>LIHB01000024.1:2141-317369 GCA_001297265.1 Mycosphaerella arachidis
AAGAGATTAAAGGAACTACTAGGATAAGAGCGCTCCCTCGCTACTCGACGAGAGCTAGGTAGAGTACGGAGAGTAGGACTAATTAGCTTACTTAGTCTAATTAGTTACGCTAAGACATAGTACTATATAGACGACGCTTCTTTACGAGTAGGTAGGAGCCTCGTACTTAACTTATTTTAAGTATATACTATATACTATTTAGGACTACTACCTTTCTAACGAGAGATACATCCCTACAAAGATCTAAGCCTAGTTAGGATAACGTACAGCGGTTCCTAACAACGAGGCTCGCTATAAGCGCTAGTTTGCTCTAAAAACTTAAGTATCTTCTTCGCGCCTTAAACCTCCCCCTTTTTAGAGGTATTTAAATGTTCTATATCCGGTATTACGTCGTTATTTAAAGAGAGGGAGAGATAAAGGGGACGAAGAAACAAGATTACGACGAGGCTATAGAGGCGATTAGTAGTAGGGGCTATTTGTAATTTTACTAACCTCTAGTAGCTAGGGTTAGATAACTAGAGGTATATTATAATCTAAGCGTATATAGTAGAGCTTAATACATACGTATAAATAACGGACCTTATATACCTTTACGTACGTAAATACTAAGCCTAAATTTACTATATTAATTACCCGTATTATTATATATTAATTATTCTAATCGCGTGTTCTCGCGTCTTTTATAAGTCTAGCTATTTTAAAGCCTCTTAAAGGTATTATAACTATATATCTCTTACCTTATATTACGCTAGAGACTTAGACTTAAGACATTGTTAACAAAAAGACTATAGGTAACTAATTAAAGTTATCTTAAACTTAGTAGCTACTACTTTATAATAATTAGTCTATAGCCTAAAAATATACTTAGATTATAATATATATATATAAGCTAAGAGAGCATATAATAATTATTTACTAATCTGCTAAGGGTTATATATATGTATATTACTAGGCTTAATTACTATAGTAATAATTATAAATTTAAATATTAGTATAATTTTCTTTTATATTCTATAGTATACTATACTTCTTATTCTTACTTCTATAGTAGTAGTAGATAGATATGCATGATACTATATATTATAACTACATTTACTTGAAGAAGCTCGATTTACGCTAAGACACGCTAAGAACGCGACATCTCGTAAAACCCCTCTGTCCGAAGCTCGCGTGAACAGTTAAGCTTTCGGGAGCAAGCTAGACCAGGCTGCAAGAGGTCGTAGGCAGATCCATATAAGATCCACGCTTCGGCAAACGACTGGTGATTTAAGCACGAAGGTCTGTAGGAAGCGAGATACACTTCCGATGAACCACAGAGCGTGCGAGTCTGCTTGCGTGGCAGCACAGGGGGTCGCGAGAGACACTAACAGAATCGACAGTAGGGTCGACAGACGTACTTCTTAGTCTTCGCTTACAATACTACACTGCGGCGATGAGAGGCTACGAAATTAAGAGTTCCTAACGCGCTACGCAATTGCCTGTCAGCCAGTCTTCGTTTTCGTAGCGACATATGTCGTAGAATATATACACAACTTTTCGAGATTGACGGGCGTTTTGCCGGACGGTTAGAGGATCTTGCCAACCCCCTGTGCGCGGTTTATGCCATGAAACGGCATGCATGACATCCCAAGGAACCGCAAGCACAAGCGAGGTTTCGAAATCTAGTTAAGCTTTTGATCCGATGCCCATAACAGTTTTAGATTCAACATGTATCTCTCTCACCAGCTCTCTTGTCATTTGACTGCAGTTGATTACATCATCGTCTATTCGTTCTGTGTCGCCGCACAATATGGACCTCCTTTTAAACGCCGAAGGCGGTACAGTCAGACCGCTCATGAGGCAGTACGAACGCCTCGTTAACCCATCTGTTCTCAGTGCTGCAAGCCTGTTGCATGTACTACAGCACCGTCATGCTGTAATACAGTGGCCTGCCCGCTAGGGCCCACTCGATAGGCCTACCACCTCTTACGCTGCGGGGTGGCTCTACCAACACACTCGACGGTGAACCCCAGAGACGCGAGCTTCTCACCATCTACGACATTGCGTCCGTCGAACACAAGACGTGGTCGCTTCATTAAGTTAGCAATCTCGACCCAGTCGACCCGCTTCTCGGCTTGCGGGACTTCATTGCTCTCAGAGGTGTCGGTCGATGAGCCATGAGCAGAGTCGGACTGCGCAGGTGTAACAAGGCCACTGTCAAAAGACTCGCTGTCCACGTCCGAAGTCGAGTCTCCTGCAGACACCTTGCTGTCTAAGATTTGCTTTTGAATCGTTCTGTTGGCCGATGCAACAATTGGCACACGATCGGTCTTGAACTCATCCCATTCGGTCAAGATGACCACCGCGCTTGCATCAGCGCAGGCTGAAAGAGCATCGAAACACACTTGGACTCGCTGCTGAACCACTTCTGCAGGATGCTCCTGAATGAGGTCCCGGTGAATCTGCTCTTTCGAGACTTGTGGATCGTAAATTGCGATTCTCGCACCTTCAGCAATGAGCTGACCGACAATGGTGATGGCAGCACTCTCTCGTGTGTCACCAGTATTCTTCTTGTAAGCAAAGCCAAGGATGGCAATCTTTTTTAGGCGGAGTGTGTTGTATAGCCGCTTCGTGATTCTCTTTGCGAAGCGCTCCTTCTGATACTCGTTGATGTCGACCACGGACTTCCAGTAAGCAGAGACCTCGGGTAGATGCAATGTCTCGGCGATATAGGCAAGACTGAGAACGTCCTTCTTGAAGCAAGAGCCTCCGAAACCAGCGGACGACTTCAGCATCTTTGGACCGATTCTGGTGTCGAGTCCGACAGCAAAGGACAGTTCCTCTATGCTGGCGCCAGTCGCCTCACAGATGGCGCTCAAGGAGTTGATGCTCGAGATGCGCTGCGCCAACATGCAGTTTGCCGCCAGCTTTGCCAGCTCCGATGACCATAAATTGATGGTGATGATGCGATCTTTTGGTACCCACGAAGCGTACACCTGACGTAGAGCTTCTGCAGCATCTCGTCCTCGATCGTCCTTCAATGAACCAATGAGGATACGATCAGGTTGTTGCAGGTCATGCATAGCAGTGCCCTCAGCTAGGAATTCTGGGTTGGAGAGAATGTCGAAGTGAATCTCGGGTGAAGCATGTGCATCGAGAATCTCGCGAATATTGTCAGCGGTGCCACACGGTACTGTCGACTTCTCGACAATAATCTTGTCGCTTGTTGCCACCTCTGCGATATGCCTAGCGGCGGACTCAACATACGCAAGATCGGATGCACCGCCGGCCCCAATTCCTTCGGTTTTGGTTGGAGTGTTGACGGCGATGAAAATCAAGTCGGCCTCGTCAATGGCCTTGGAGATGTCGGTTGAGAAGTGGAAGTTTGGCTGCCGACCATCCGTGCCGTCTCTGGCTACTTCCACAACTTCATACAGACCGGGCTCGTAGATGGGAAGCGCCAGCGACTTCCACGCCGCAATACGAGCTTCACTGAGGTCGACGACTGTCACACAGATGTGCGGATTCTCCTTAGCGATGACCGCACTTGTGGGTCCGCCCTGTTCGAGTTGGTCTGTCAGCTATGTAAGGCACGGAGTCAATGTCGGTGAGACACTTACGACATAGCCAGCACCGATACAGCAGATGTTCTTCACCCTGTGGTGAGCTGCCGAATTTGCGCTTGTCATATTTCTAACTCTGTTTCTTCTCGAATGTCAGTATCGCGCAAGCAACCAATGAGAACGAAAGTCCAATCAGCAGCAGTTGAAATATTCCAGTACGCCAGCGGCCAGCTTCCAATCCTAGGTTATGGAAGAAGGTTCAAGAGACGCCGTGGAGATGACGCAGGAACGTTTGGCTTGCCGAAAGTCCAATATGGAGCGCCTTCTAGCGTTGATCGGGAAGGCCCCAGTGAATCCTTGCCGGACATTGAAGAAAGCTTAGCGTTGCACGGCGGTCCGTCGCTAGTTCGCAGCTGGTAATAGTGAATCCTGAACGATATACGCTGAGTCTACAGCTCTAGACCTCGTCTATATATTTCCTATGACCCGTCTAACCCTAGCTTAGAAGGATATACTTACTACTGAACATATACTATATTATATATATTCTCTTATTTACAAAGTATATATATTACTCTAATCTTTATATAATTTTCCTTAATAATAGATAGAATAATATAGAGAGAATTATATCTATTAAGTTAAGTTAACTCTAGGTAATAGATCTAGAGCTAAGAAAGTTCTAAAATTAATAGTATAGTTATATAAATATATAATTAAGTAAAAGGGATAATAGACTAGATAATAAGGTATAAGATAGTATATATATTTACTCTTCTGTCGAGATAGTTAGTAGGAGTAGTATAGTATTTTAACTATAGTATCTTGTTATTAAGACATACTTCTATTAAGTCTAAATAGTAATACTTAGGTCTATCTACTATATAGAAGAGACCTATATATATTATACAGTAGGTATTAATATATGTTCTAACTAGAGGTAGAAGAAGTATATACGATAATTACATTAACTCATAACACGGCTCGATTGTGCACCCACTAACACATGTATGGGGTCTGTAGCGAGCGGTGCATCAATCGCCTTGCTGGGCATTCAGCATGGCCCGGCCGAAGATTTGGAAATGCCGGGACGCGGCGTGGCATCCAGGATTCCAACCGCGGGAGATCTGTTTATGAAGGTGCCACCGCTTGTTACCATTACAATGATATTGCCACCTGCATGGTGGAGTTCTCCCAGGGTTCGACTAGAGCAGAAATAGACTGCCCAGCTGGTGATTGCGTGGACGGTAACAAAGCGGATGCAGCATGTCGCGTGGCTGATGCCAATATTGACAGTGCTCATGTCAAGACTTTCGCCTTCGTTGATGCCGGCCCGTCCAACCGAAGTCTAACAGGCCGCGCAATGGGACCTCAGCTGGTCTTTTCGTGTGAGATCCGGCCATTCTCTTTCTGACGTCAACACACTTACAGCGGCAGTGCCGTGCCGAGTATAAAGGCATGCGTAAGCAGAGCGAAAGCACCACCATTCATTTTATGCCATGAAACATGGCGCATAGCAGAACGCTGCTTCCGTAGATACATACTACCCCTGCTCTCGACACCATGCGGCATGGCCTAGTCGAGTTTTTTTGCAGGGCTCTGGTTCCACTTCTTCGATCCGTTGAAAGCATTCGATTCGTGGCTGAACTTCAGCTCACCTTCTACTTGTGTATCTTCATGCCCACTGACATGATCTCGCGTGATGCTCCGCCTGAACCGTAGATCTCTGGTCGGGTTGTGAGCATCATTCGCCTGCCTCATATACGACCTCATCACAGCGCGGGACAGATGGATGATCAGGAGACCAGAGATACGGTACATTCAATGGCCTCCACCGATCGCTCAGATCTGAGCTCCATAGCGGAAGAGGACCATGAGCTTCTGCAGAAAGGCGAGCAAGATCTCGAGTCCCAGACGATCAACGAAACACAGCCCACACCGACTGAGTACAGCACATCCACCACCAAGAAGCTGGTATATTTGGCATTCTACTTCCTGCTCAACTTGAGCGTTACACTCTCTAACAAGGCACTCTTGCAAGGCGTAGGTCAAGTCTTCCGCAACCACTTCTTCGCCTCATTGACTTCGTGAAGGCATCATTTCCGTGGCTACTCACCTTTGCGCACACCGGCGCAACGTCACTTGGATGCACAGTACTCTTGCTCACCGGGCAATTGAAGCTCTCCAAGCTGTCACTGAAGGATAATATGATACTGGTGGCATTCTCAACCCTCTTCACTTTGAATATTGCCATCAGCAATGTGTCCTTGTAAGTGTCATTAGAGCACATCGGAAGCAAGGCGCTTGAACTGACTAGAAGGTTAGAGCGCTCGTATCGGTTCCCTTCCACCAAGTCATGAGATCGACTTGCCCCGTGGCCACGATTCTGATCTACAAGTTGGGCTATAACCGCGCGTATTCTACTCAGACATGGGTTTCGATGATACCTCTTGTGGTCGGCGTTGGCCTTGCGACATTCGGCGATTACTACTTCACGGTGACCGGCTTCTTGCTTACACTTCTTGGAGTTCTTCTTGCCGCGATCAAGACAGTGGCAACGAACAAACTCATGACGGGGTCTCTGAATTTGTCGGCAATAGAAGTTTTGTTTCGCATGTGTCCACTCGCTGCACTGCAGTGCCTACTCTATGCTGCAGGCAGCGGCGAGGTTGGGAAAGTACAAATAGCGGCTGCGGAGGGTCTCTTGGATACGAAACTGGTATTTGGCTTCGCTACGAACGCCGCGATGGCCTTCGGTCTGAACCTGGTGTCTTTCCAGACGAATAAGGTCGCAGGAGCTCTGACTATCTCTGTCTGTGGGAACGTCAAACAGGTCATGACAATAATGCTGGGAATTGTCCTATTCAGCGTCAAAGTGGGACGTCTGAACGCGATGGGCATATTCATTGCGACGGCTGGCGCGGCATACTACAGCAAAGTCGAGCTGGACCGGAAGAGGACAGTGTCTACTATATGATTAGGAACCCACTTTTACGAGTCTCATGCACTTTGGCAAAGGCGTCTCGGAGGATGATTCTGTGTTCAAGCGAATACCCACGTAAGTTATGTAGTGTTTCATACAGTGAACCAAACAGTTTTCACATCCGGTCGTAATACGCTTCAATCCTTAACAAGGCCTGAAGTAGGCAAAGTGACGACAGAAACACCGCAAAAGCACTCTGTAACCTATCTAAGCGCGGTTTTATAACATCCGGCAGAGCGTTTTTGCACTATCGATGCTAGTTATACTTCTCTCTCGACCTTGCAAAAGCCGATTAAACCGGTAGGTTACGATCGGACGTGGGAAGGAACTGTACATTGCAAGACTGCGACCATGCTGTACAACATCAATATCTGGAGGAGACATCCGATCCTGTACACATCCATGCGGATGCCATCCGGACCACGAAATGAGATCTTGGCTACGATGACAACTCACCAGTCTAGCGCTTCTGCAATTTCGACACCATTAGATGGTATACACACCACACTGGGCCCAATCGTCATCCAGTTGATTCTTATAATTGCAGACCACGGTGTTAGAGGGGTTCATGGTGCGCGCGTCTATACTGTTAAAGCCCAAGAACACAACCGGTAGTAATTAATAGGCTTCTTTAGACCTCCGTTTAGCTACAACAAGAAATAGAGTGGACTACAATCGAAGCTAAAGGGTAAGTTTACTAGCCAATATTGATAGTAAAGGCGAAGCGATCCAGTCGGAGACAGCATCAACTGTAGACAGTATTACGGGTCGCTGGTGCCAAGACAAAAAAGTGAATCACTTTCGGTGAAAGTCCGTAGCGCGTACAAGCGATATTCGATGTGCAGCCACTCGTAGCCTGACAGCCTCGTTCCGACAGCAACCTCTGGCCTCGCTGGCCACATATCGCCGTGGTGTCGAGCGATGGTGTCGAGACTGCAGAGACGCTGTAGCGGCGTGTCCTCGTTTGTGGATTCTCACAGTGGAAGACGCCTGTGAGACTTGTACTCCTGAACACAGCATCCCAGGTGGACGCCAAAGTTACAGTGCCACGAGGGCTTGCCCTGGAAATTTGTTGGTCGGGGTGCTTGATCAGATCGCGATTTTTCGGGATTACATTGTCCACAACAGCTGCACACATGTATTTAACTTCGCCAAACTCTCACATCCCTGACGATGCAGTGAGCGGTCGTTCTGTTGGAGGTACACAACGACGCAAACATGAAGCGCTTTTGGGGGATGCCACCGGATCTACGGGAAAAGTTTGAATATTTCTTTCGGACATACGAAGAGCGAGTAACTCCAGATGCCGAAGACTCACTTGGACTCCTGGATGGAACTGAGAAACAACATAATCTGACTAGACCCATGCGAAGAAATCTGCCAAACACAAGTCGCAAGGCATGGCTCTACCTTGCACTTTTCGGCATTGTTCTGGTCATCATCGCACTTGCCTTACCCACGAATATAATCAGAGGTATCGAGATAACATTCGTACCGGCAACACCGGCATCGGATTTGAGGCAAGACGATCGATTCCTGCACGTTGTCATACCACAGGTTTGGTCACAGGTCGGATCTGTGGAACTGTGTAGAACAGTGCTCTCGGCAAGCACTCTCGATTATCCTACACCATGGACCGTGAGCTGGAACTCGACATTAGACTCAGACGGCTTTGTCGTGAATGCGACTTTGGCTAAGTTGGAGCACGTGTCGCAATGGCTCGACGGTATGCCAGAAGAACGCGAGGATGATGTTGTGGTCATCCTGGGCAACCACAAGTCTTGGTTTCAGGTACGACCTGAGGTGCTGCTGAAACGATACTTTGGGATCGTAAAGGAAGGCAACAAGGAGCTGGGTCACCACTACCCAGTGGATGTTCAAGAATCGCAAGGTATCGGTGCAAAGGTCGTCTTTGCTACCGAGAGGGAATGCCCCTCCAAAGGTGCGGATGCTTGTGAAGCATTCCAGGCGAGGAACAACTCGATTGATTATCTGAGCAGCGACTTCGTGATGGGCCCACTGAAGGACTTGAAACTGTTGTGGCGATACGCTGTATCAAGAGCTTCTCAATTGACCGCAGGCGAGACTACATATGACGAGAATGGTATCTTCAGGTCACTGCTACTGAGTCAGGAGCAATATCGACAGAGAGCTCGTCCGCAGGCGCTGCGGGAGGACGTGCAAGATTCGGAGGAAGATGGTAAAGACTTCGGCATTGCCCTGGATTTCAGAGGGGACTTGAGCTATACCGCACGGAGCAACACGAACGGCACCGAGTGGTTCAAGCACCAAAACACAACCAAGCGTGAAGCACAGAAATGGACCTCACTCCCCGATATGTACCTGCCAAAGGACATCGCTGCATCCGCACCTCCTTTCTGGACCTTAGACGGCACCGGAGTTCCGCACAACGCAAGCTGGCATGACGTTCAACTATTGACGGCCAACGGTGATGACGTGGTCCCCGCTGTCATACAGCGTGGTGCTATATTTGCCCCTATACTCGCCACCAAATGGTGGGAGCAAATGTGGTTTCAGCCGTACGCGCGCCGACTGCTCGACAATTTTGTTCTTACGCCGGTTATGCCTGTGGCTATCTTGACAAGCAAGAGTGGCAACGAGACGAGGTACTGGAATCCGCACTGGAATAAGGTTGGTGTGATGCGGGCGAAGAATACGGGGTTCGGGAACTGGCGTGATCTTTGCAATACAGAGAAGATGGCGGAAGCCTTGTTCCTCGATGGAATGAGTACTTGGGTGGATCCAAGGCCTTGAATGTGCATGGGTCCATATCTGCATCTGAGTGAGCTGTCGCGTGGTCTGCCGTGTCTAGTCGCGGTCATGGACGTAGGGCGCATCGTTCGGTAACGGACTTTTCCTTGGTGCTGTCGCTGTTATTCGAACAGAACCTCTTTCTTCCCGTGAGACTCAGTACGGGCCCTGCGAGAAATTCGGATAGGCAGCCAGCTTACATTCAAGCAGCTGACTTGTTACGACCCCGGATACGAGGTCGAAATGGTCCTGCAGACTATTCGTTTGATTGCCACGCCGGAAAGCACACATTTCGCGCTCTGCTCCTTGCAGCGCTCAAAGGCATGTGGGTTTCGCCGTACCTGCATTATGCACTCGCGGTTCGAAACATGAGCTTGCACCAACCGGCTGTCTGTGTAGCAATAAGTCTTCACTTCAGCAGCTGGGTTGCCTCCGTATTCGAGAGCTCAACCTGCCGATGTGGGTAATGTAATTGGTATTTTGCATGGAGCACAGTAAGCAGACACCTGTGGATAGTGATTCCAGAAATTGCCCAACGTATTGCCGTAGACTACGGACAACAGCCTTCCTACAGTTGTTCTCGGACGCAGGAAAACCTGTCCGCTGGCCGAAGAATGTCTGCGTGTCAACTATCATCTCAACGTGGGTCCTTCTTTTGCGGCACGTGCGCCTTCACGACTTCTTGACGGGTTGCTTGGAAACGACTTGCGGCCTTGTTACTGTGACCTTGCCTGCTATGCTGTCAGCGCGCGAGCTCACCCGTGTCCTGAATGTCACCACAACATAGTTGCTGAGTACATTCTTGATATTCTTGGCCTTGAGCGAGCTGGTAGTAGACTAGAACTGTGCCTACCCGGCGCCATTTACAGTGTC
The DNA here is from genome assembly GCA_001297265.1 of Mycosphaerella arachidis. Taxonomy (NCBI): domain Eukaryota; kingdom Fungi; phylum Ascomycota; class Dothideomycetes; order Mycosphaerellales; family Mycosphaerellaceae; genus Mycosphaerella; species Mycosphaerella arachidis. The sequence goes on from LIHB01000024.1 coordinate 12,312, forward strand.
TGTATTTCCCATGGTAGACATGTCCTACGAGTTCCTTGTTCATGTGTCCTCGAGATCCAGGCAGATCTGAAGACGTCGCAGATGCCAGACAATATATTCAATGTTGAAGTGAAGTCAAGTCGTGGCACAAATTGGTTATTAGAAGCGCGATACTATTTCTATCGCAAATAGTATCGCGCTTCTAAACACGAGTTTCTTCTGCTAAAGGATTGCCTGGGCGACAGAAGTCTATTAATATTCGATGCACGCCCACTGAGTTTACTGGGGTTCGGCCGTGCTTCGACACAAAGGGGTTTCACTAAGGCATCAACTTTGCGACGATGAGGTTTAGCTCTTTTGGGCTTGGCATGGCATGTCTGAAGCTCTGGCCGTATCCGATATTACTTTGCGATTGTGATCTGCTGATCATTTTTGCCGGAGGACTGGAAATACTCTCTATCGATAACGTGAGTAACAACTACACTAACGTTGTTTGGCGCCGAACCTCGGCCGAGCGAATCATGTTCCCAGAGATGAATCCCGTAACGCTGCCCATCTCTTTGACCTAGTAATCCATCTTTGCTCAACAAAGAAACCTGTCGGATAGTGATAGCATCACGCCTTCATCGGCATCGGATCAACTGTGCGAGATGCATTAGTCGCAGCTGCTAGTGATAAGTTGCAATGTGCGTGGTGCAATATGTGCCATTTACACCACTCACCTGCTCCTTCTTTTAGCATGCGGGAAGGAAAAGCGGTGGCAGCTAAGTTATGATCTCGAAATTTCTGCCTCACCCTGCCCACTCAATCTTTCAGGCTCACGCAGGAGCTGTCAACGCGCAGCACGAGTCGAACATTCTGCACTGCTCTCTCCTTTCCCAGCTAGTGGTCACCGCCACTTGATGGCCCAAGAGAACCTGCTGCCAAGACACTTTTGTTCGTGATAGTCGTTCATCAGACATCGCGAAGGACGAATTGGCCACGGCTATGCGAGATTTCATTATTAGTGATACAGTAACTGAGACTTGATGATGGCTATGCCCCACGGCAAAGGTTCGCTTTAACCTACAAATAGCACAGCCAAGGTCTGGGTTGACGTAGATCGTGTAGAAGCGAATCGAGACTTGGTGAACACGTACTACCTCCTATTTCCAGCTGACCTGATACTGTGTGCTTTCGGCAACGATACCCACTTCGTGTCAAGTGCACACTGACTCTGTTCGATGATGTTCCAGCCGGTGATCAGCAGTACGAACGTGCACAGCTCTGTGCTCGCTCTCAGAAGGCGAGAAGCCACGCTATCGGAATGCAAGTAAACATACGACCTTGGCAGGCATGCATAGGAACGGTATAAATTAGGTAGAGATCCTCGAGATGATGAAGTATATTCTTCCACTCCATCAACGACAGAACCACATTCACAAACTCTACCCAACACCATACTCTCGTCAACATGCAGCTCACTTCAGTCCTCGCTACGACAGCTGCCCTCATCGCACCAAGCCTCGCCGCTGCACTTCCACAGACCTCGGCAGCGGCATCCGGCCTACCAGAAGGTTACCAGTGGTCCGTTGGGAATTGGAGCGCAGGCTGCGCACGATCCGGCTGCACCTACGACTTCAACGTAACCGGAGACTTCTCCAGCCCATACCCAGGCTTCAAGGCATACTGCAGCGGCTCAGACACCGGCTACTTCTCCAACTGCGAGATCCTCGAGGCCGTCTCGACCTCTGGCATACCTGTTGTTGCTGCCAGCTTGAGGCCAAATCCCCAGCACAACAGCACTGCTGCCGTGAGCGTTAGCTTGCAGTTCACTGATGCGCACTCTTCGTGAGTGATACCCTTTTTGTGAGGCTCGGAGGACTGTGACTGACAAGATGATTCCAGCATTACCTACAACATCACCGGCTCGCACGACGCTTCTTATAACGCCAATGTGGCGCCACTCGAGCAATTCAACATCACTGAGCCATTCCAGGTGACTGCAGTGGCGTAGATAGAGACTTTTGTAGTATCACGATGAAATGAGAAAAGAACGAATGTATACAGACTACCGCGCCGAACAATTGCATACAAACCGCCATCAAGTTGAAGGGAACAGAGGCCACGACATTGATTGCGCACCACAGGTCCTAGAAAGTTAGCAATGCTTGAAGCGGGAGGGCGCGCTACGTACCTGATACTCCCAAAGAGAATGTCTCTGGCCCAAACGCCCAGCGCCAAAGTCATATTCCCAGTCCGCCCTACTCACTCGTTTCATTCACGCGCTCAAGCTCATCCCTTTCTATCACTCAAACTCACTGCTCATGCCACTGCTCATGTCCGCCGCGCCGCCTCACCCAGATTCAAGAAGAAAAGACATCATCCGACTTACCCTCAGCACAACGCTTAGCACGACGCTCAGCGCGATGCTTCCGAATCGTCTGCCGTACCTTCTCAGCAGCCACATCATCCTTCGCTACGATCGCCGCCTGACGCACTTGGCCTTGCATGAAACGCTCTCGAGTGAAACTGCCCATGGTGAAGCCGTCGTCCAGCTCCTCTGCGGTGGTGATCATGTTTGGGTGGTTGCGCTCGAAGTAATGGTAGACGTGATTCATGTTTGGCTCCTACGAAGCAGAAACCTGTTAGTTGGCTTCATGAATTATGTTATGATAGAGCTGGTGGCGATGCTATCCCCAGACATACCATGGTGTGGATGATATTGAACGGCTTGTCCAAGTCCTGAGTATCCTTGAAATAGATCTTGATGATGTGCTTGTCCTCAGGCCAGAGCTCTGGGCCCTTGGGTAGACACTTGTAGCCCTTAGTGCACAGTCCTGCCCAGTAGACGCTGCTACCAACCGGTGGCTTGAGAAGCTGAGCGGTGGTGATGAAGACGTGGAATTCCCACAAGCCACTGTCGCCGCGATTGTAGCGCTTGATGATCAAGCCGAGTCCGCGAGCAGTCTTGACCTGGTCCATCAGGAGATCGTTAAAACGAAACTCGCTGCGCTCACACTTTGGGTTCCATGGTCGCTGGAGGAGCATATTCTGGAGCTTTGAGCTGTCCCAGATGCAGTTGCGGAAGGTGCGACTGACTCGCTGAGCGAAGAGGAGCGTTTTGATGTCGAGATTTTCAAGGATTTTCTCCAAGAGCTCGACGGTGCCGAACACCTTGTGGACCATGGTGGAACCAGAGATGTTCACCGCTGGGATCAGACCAGGGTGGTTCGTGAGCTTCTGCACAGGCAAAGGATGCATGATGTCGTACTCCTCGTCAGTGGGTATGACAGAGCCCAGCAGCTCGTCCTCTTCGACGGTGTATGTCTTGAAATACATAGTGAGGTCCTGCGCAGCGTCAGTCGTGCTGATAGGACGTATCGAGCGTGTGTACCTTTTAGGGGGGGGGGGGTGGCCACTGCTTCACGTTAGCTCATGTGCGCTGGCAGCAGGAAAGGAGTGATCACGTCGATGAATGATAGCTGTGTACCGTAGTGGTATCAATGCCGTTCTGCTTAGCAATGTGGTCGGAGCAAACAGGTGAAAGATGTGGTGTGTCCGCGCTGGTGGTGTGAATGCTGGGTTGCCTAGCGATATGTTTGGAGCGAAAGAGGTAGGCGATGTTTGAAAGTTAGCTGAAGCTGGCGGAAATGAATGTGTGCGCCCACCTCGCCATAGTGATGCAGACTTATCCCTTCTGCGCATGAGTCAGCTGCAGTGCCGTTGGCACTTCGGCGTAGCGAGACCTAGCGTCAACGGTCGTGAAAAGATGTTGAAGCAGAGCATTGGCAGCATCGCTCAACCAATCGACGCAATCGCATTTGTGTCTTTACACCTTTCCACGAGCATGCGAGCGGCGATGACTCGTTCAAGACAATACGGCACGTCTGTCTGTGTCTTCATTCTGTTGCGCCTGGGAACCAGCCGCCGCCTCGACTCGCATCACTGGCCTCAAACGACGTGCGATTGTCCTGGCGACATTTGCTGGCAGGTAGTGCAGCGACGAGAGCCCACGGCCATCAAATAGCTGGCTCGACACATCGTACACTATGATGAGCTCCCAGTAGAGCAGCATTTATGGTATTCGGAGCGGCGGCGTCTGCGGTACGGACCAAAGAGTATGTACGGGCTACGACAGAGAATGCTGTTACAAGCAATGAGCTCTGAATCTCCGATATCGAAGCTCATCCCCATGAAGGCCACTTACTTGCGCCATGTAAATCACGAGATGCCGATGCTCTTGGAATCTTGTCTCCAGGCATGGTCTGTCATTGATCCGGGCTCGCTCGAGTTGCTGTGATGACGAATGCTCCGAATGCTTCATGGAAATGTTTGTTCTTTCCACGCAGCAGCTTACCACCACTCCAAGACAAGCAAGGCGATTCAATCATGTCATCAGGCTGAGATTCCAACGATCACGTCGTGGTTGAGGCGACTGATGACCTGTCGTCAACTTTCACTTCCGGAGCAGACCCACTTTCGTGGTCCAAGCGTCAGGATCTTCATCTGTCGTTGAATTGATCTCTCACCGCTACGGTGTCTTGTAACATGTGCGAAGCATCTCGTGATATGGCTTTTCCCCATCATCGAAATGCACCACTCATAGCAAGTCATGCGCGCAGGATCAAACATTTCGCGTCTGGCGAGCACTTGGCCTCTTTGGCCACTCTTCAACAACCCTCTTGTCACCCGAAACCTCAAACACAACCTCCACAGGCTCAGGTGCCGTATCAACGGCAATATTATAGCGTCCCGGGTACAGGATTCTCCTTCCTTCATTGTCCCAGGGACTCAACGATGCCACGGTCATACGCAGAGTTACAGTCTCCTCACAGCCCGGCTCGAGATCATGAAGTCGCTTGTACGCCACCAATTCTTTGAGCGAATACGGCGGTGGACCAACATCTCCACGCAAGAGCGCGAGAGCGACATAGTCGGACATCGTACCACCAGTATTGCGGACTGAGACATGAACGTGGCCGATAATTGTCTGTTCCGGCCGCTCGTCGTCCTGGCTCATTTCAAGAATATCGTTGATGTCTAGAGAGCCACGCGGGACGAAGAGCGCATCCACCGAAAACGTGGTGTAGTGCAATCCATACCCGAACGGTAGCACCGGCGAGTCATACCATTTATACGTTCTTCCAGGATTGAGAGCTCGATCTGGGCGGAGATTCATATCCGTCATTGGCACAGACACGTACTCAGCCGGATACATCGTCACCGGTAGTCTTCCAGCTGGCGCTACCTTACCGAAGAGAACTTCGGCAAACCCCACGCCGCCGTCTTGGCCTGGGTAGCCAGCCCAGAGGATCGCGGAAACATTCGGATTGGAGAGAAGTTCTGTGTCATCAAGCTGGCCACCTCCTGTTTGAACGATAATGGTGGGTCTGCCGGCTGCGGAGACGGTGCGGATGAAGCTGAGTTGTGTGGTGTTCCAGGTCAGAACTTCGCGGTCCAGTGCTTCTCTTTCGACGGATTGGTCGATGCCGCCGACGTAGATGACTATATCGGAGGTTTGGGCTACTGTAGCGGCTGCAGCAGAATCGTCAAGGGAAGTGATGACTTCTACAGTAACGCCTTCGACGTGCTCTAGGCCGTACAACGGTGAGTGCAGGAATTGAGGTACCCCAGAGTATCCCCCCAGCATCTCGATCGTGGCATTAGCCCACTCGCCGACAAGCAGAACTCGGAGCTCGCCTTGGCCAGATGCTTTCAAGGGCAGAGTGCTGTTCTCGTTCTTCAGCAACACCATTCCGGAGGTCGCAGCTTTCCTTGCTAGCTGCTGCGCCTCTGGAGTGATGACATCCTGCCAACCAATCCGTTGGTAAGGATGCGAATCGCGCGGATCGAAGTACCCGACCTTGATCAAGCTTGAATAGATTCGATTGAGTGCAACGTCCACGTCCACCTCCTCAATCAATCCCTGCTCCAGCGCACGTGGAAGAAAGTTCGGATAAAAAACGCCACAATCAAGATCTGTACCGGCCTGCAGTGCTTTCTGCGCCGCTTCCTCAGCGGTGTTGGTGTAATTGTGAGACACCATAATCTGGTCGATGGCGAAGCAGTCTGAGACGATATATTGCTCGGGCTCATTCCACTTCCAGTGATCGCGGATCAGAATGTTTTGTAGCCAATCGTCGGCGCAAGTTGGTACGCCGTTGAGAGCGTCTGATCCTTGTCAGCGTAGACCTTTCGAGATGGGTGCTGCATGAACCTACTGTAAGAACACATGATACTCCCCACCCCTGCATCTCTCACACAAGCCTCGAACGGCGGCATGTAGTACTCCGCCAGATCTTGCGTACCCACCACAGCATCAAACTCATATCTCGTGACATTATGCCAGTTTTCCAGATCATACGCAGCCAAATGCTTGCACGTCGCCACAATCTTCTTCACTCCATCGTCGTCCTCCCCTTCCAGCCCCCTGAGCAAAGCTCTCGTATAAGAACTCACGTGGAAAGGATCCTCTCCAGGCGTCTCGGATCCTCGGCCCCATCTCGGGTCACGGAAGGGATTGACGTTAGGTGTGAAGAAGTTCAGCCCAGTACGCCCGACGTTTCCGAAGGCACGAGCTTCTGTGCTGATAGTCGAGGCCACATCATGGATCATCTCATCATCGAAAGCGGCAGCCATGAGGATAGGCTGTGGAAATGACGTGGCGGAGCTGAAACTTCCATTCTGAGCAAACCCGGCGCCGAGAATGTTGGCGACGCCGTGGAGGGCTTCGTTCCAGAACTGAGGGGTTCAAACAGAGTCAGTGAGAGTAATGAGAGGAGATGGGTGGCGTTGGTACGGAGAATCGTGGTAGTCCCAGCCTGGGGATTTCGCCTAGGAGGAAGTCTGTGTGGTTGAGCTTTTCTGGCAGGGTGAATTCGTCTATCAGAGAGGCGGCTCGGGCTTGGATCGCTGGGCGATGTCAGTATGATTGTGGATTCATCGCGTTATGTAGACGTACGAAGTGATGGATTGCAAAGGCCGATATTGCTGAGCGGAGGCACAGAACAATCGGGCAATGTTCTGATGGTAGAAGCGTCGAGGAATGTTGGCAGAACGGTAGAGAAGTTGACAGTCAGTGGCGGGATGTCTTCAATTGACATGGTGAAGGGGTATCAAGATGTTGCTTGCGAGTTGAGACAGTGCTACAAAGCATACATGTCAGTCTTATATCCGGAAACCATCGTCTGGCAGTGTTGCACAACGTGAGGAGTAGTTGCGATCGGGTTCATCCAGAGTTTACCCGAATCCGAAGGTTGTACAGGATCAAGTTTTGCTGTGGTGTGTCTAGTGTCGGATGGGAAGGTGTAATGTAGGTCGTTTGCAAGCGCGCTGGCAGTAGCGTTGTTGTATTGCGGTACGATGTGCGTACAGCGGCCGTGTGACCGGTATGCGAAGGCAAGTAAGTACGGCCACGGGGTAAGTAGCACCTGTTGATATCGTTAAGGAAGACTGTACAGTGGCTGCCGGATGGCTGTGAACAGCTGCTGTAGAATCAGTGGACTTGCTTTCTTATGCACTGTGGGCGCAGAGCCTGCTCGACCATACACGACGAGGTTGTCTTGGCGTGTTGCCGCAATCATAGAGCCATGAGCATATGCGCCAAGATACCGCAACGCTTGTACGCAGCCATGATGTACACGGTCCTACTCTTCAATGCACAAGCCCGCCATAGTATACACCTCTTACATCGACCAATTTCCTGCCTCTCGCGCGTGCAATGTCCTCCGGCAGCCGTTGGTTTGTCAATGCCTGGAATGCTGCTTTGACAACATTCATCTTGTTTCGCGATCGAGGCGTGCGTGCAGCGAGATCGGTAATGCCAGCAGCGCGAGCAAGCTCGAAGATGAGGTGCTGGCAGCGGTTTCCGAAGCCTAGACCTCATTAGCAGGATAACCACGGAGTAGACTGAGGTGGTGCTACATACCTGGCGGTCTCGAACTGAGCCTCACGATACTGGCTCCAACCTTGGCCTCAACCTCTCCAAAGATAGTCCGGTCCTCATACCTGGGAATCGGCTTCATGTTCCTGATAGCATTCATCATGGCCTGCCTTCTTCCATCCTCATCTTCTGCCGCTTTTCCCTCTCCAACACCCAGCATACCGTCCTGGTTTCCAGCAATTGTCAGAAAATACAGCGACTGGATCTTTCCCATGCGTGTCTGATTCACGACACGATGTGTGACCAAGTTCTTGATTCTGATCTTGCGAATCTGCTCCTTGGTCAAGCCAGTCTGCTGTGACAGTCGCAGCATGTGCGGATCCTCTTCTTCTTGCGTGTCTTGCTTGTTGGTCGGCTGCTTCGTTCTTTCCTTGCGGTGGGAGCGTTCGGTCTCGTTGGCGCCAGGTGTGAGAGATGCGGCGTTGTTGGGCGAGACGTTGTCCAGGCCTGGCCGCGCGCTCGCAAAGTCATCGATGTAGTCGATTCGTGTGGGATCCGTCCGGAAGCGACCTTGAAGCATCATGTCCTCTGCCGACACGGCCTCTTCTCCCAGCTCGATGGCCTTCATCTGCTCGGTCGTATATCGCTGGGCCAGCATCTGCTTCTCGCGTGCGGTGTATGGGCGGAGGTGTGCGGCCAGCGAGTCGACTTCGGCCTGACGCGATTCAGCGATGCCCATGTCCTCTGCCTTGATGTTGGGGAAGGCGCCTCGTCGCCCACTCGGTCGTTTTCGCGCCTGAGTTGCAGGAGAGCTGTGAAACGATCGCCGGACATTGTTGGCCGCGTGAGTGACGGTTGACTTCAGCCGACATGAGAGGCATTGGTACGTCTTTGCGCAGGACATGGGCGGTGATGGATATTCGGTCTTATCTTGTCTTGTCTTGTCGTCGCTGTGTTCACGGAGCAGTGTCGCCTCTGATGTGAAGCATACATACAAGTAGCCCGCGGGAAAGCAAGTCGTGCACACCAGCTCCACTAAACATTGGGGCATTCCAATCAAAAATTAATTCAGATCGCCTAGACAACATTCTAACTTCTAACTTTCCATGACACGTCCATTCTCTACACTTCCGCCACATCATGGCCGTCTCACGCACGGCAGCCAAGGCATTGACATGCCCAGGATGCCGACAATGGATCCTTCGATCGTTGATTGCGAGTATTGGTGGTCCATCCTTACAACCCACTCCGCCACCAAGACGACGACCCTTCTCCACGCAACCACGCCGATGGAACGAGGCACGCGAACGAGTGCCGAAGAAGATGGAGCGAGAGGAACATGCGCTCAACGATATCAACGTCGAGTTCGACAATGGCGCAGAGCGACAGAAGGCTGCTGAAGCCGGGCCCCCACCAGAAACAGAACGGCCGCCACCAGCTCAACCGGAGGCTTTCGTGCCATGGTATCTGCAAGTAGAATCGCCAATACCACCGCAGGACAATGTCATCTCGGCAAGGCAGAGGATACCTGACCTGCCGGAACATCCGCCTGCCTTACTTCAACCACTCCTCGAGCGCATTTCGGTTGAACTGGGCATGGACGATCTGTCGCTGCTGGACCTTCGAGGCATCGATCCACCACCGGCGTTGGGCTCGAATTTGTTGATGATCGTTGGAACCGCTCGATCTGACAAACACCTTCATTTCTCAGCAGACAAGTTGTGCAGATGGCTGAGGACTGAGTACAAGCTTACCCCATTTGCTGATGGTCTGCTTGGACGGCAAGAGTTGAAGTTGAAGCTCCGGCGAAGAGCCAAGAAGTCGAGGCTTTTGTCTGCAGTAGGTGCTAAGCAGACGGCCGATACCGAGTTGGACGAGGGCATCAGAACAGGCTGGATCTGTGTAAATGTTGGAAGAGTTGACGGCGGTGATTTGCCCAAGACCGAGGAACAGCTGACGAGAGAGCAAACGGTGGTGGGCTTTGGGACAGGCACAACTGGGACGACCATCGTGGTGCAGCTTCTGACTGAAGAGAAGCGAGGCGAAATCGAACTTGAGAGGCTGTGGACGGCCGTGTTGAAGAAGTCGAAGAAGGAACAGGATGCCCTCCGGGGGGATGGCGAACCTGCAGAAGTGGCCTCTCCGGAGACGCAATCTTCACAAGCCTCTCCATCGTCTACAGAGCTGGTACAGCCTGAACTACTGGGCAGACAAGAGACCCTGAACGATCTCACGCTGAATCAATTGTCTGGCAACCAACAACAAGCTCGGGCATACCACACCCCTGCTCGCAGACTGCAAGACTCATCTCATGAACCATCTGTAGGCCCTCACGACCCTGCTCTCGGAGTCATCGATCCTGACCAAATCACAGACCGCGACAGAATTCTGATCGAGCTCGACTCACGACTCGAAGAACTTGAAGATATGTCCAAGGAAACTGCACTCGAAGCATTGGGGCCCGATTTCATGGCTCATGAAGACACTCAGCATCCGACTATAGCAAAAGACGACGAGCCGACGCCGTATGTTGCCAGCTTCTATCGCGCCATGCCTCTGCAACCCGATCGTTCTCATTGGCATGCGTATATACAGCTGGTCTGTCACGCCCATCCCTTGTGCCATCCAAATGTGGATGCAGTCACTTTGGTGGCCGCGCTCGAGCAGATGCAGGTGGCCAGCCTGATCCCCATGGAAAAGACCTACATTGCTGTGCTGGTAGCGCTCTTGCGAGACATCCGCCAAGCTCAGTCTTCAAACGAGGCGCAGCTTACACCGCTCTTCGATTTGCTCGAAGACATGGAGCACCACGGCTACCATGCGCTGAAACCAGAGATACTAGAGCTCCTGTTCCATGTACTGGTTGGCTCGCCAGCCACGACCGGCCAGCCAGTGACACTACAATCTCTCGTGTCAGAACTAGGTATTGCCAGGATGCGCCGGCAGGTCAAGGACAATGACATGCCGGGGTTCTGGCGCACCTGGCACAGCTACCCTCGTCGACTGATGTCCAGGGACAAAGACATGTACATCTTGATTTTCGATGCTATTGCTGAAGCCAAATTGCAGCTCCACTTCCGGCAAGCTCGCGAGATGATTGCCACTTGCCTGGTAAATATGAAGGCTGAGCAGCCTCGAGTCCTATTCGACAACAAGGAGCTCGAACTGACCATGTCCGTACTCAAGGCCTTGCGCCGCATCGATCCGAATGGTGAAGTCAGGAACTGGGACGACGCTAGAACCCGCAGCGAGCATACACTCCGACTCGCCCTAAATAGATCATCATAAAAGACCCTTGGTCATCTCAAGAACACCGGCCACGTTGAGGACGCCAACGCACAAGATGCCGCAGAACTGCGAGCGTGCACGACGAGGAGTTTGACGGCTTGTATGACTTACTTCCTGCAGCTTAGCTTCCGCGACTGGACGCTCCTTTTGGTGTATACTACATGGCGCTAAGTCCTTGAAACAAGGAGTTTGCTCGAGTAAGATGGACGATGGGTCAGATGATGCAAATGCTGAATTTATGGTCATCTCGAACTTTTGGTCAGTATGCGCACACTTGAGATCGGGCCAGCTGGCCGAAGAATTAAGCTGAAGCAAGTCTCGACTGCTCAGATCAAAGTGCTACTGCTGTTATCAGTCAATAGCACTTTTGTGGGTCCGAACGCGCCTGCTATGTCGTAGCATTGCCGCAATTCTGCAGAAATGAGGTTCGAGTCTCGACTCGGCATCCGAGCAAGACACGGCAGAGCACGGACTTAATGTTGTTTGGTGCCACTCTAACGCTTGGTCTTGTGACATGTTCTGATAAGACATATATACTTTTGAACAGAACCACCCTACACCTTCTATATCGAGCAAAAGCTAACTATACCTGCGACAGCAACAACAACCCGATCTTGTCATAATCTACTAGTATATCTCTACCCCGAATTACCTAAATAATCTAACTAACCCTAACTAGCCACACCACTATTAACAATGCATTTCCAAGCCCTCCTCCTCACGACCTTCCTCGCTGTCGCCTCTGCCGACGACTTCGGCTGCGTTGCCAAGGTTGTGAACCGTAATGGCTTCGCTATTGGCATAGACTGTGTTCCCAAGAATGGATGGAAGTCCATCACTGCTACAGATGGGTCATTTGTACACGCGGTCAAAGTGAGCGCGACCGAAAACTGTGGCCTTGGTACGATTGGGCAGGATCTGCCGGCGGAGGGTAACTGGAGTCTGCAATATGGAGGGCCTTGCAAGTTGGACAGTTAAACGGGGGATGAGACAGGGAAGAAGAGGAAGGAGACAGGCGCGGTTGCTGGCGAGGATTACGGCAAAGGTGGGAAATCTATGGCACGTCCAGCTTCTTTGCTCCTATACGAGTGTAGTCAGAGTTGTGCTGGAGAATGCTTAGCCTGGCTACCATCTGGCCTGTTCTGTGTACGAGTCAACGATTGCCTCTTTTCTGATTGAGATTCAACGGACTTCAATACCTCTAGCGCTCGGCCGATTCCCTCATACTACGGAACCATCGGTTGAAGTGGCAAGATCCATCACAGGCAGAATATGAAGCTCTCTCGTGGCTCCGGTGGCTTCTGTACGCACAGATAACCATCGCCGGGATGACCACACCGCGCCCCTGCTCTTCCATTTTCTACCTCGGTGCATAATGTTGATAACCAATGCCCTCCAGGGAGCATTACTGCGTGGCTCTTCGCGTCAATATGCTTGCGGCGCAGCAATGGTTAATCAGCAGCCGAGGTGTGGGAATCAACGGCATGATTGGTACGTATTTTGATGCAGGCAGATTGTCTCCTCGTCTAACATTGAAGGCTCATTAAAAAGAGGTGCACACCGCTGCCCCAAACAGAGATAGTGCTTTGAGCTGTATGAATAGCTCCGAGCACCAGCGGGGCAGTCAGTGTAGTCGAAGCGAGCCCTTGTTGACGATTCGCTTTGACAGGCAGTACCTACGCCGCAGTGCGGACTTCGTAGTACTCAAGAGGCAGATGTGTCCATGTGCAAGCAATCACCACATCCGCTGAGGGCCCGTACGGCTTCTCACAGTAATGCGTTTTGAGATCAAGAAGAATACGTTTGCCGGCACTTCTGAGCGATTTCTGGTGTCTATCAAATCAAGGGGTCGACTAAATTTGGTCCGTCGCAAATACCATACTTGAAATGATGGAGACTGACGCTGAACCAACCAAGAAAACGGTACCGGAGCTCATGAGGTAAGTGCATGCCTTCCAGGAGTAACGATGGTCATCCCTGACTCCTGCACAATTAGCTACACTCGGAGTCTCTCGGTAAGATCTATGTCAGCGAGTTTTGTCTCACCGAACAGGTCCAACAGGCTGGATTCTGCTTGGGTCAACAGAAAGTACTACGATCTGCATCATCTCTCATTGGCACGGACATCCACACTACAGAAGGGTTCTATCGAGCGTGGCCATAGGTCTGCGAAGTGCTGAAGGATCATGCTGTACTGGATGATTCATCACGAGCTACCTGACGAAGCTCATCCTTATGAGAACAATTTTGAATTCGGCCTGAACTATCTCGTCTCGTATTGGCTGCTTGCAGCCAAGTGCGAAATCCGGGCTTTCCGAGGCCAGGTGATGGACACCTTACAAGATTCTTTAAACCGGACCACAAGAGGTGAGCTGATTGTAGAGAAAATCCTAGAGAAAATCCTAGACGCCTTTGAGCAAACTCTACCGGGCTCAAAGCTGAGAGAGGCCCGTATGGAGAACGTGGTCCAGCAACAGAAGGAACGCCACAACGAGGGACATTTTCTTGAAGAGCATCGTCCAGAGTTGAATCACAAGACTTCTTTCCACAAAGACTATCAGAAGCAGGAAGAGTGGGAACGGGAGTGAGTAGCAAAGAGTGAACCAATGTCGAGTCATCGGTTTGCGAATGAGGATCCGGACTTCTGGAAGACGTACTTGTATGATCCAGTGAGGTACTACAAGCTGCGGCACTGTGGCTTTGAGTGCATGTATGGCTGGCAGTCTGATGAAAATTACATATAAATGATTGTAGTGAAGATGCCCGATTGTATGGTTTTTACCTTCCACACGCCGCGACAGGGATTTATCACTAGCGCGCGCATGTGCATATTGATCCCTGTCGAAACAGTCGCCATGTGGCGAAAGCCAGACTTGACTTCATTGCCACTCCAAGCATGCTTCTGCTTTCAACACAGCCACCGCAAAACGCACAGCATGGCGACAGGCACGGGTGCAGAGACACTTGAAGACCCCACCAGGTAGACACTTAAAACCCCTTCATTCAGACCACCAGCTTACCATGACATAGCAAACTTCAAACAGACCGGTTCATCAAGCTCTACATTGGCACTCAAGAACATCATTACCACGTCCTAGAGCAGTTCCTCGTCAGCTGCTCCAGCTACTTCACCACTGCGCTACGTGACAACAATTTCGTCGAAGGCACGCAGTGGCACTTTCCGGCTATACGACGATGACGAGACCGCGTGGAAAGTCCTGTTGTATTGGCTTGTACAGCACGAGCTACCATACAAGCACATGGAAGAAGATCTGATCTTGGCCGCACGGTGCTGGATCTTGGGCGATAAATACGACATCAAGCTGTTCCAGGACGATGTCATGCTGTTCATCATGATTAGCGTTGATCGCCATATGGTCTGGATAATGTGCGAAGCCGTTCGCGAGATTTTCGAGAAGACGCCACATGGATCAAAATTAGAAATTTCATCGCCGAGGAAATTGTGGGACAACTAGAGTGGGATGATACCATCAAGCGGCCCGCCAATGCGGCCTCGTCAGAGAATGTGGGCGAACTGGAGGGGATGGGATTATCTGCCTTTGTATATCGAGAAAAATCGCGAGTACGATGTGGCGAGTCGGGATCCTATATGGGTGGGAAGATTTGCCCCGGAGTTTGGTGGAAACTGGCCAGAATATTTCCGCGGCTCTGCTGAACGGTACAGAGACTAGGACTTCGTTGGAAGATGTGTTCTACCACGGTCGCAGGCCAGGGTGATGTAGCAAGGTGGATTCAGCATCGTGTATTGAACGTGAATCTCAACGGAGCACACCCGAGATTGCTCTCTGATAAACATAGCCTCGATCGACAAATCAACCGAGCATTGCTGCCACAGCACAATGAAAACTATGCGTCGACATTCTCACAGGATTCCGGTCGCGCAGACAACACCAGGTTTATGTCCAAACATTATTCATTATCTATTTTGACCTCCTATACCTTCGTTTTCTTCGTTCCCCACTTGTCTCTTTTGCTCCAAAACACCATAGCACTCAAAGGCACCAGACGCATGCATCACTTTCCATCCACCGCCTCACTCTATGCAAAAACAGATCACCGTGTCATCTCACCACCAGCCCGCAGCATCAGCCACTTGGTCAAGCGAGAAGCTAAGGGCAAACAACAGTCGCGAGTCCATCAGTCATTTTCGGAACGAAATGATCTAGTACTGACCATCGTGGCCATCCGACGGGTAATCGCCATTGCTCTTCCATCCATTCTCATTCGCTGGAGAGGTCTCCTTTGCTGAAGAAGTCTCCTTTGCTGGAGGAGTCTCCTTTGGTGGAGCAGTGTACTCGTTAGTCTTCTTTGGTGGGGCAGCGTAGGTGTTGCCACCGTTTTTGTCGCAGGTGGTGTATGGCTGGCAGACAGAGGTACTCTCGGTACAGACGGACTGGGTGGAAGTGGTGTACTTCTTGACGGTGGTGTATGGGCAGGCGGCCTTGGTTGTGTAGGTGCTGGCGAGGTAGGTCTGCTTACTTTGAGAAGGGTCAGATCATCCTTAGGGTAGACTATTTTGTATGTGTAGGGTGGAAGAGCAGGGAGGCAAAGGACTTACACTTTAGTCTTTGGGATCTTGTCCGTCTGTGGGCAGGTGCTGAGCTTGTTGGTGTAGGCGACGGAGGTCTTGTTGTAGACGACCGCGGAGGTGGTGCAGATGGTTTTGTAGGTGCTGTATGGGATGGTGTAGGTAGTTGTCACTGGGACGGTCTTGGTGATGTTGTAGTATGCTGGGACTTTCATACAAGGTCAGCGTTGATCCAGAGACATGATGGACGCCGGTACTTACCATAGTTGGTGACAGTGTAGTTCTTCTCAACCTTGGTGGAGTACACCTTTGGTGTGTAGCTGGTCAAGGTGACGGTCTTGGTCTTTTCGTATGGGACCCACTTCGTGGTGGTGTGGTACGAGGCAGAGCAAGTGCTGCTGGTGATGCAGTGCTTCTCTGGTGGGCTGTAGTTGTTGGGTGGCTGGTAGCCTGAGTCTTGTGGCTTGTAGCCTGGGTCACCTGGCATGGCAGCGGCAATGCCAGCAACGGCGAGGATAGGAGCAATGATCTGCATCTTGGCGGTGGTGTGATGTGTGTTATTGGTGTTGGAGCGAACGAAGAAGCGAGCGTGTATGTTGAAGAAAGGAAGAAAGGAAGCAAGCCAGAAAGCAGAAGGCGTGATCTTGAAGTAATATCGCTAGAGCGTCTCCGCTCTCGCAAGGACTGCTATTATCGTCATATTGTGCTGTTGAGCCGCACTCTTCGCATCTCATTGTCAGTGCGTCTCTCCAAAAGCCCCATCATGACCTTGCATACGGTGTCGTCGAAAGTCGGGCAGTCTGCCAGATGCGGCTGTCGACAGGGAAGCGAGCATGACCGCAACCATTGCTATTGAAGCGTGCTGGAACCAAGTCTTCGTCCATGTCAATGTCGGTATCACCAATGCTGTTTCCAGCTAAAGAGGAGGGGTCGTGGCATGGCGGAACCGTCGGCTTCGCAGTGGTGGAGGTGCATAGACGTGAAGTTGAGCGGCTTCTTACGGAATGTCTAACTTCTGTATCGTCATTGAGCTTCGTTTGCCTCAACTCAAGTCGATTGCTTGGCACCCGCTAGTTTGGTCGTGCGGTCAGCGCTGCGGCATACAGTATGACCAGCTGTTTAGACTTTATTGAAAGTCATTGCAACGAGCCGAAAAACAACGCGGAATGTGACCTGAGGTCTGGAAACTTATTGTACAAGAGCACAGTACGAGTCTGTGCCTCAAGTGATGCTGGAAGGATCTGTGGGTGCAGAGCTTTGTCTTGTACGCTTATTCTGCCCCCGGTCATCCACGGCACGGAACAGTACTGAAGAACGGACTCTCCATGCTGTGTTGAAGCCGACGTTGGTAATTGCAGAGGGACTCGCCGGCCTGGCCCTGTGAGCTGCGGCACGCTCGTAGACAGAGGATGTTCAATGCCAGATGGGGTACGCTGATGGTTCGCATTCGGACACGTGATACCTCCTCTTGCAGGATGAGTATTCCCGGGAAATTACTGCCTCTGGAAGGTGACGCGAATGCTCTTCTCTCCCAGTGTCACACCGTTCATAGCCTCCCGCGCAGCAATAGCACCAGTCTCGTCCTCGTACTCAGCGAACGCAAGACCTTTGCGACCTGGCACAACACGCACTTCCTTGAAACCAGGAAAGCGCTGAAAGACGGCAGTAAGAGCCTCCTTGCCGTAGTCCTCGGGCAGCTCGCGAAGCAGCAGAATCTTGTTGGGAGGCAGATACTCGTCCTGGTTCGCACCGCCCGGACCAGGCTTCGTCGTCTTTGCTGGGCGTTCTGCGAGCGACTCTGCGGCGGCACGCTTCGCTGGCTTCGCTGCTGCCTCAGCGGCCTCGAGGGCTTGCTTGCGCTCTGTGCAGGTGTCAGTATAGTGTCTCCTGCCAGCTTAACACGTCCACGAAATGTCTGACCTTTCTCCGCGATCCTCTGCTTCTTATGCTTCTCTAATGCTTCTTCGCCGTCCTCTTTCCGCACAGTCGCATCGCTTCGTGTCTTTGCATACTGAACGTTCATGGGCCGCTCGAAAATCTCGAAGCCTTGCAGCGAGTCGAGCGCGATCTCTGCCTGTTCTGGGCTGGAGAAGACGATGAAGGCCTGACCTTTGGCGCGCAAGTTCTTCTTCACCACGACATCGATGATCTCGCCGAACTCCTCGAATGTCTCCCGTAGGGCGGCTTCGAGCTCTGGCAGCTTGACCTTTTCATCGAGATTCTTGATCTATATGCGACATGTAAGTAGAAGTGACGGTAATCGTCCGTGTAATTGGCGTACGTAGAGACTGCACAGGTGTTAGTATATACTCCCTTCACGCGCTTGGTTCGTACGGAGTGCAATGTACGAACGTTGCGTTGGGTGGTATATCTTCAGCCATTTCGACGGGAAGATGGTATGCTTATCCTAGCGGTGACGGGAGCAATATGACTACTTGTGCTGTGCTTGTCGTGTTGAGGAATGTCATAATGTCACAAGCTGAAGGTACACGAGCACAGCACCGGACATGGCTCCGACCGATGCAGAAACCCGCGCTCGTGATCCACGTCTACAGTATCTCCAACATAGCTCTTCTTCCCAGTATCATGACATGTGAAGTTGGCATCTGATCAAGCAAGCTCATGAGCTACAAGATGTTTCTGGTACCACGCTGGCTGTACAGGAACCAGACCGACGACAAAATAACAAAATCGCTTACTTCTAACAACATAGACTTCGTTCCTGCATACTATCCGAACCATGACGTGCGCGATATAAACAATCGCTGATCTTCTTCAGTCAGCCTAATCCTCCCTCCCTCACCCAACAACACCACATCCCCCAATGACCCGACCCATCCTCATCTCCGGCCCATCTCGCCTCTCATTCTACAAGACTTCCTCCCACCAGGAACACGGCCACGGCATGGCCAAAGCAACAGCATGGACCAAACTGCTCAACACTCTCCAAATACAAACAGACTACAGCATCAAACCTGCCGGCCTAGCATGGAGATCAAACACTCTCTTCATCGTCAGCACGGTCGCTGTCGGCCTCTTCACTGATCTGTTCCTGTATGGTTTGATTGTTCCGGTGCTGCCGTTTATGCTTCAGGATCGAATTGGATTGCCGCAGGACCAGGTGCAGAGTCATGTTTCTGGCTTGCTCGCTGCTTATGCTGCTGCTAGTGTGCTGTTTTCGCCGCTTGCTGGAGTTTTGGCGGATCGCGTCTCAACGAGGCAGGCGCCCTTTTTATTGGGGCTTGCGGCGTTGTTGGCGGCGACGGTACTGCTTTTCTTGGGGAGGAGTGTGCCAGCGTTGGTACTTGCGAGAGTGCTGCAAGGAATTAGTGCCGGCTTTGTATGGACGATCGGTCTTGCTCTATGTCTTGAAACTGTAGGGCCTGAGAATCTGGGGAAGACGATTGGCTCGGTATGGAGAATGTTCTTGAGACGGAACTTATACGCTGACCTGCTGCATAGATATTCAGCTTCATCGCGGTCGGTAATCTTGCTGCGCCTCTGCTTGGTGGTGTGCTATACGAAAAGACTGGCTACACCGGCGTCTTCGCTATCGGCGCATTTATCCTGGTTATTGACTTCGTGATGCGTATTATGGTCATCGAGAAAAAGACAGCATTGAAGTATGAAGTTGATGACCCCAGCACAGTCAACGACCTCAGTGCTGCCCGGAGCCACGAACAGGAGAGCAACGATCACGACGCAGAATCTCAACAGCAAGACGGCTCAGCCAACGGCGAGGAGGAACCACTCCTTGGAGGTCAGACGCCGGACGACGAGCACTACCGACTTCCACCGCGCGAAAAGTGCTCAAAGGCGACACGGCTTGTTCCCATTCTGCCACTACTTTCTGACCCCATGCTACTTACTGCCCTGTTGGTAGCCTTCGTCCAAGCGATCTTGTTGGGCGCATTCGATAGCACAGTCCCAATAGTTGCCGGCGAGCTATTTGGCTTCGACTCACTGAAAGCAGGACTGCTCTTCTTACCTCTTGGTGCGTTCGATCTGGTGGGAGGACCCATCTTCGGCTGGTGCGTTGACCGATATGGCACAAAACCCGTCGCAGTCCTGGCATACGCATTTCTAGTGCCAGTTCTGGTTCTCTTAAGGCTACCACAAGCCGGCGGCAAAGATCAGATCATCATCTACGCAGCACTGCTTAGTCTGTCTGGAGTAGGTCTTGCGGGAGTCGGATCACCGTCTATTGTCGAAGCTGGAGCCATTGTGCAGAAGTATTACGAAGTCAACCCGGACTTCTTCGGAGACAAAGGACTGTATGCTCAACTATATAGCTGCAGCAACATCGCCTTTTGCTTGGGGCTGGCCATCGGGCCTGAGCTGGCCGGCGAGCTGAAACAAGCCATCGGATATGGAAACATGAATCTGGTGTTAGCGGGACTCTGTGCCTTCACCAGTATCTTGTCATTCATCTACATAGGAGGCAAGCCCAAGTCCAGGGTACTCAAGCGAGCCAAAAGAAATACGTATCTTGCTAGGAAACGAGCGTAATTTCTGAACTCGGTCTGAAATCTTCTGTTCTACAAGCACGCCATCTTCCCACGATACGCCAGGTACATTGTGTACGTAGACAAAGACCAGTAACAACGACGCCAGGATTCCGAGACAGCATGCCAGCTGTACTACCGACGACCTAATTCCTGCAAACTTTTCCATGGGTATCGCCGATCATTACACAAGCCAAAATATCGTTCTCCCGGCCTCTTCAATTGTTCCCCTCTCGGATGGAGTGCATGCGCTGGCTATGCCACGGCTTGGTCGAGATCGTTTGAGACTTACACTCGTGTAGAGCACGAACATTGCATATCCAGCGACTGCAATGTTGTAGGCCCACTCCGACGCTCTGTAAACATCCCGGCCAAAAGCGAGCTTGGTGATGGTCCAAATGCCTCCGGCTGGAATGACATCACTCAGAGCCCACAGCGAGCACAGCGACACTGCAATGGAGATAATTATGACCGGCAGGCATCCTTGCTGGAAGTATGAGATGGCTGAAGCAGCCCACACTGGCATGGGTTGCTGCTCGGTTGCTTTGCTCTGACTTGCTTGCGGGCTCGATGGTGCAGAGTGTGACTTGGGCGATGGTCTCCATCGTCATAACGTTGAATTGCATCTCGATTTAGAGCGAAGTCGTCGGAGTGGATGAAGAGTGTTCGGTTTTCCAAGCTGCGAGAGGACTGCTGTTGGACGAGAAACACACGACAGTGGAGGGCCGCTCCCCTCTTATCCAGCAGCTGTCTCGTCTGCCATATCAAGCACTATATGTGCTCGATGGAATCGCGTGTGTTGAGCAGCCACGAAACGTGGCACACATCTTTTCTGTGGACTGAAGGCGCATTTTGACTTCAAAGTTATCTGCAAGCTAGAGAATTGGTAGGGACTTAATTGCTGTATGACCGCCATGTTCTTGATGACGCTGGCGAGGATGCAGAATGTACCAGAGGGTAGCGGCCCTGAGTCCGGCAGGTGGCATTAGCCAATCATGTGAAAATGGGTCTCAGCACGTGGCAGCGGGCTAGAACGAGGGCGTTATTCCTGCGTAATGTAGCTACACTCTTGAAGCCACGAAGTCGGAGCTGCCCTTCAGGTGCCCTTCAGGATGCTAGTTGTGTTTGCAGAGTGTCTGCAGCTGGGAGAGTGCAGAATGCGCCTCGAGAAGCGCGTCGAAGCGCTGGAAGTCAGAAAGGGCGTGTCGAACACATGTACTGACTGAGCTTTTGGCTTGCAGCATCGAAGACAAGACGAGACGAATCGAACCTACCTTGAATATCAAACAGTCGCGATCATCACACACGACATTCAATAGATATGAGTGCTCTTGTGCAGCAGGGCCACGCAATATAATATCAGGAGCAGTGCCGTCTGGAGTCGACGCAGAAACTGTAACGCGATCCCTTGATGCAACGTGTCTCCAGGATAGCTCTCCATAGTATCAGCATGTCGAGTTGATTCATCAGCCACTCACCGCTTCTCTGGTTGAGCATCCGATTCATAGAGCCAGGAGACTCTGGTGAAACGACGACGTGATAGTGGACCAGAGGTCCAAGCTCAGAGCGCAGGTAGCAACACGGAGTCCGTTGCGGCCACGCAGCATGCATATCTGCTGAAAAGTGGTTCGATCGCCTCAGACCTTTCACTTACAAGTATGGAGTTTCGCCATTCATTCACACCACCATGTGATTTTTGCTTGTGGGCCGCGCTGGACGTGCGCCACACCCGCTCAGACTACGCCGGGCAGCTCGAAGAAGCGGAAGGTTGGAGAATAGAGTATCGAGGCTGTCGACAGGGTCCGTTGTCGCGCTCTCTAAGGTAACGGACGACGCCTTAACGCGTGGGCAGAAAGGCAGGATGGTGTCAACTGAGCATAGCACGGTACGGTAGTCGGGGTATGCGTCTCTCGAGGACAAAGTGACAAGCGTGTCAATCGAGCGTAGAGTCGAGTCGACACAGCAAGGTGCGTACAAGGGTCGCGGTGTAGTAGTGAAGCAGCAAGGCATTACCGAAGATGAGATCCATAATGTCAGACGCTCGCGAGAATGCCGAGGACTTCACGCAAAGCACCCAGGGTCTATTTATATAGACACCCTGGTTCCACACTCGGTCGAAGAACAACTACACGCTCCCGATCGGGCTCCGTACGACAGGCTCTATATCTGAGCAAACTGGCTACACCGTGCACCTCCTCTGGGACCACTCGACTCCATTCAAACTACGAGGCGTCGGACGATGCTGAGGAATGATGTGAAGCCACATGAATAGGCAGTGGTGGCATCAATCAATCAACTTGATCTGTTTTGACTGCTTGCTTGACAAATTTTCCCTTCAAGTCAATCAAGCAAAGATTATATAACACCGAGCCAAGTAACACGCGATATTGTCAGTCAAGTTAAGCAAGTAAACAAGTATGTGGTGTGTTATAGTACATGTATTGCTTCGCTATAGCTCGCGATCACATGACCCTACAGCCTGAGATCACGTGATATTGCCACGTAACCCACAGCCCGCGACCCTGAGAATTTAGTAATCTTAATAATACGTATAGACAACTCTACATCTATTACCCCTATATAATCTACAATCATGTAGATAAGTCGTACTTATCCTAAGTATCGCAGAAGATTTAGGAAGCGAGGGCACCGCTAGGTCTTCGAATATACAAATAGTGCAAAAATCTTATTTTCTCCTAGTTAAGCAAGTTAAGTCAGTCAAGCACAGGCCCTTAATATCAGTTAAGCAAGTAAGTTGTCATTTATCCAAGCAAGTATCGCTTTTCGCGTAACTTAAGTAACTTGATTGCTTGATGACAGCACTGTGAACAGGTTGCGGAACGAGCCAGTGTAGAATGTGCTCTCTCGGTGAAAGTACTGAAGAGTTTCTGCGTGCGTCTGCTTGCTGACCATGATCTGGCCGTTGCTGTGTGCGCACATTGTCTCTTTCGTCGAGATTTCGACCTGGTCGTCGAGGAATATGTAGCTGTATATCCCGTCTCTCATTTCCGCGGGAGTGCAGAGAGGCTTGGGCGTGGTGCTGATTCCATGGTGTGGTTGGCGGATGTTTTGACTGAGTAAAGGGATCAGTCGCCTGCTGTAGGCGGTGTTGTCTTCGGGTACTTTTGTGTAGGCGCGGGTTGTGGCGTTGCTCGGTTTTCTTATAGTTGACAAACGAATCAAGTCTGTATCCTTGAGATTAACCTTGTCGGTTTCATCGAAGGCTGCGTGTCTTCGAGGCAGTCTCGCAAGGCTGCTTACGCACATCTTGTGACAGATGGATCCGGTCACCATACCACATCATGTGCTCTTCACTGCGTCTTTGCCTTTCCCTCCACCTTCTCAACATGTTCGATCAGATGCGGCTTCCACGCTAAGAACACCCACCTCAACCCCAACAACACCGCCATGTTCCCGACCCCACCCAGAAGAAATCCCTCTTTCACTCCATGATCCTGCCCAGTGATCCACATCCATAAGAACAGCCCTCCGAGAAACACCTCCCCACTACCCTGTGTCAAATATGCCGCCTTTCTAAAACCCCTCTGCTGCTCTCCGGCGACTCCCGGCTTGGGATTCGGCCACGACAGGATCAGCGGGATGGTGAGGCCTGCGACCACACCACCGAAGACGCGGGTCAGGGCTCGCATGGCGGGGGTGATGAGGGTAGCGTGCTTGAGGAGTATGTGCAAGGCGATGTCAGGGTAAAGGAGGAGGGATGGCAAGGAGCATAGATTGCCGAGGATTTCGAGGGCAAGGGCAGCGCGGAAGGGGTTGAGAGAGGACATGGCCGTCTTGAGATGGTTGAGAATTGAGGGCACAGGATGTTCGACGAGGTGGGTTGTTTCGAGGTGTGGGAGGGTGATGTCGATGGGGACTTCGATGGCTACACTGCCTTTTGGTTCATTGTATTCGAGGTGCGATGGGATTTGGGAGAGCTGGTCTTCGTTCACGATGATATGGAGCTGAAGGTAAGCTGGGATCTTGTAGGTCATCGAGATGGACTGGTCAGGATGATGCACATGTATAGGATTGGATTGAGCAGGATGATGTCGAGGTATGTACTTGTGTACTTCGGATAGAAGCCCGAGGCGCGCTCAATCGAGGTCTTGCTACGGGCTATGCAGCACGGCTCGATACGGATCTCATCGTGCTGACTCTGCACATTGAGCGATGGAGATGGTAATGCAGGTGTGCAGCTGCATGTTGGTGGTGGCAGCATCACGTGAGGTGGCAGCATTCACGTGGCAAGCAACGACGTCATGCTCGAGCCGCGGAGAAAGCATTTCGTGTCAAGTTGGTGTGGATGGGGGATAAATGTTTCTCTCTGGCAGATGACCAAATGGACCTCTGACACGTCGCTGTCGACAATGGCCAGCACAGATTGCATACGCCTACATGTACATCTCGCCTACATGCAGTGGATGGGCAGCAGTCATTGGGCGGAACGGTGGTAGAGAGCCGAAAACGTGGTACCTTGCAGCTGCCACGTCAGGAGAGGCTCGAGAGGCAACAGGCATCCGCTACCCATATCACTCCTCCACAGCCAACACCAGGCCAATAGTGCTGATTCCGCTGCGCTGATGCCCGATCTAACATTCCACGTGGAAAGTGTCAGCTAAGGCCACGATGTCTAGCTCCGCCGTCCACCAATACAACCAATACCTGCGAGAGGTCATAACAGAGGCTCCTCCACCGGTGAACGCACGCTTCTTCTATAGATCCGATCTGCCCATCGATGATCCGCTCTCGCCTGTGCCCCCGCCAGCGACCACGAACGATAGCGCATGGGTCAAACAACCACCGAAGCCCTTCTCCGAATACGACAACACTGCTCTCGACAAGGCGTGGCACGAGCTGAGGAAGAAGATTTGGAGATGGAACGAGGAAAGAGGCGAGAAGGACAAGAGGGAGTCCAAGGAGAGCAGCCGGGTCAGGCAGAGGGCTGGCTCGTCGGCGTCAAAAGGTGAAAGGAGAGGATCTGGTTCGAAAGAGTCAGTAGGACGTTCGAAGTTGAGCAAGCTCGCTGCGTCTGGCCTCAACCAGGTCGAGAGCCCAGCGGCTGAGGATGACACTCCTGTACAGGTCCCGGACATTGCAGCAGAGCTGCCAACTGAGCATGATACGACAGGCAGACCTTTCACGAGGCTGCCGTCAAGACCTGCCTCGTCCGCAAGCACGCCGGCCAGGCCGCATCCCAAGCAGCATGATACGTACAAATGGGACGACTCCTCCCATCTTCGGGACCATAGTGCGGCACCGGACAAGAAGAAAGTGGTCGAGCCGAGTCCCAGCACTAAAGTTGCGGTGGGAGTGTCCAGACTACACCAGGTGGAGATGCCAGATTTGCAGATGACACCGATCTACTGGACTCCGGTGCACGATACAGCACAGGTCGTTCGAGGGACGTGGTTCTATCAAGACACGATGCTGCCAGTGGAAACGCCAGTAGCTAATATGCTCGAAGCTGGCTATGTTGATTTGCAAGTCTGGACCGAGACGTGGAAGGACGAACTTAATAGTGCTGTCGAAGTGGGTGCGATTGGGGAGACGAAGATTGTGCATAAGCTGTGGCCGGACAAAGTCACTCATTCCAACACTCCGCCTGGTAGTATTAGACGGCCGTCGAGGGAAGATGACTTGCTGCGAGCTGCAACTGCGAACTTGTTCGTTGGCGAGCCAGAGACTGCGGACCAGCAAAGAGCAAGAGCTGTGGAGGCGGCTTGCGATATCATCGACATCTCGTCTGGATCTGAAGGGTCTGACAACAAAGCATATGGCGAGTCGACGTACGGCCGGGCAGGTGCCGCACGACGGTACAACACGTGCGGAGTCATCTACGCGAACGAGCGGGAGGCGAAGATTCTCAAGCCAACTCTACTACCTTCTGCTTACTATGGCCGGAGACCACTCGCCAACTACATACGCAAAGGTCATGCGATTGGCATACCTGTCATCCGCGGCTTCGACCAAGCTATCTGGGATAAGCTGCATCCTCCCAAGAACGGCGTCAAGACGCAAAAAGCGAGGCAAGGCGCGGCTTCTGCTGGACCGGATGCGAAGAAGCGAAGTAAAGCTGATCCTGACCTCGCACAAAGTGATAACCCAGAGGTGACAGATCTGGTGTTTGTCATTCATGGTATTGGTCAAAAGCTGAGCCAACGCATGGAGAGTTTCCACTTCACGCATGCCATCAATGCCTTTCGACGAGAAGTTATGGTTGAGCGCGGTAACAAAGAGGTCAAGACACACTTCCGCAAGGGCATGGGTGGAATCATGGTACTGCCTGTCAACTGGCGGCACTCCTTGTCGTTCGAAGACGGCGGATACAAAGCTGAGGACGACACTCGAGCGGAAGATCCATCTGTCAACGAGTTCACACTGGACGACATCACACCAGATACGTTGCCTTCGGTACGAGGCATTGTCAGCGACGTTATGCTTGACATTCCATACTACATGTCTCACCACCAGCCGAAGATGATCGCGGCCGTCATCAAGGAGGCGAATCGAGTCTACAAACTCTGGTGTCAGAACAATCCTGGATTTGCAGAGCACGGCAATGTCCACATCATCGCGCACTCTCTTGGCAGTGTCATGGCCATCGACATCTTGTCCAATCAGCCGACGACCGTTCCAGACCACTTGGCGGATCCAACACAAGTCGACATCGAGGAAGTTGACCACTTCCTCTTCAATACCCACAATCTGTTCCTCGCCGGCTCCCCAGCGGGCTTCTTCGTTCTTCTCCGCAAATCTCAACTCCGCCCTCGAATCGATCACCCGTCAGCCCAAGCTCTCTCCGATCCCAGCACGAACATTGCCTCAATCTGCGGCGAACGTGGTCAGTACGGATGCATCTCAGTCGACAACATCTATAACATCATCAACGGCTACGACCCGGTTGCGTACCGTATGAACGCTGCCGTCGATGTCGGTTACGCCGCGGCCCTCCGCAAAGCTCACATACCGTCAAACACGCCAGGATTCTGGTTCCCAGCTGGCACGTCGAATACCTCTCGCTGGTTTGGCGGGTACGCTACCTCTGCGAACAATGCTGCTATCGCGCCTGCGCTGCCGAGGTTACCGAGTAATGTGGAGCTTGAGGTTCATAATTTCACAAGGGAGGAGATTGCGGAGAAGAGGATGTTGCTGCTGAATGACAACGGCCAGATTGATTTCATGGTTAAGTATGGTGGCGGTGCTTTTGAGATTCAGTACTTGACTATGCTGGGAGCGCATAGTGCTTACTGGGGCCTGAAGGACTTTATTAGGATGGTGGTCGTGGAGGTGGGGAGGAGTGGAGGCAGAGACGGGACGCTACCTGGATTGAGGGCTGTGAAGAAGAGGCCGGAGAGGAAGTAGGACTTCGATTGAGATTGAGGAATGCGAGTTGCTATTCGCGATACATGCATAAGGCGTTGCACTGATGGAAAAAATGTGTGAGATAGAATAGAGGTTCGTGGCGCTTGAGATACCCTGTCATATGATTTGCTGCTTGTCAATACAATATCACATCAGCTGCTGCTCCGACTGGGAACGAGAGCGGACGACGCGGAGTCACCAGGCAACATACCACTCTCCTACCCTTCCCCTCCTTCAACCCCACGCCTTCAACCCCCCGGCACCGCCTGCCAACTGCCTCTGTACCATTCATCCCGCTTACCGCTTCAACCACAATGCTCGGCTGCAGACCCGACCGCATCCAGCTCCACTTCTCCACTACAACCAACCGTCGGCCGAGTGAGCGAAGAACGGCGCTTCGCAGCTCATGGTTCATATCAGCATCCCGTGGTCCCGCGGGATAGACCCGAGGTATTCCATGGAGAATATCCTCTTCGCGGAGCAAGACGGCTATGCTGCTTTGGAAAGTGCTGATGTCGTGGTAGTGGGTTACGAATGTTGCTCCGGAGGCGCGATGGATGTGTAGGTAGAGGGGTGTTTCGGTTCGGAGATTTGTCTTGGTCTGAGGATTGTGGGGTGCGGAGCGGGTGCGGGGGAGGAGAGGGGATGGAGGAAGATTGGGTTGTAGAAGTCTTTTGGGGACGGGTTGGAGGTGAGGTACGGTGGGGGGAAGGGAGGTGCGAAGGAGACAGGGGTGTCTGGGGAGGGTCTTGGGGGGGGGGCAGGCTGCAGCAAGAATAGGCATGGAAATTTGAGAGTGGGGAGTTGGAAGTGAATGGTGCGCACCATGCGCAAAGCTTGGCGTTTCTGATGTCGAGTCTGCTTATGTACTCAAAGGGTATCCAGATTGTTATTCGGTTCAGTCAGACTGATATTCAGTTCGGTTCAAGAGGCTTGCCTTCCAGTCCTCTCCAGTACCTGTCCGTCATGTCTCTCTGTTCTTGGAGTTGCATCGCGAAGCGTATTTTGAAGCTTGTGCGGGGGCGCTTCCATGCGGTGGTAAAATGCGTGGAAACCGATAGGCTATTGGCGGTGTTTAGAGAGAGTCTTGTGACGACTGATAAGTGACGACTGTATGAAGGAGAGCAGTGCCACCCAAGCTGTATTCTTCAATCGGCTTTACCCAGCCATTGCGAGGACGCAATGCGCTCTTGCATCTACTCAGACCTATGACTGAATTAGAGTCACGAAGCCCCAGATCATCACGCGAGCCGCCTCAGGTGTTAGTATAAGTGGTACGAGAAACCTCTCGTCACTCGCAGCGTGTACGACTTTTAATGGCAGAGCTGCTTGGACCTCCTAAAGGATCAAGAGCTTGGCCCAATTTTCAAAGACTTTGCTCGGCACTAGCGTAGTATTCTGGACGACGCAGTGAACGTTGCAAAACAGGTGTCGCTGAGCGACTTCGAGAGACTCCACCCGGCGCGTGAAGCAGTGGCGAGGACTTCGACA
Source organism: Mycosphaerella arachidis (assembly GCA_001297265.1). NCBI lineage: Eukaryota > Fungi > Ascomycota > Dothideomycetes > Mycosphaerellales > Mycosphaerellaceae > Mycosphaerella > Mycosphaerella arachidis. Next base: position 41,353 of record LIHB01000024.1, read on the forward strand.
GGTCGTGGCTGTATCTACGTAGTAGGTGGATGTGAAATTCTTCACGCATCGAGCGATTGATAGCTAGAGGCTGAAATCGAGAATATTACTGGAAAGCTCTAGAGGGAGGGCTTGAGCACGACGATCGAGAGCCAGGACGATGTTCGGCATGTTGTTAGTTGTCGTTGTCGTTGTCGTAGTCGTGGTGGCTGTGTCGAGTGGTAAGCAAGGTGAGGAGACAGAGATGAAGGTCGAGGATTATTACATGGTCGAAGATTATAAGATCAAGCATCAAAGTCGAGAGTAAGATGGATGACCAAAGACGAGTGATGAATGCCAAAATCCCTTAAGACCCCTTTATATATGAAAGAGGCTGGATGGTGCGCGAGTAATGAATATAAGACGAGACTACTATACATTCCCTGTAGACCGGTTGTCATATGCTATGCTACTATTTGCTGTGTGCTAAGATAATTGTCCAATAGCTTCCTTACTGTTCCCGCTATAGACTTCAGTTCTGTATAATCGTGCATGTGACACCGAAGCCGAAGCCAGCCTTACTCGATACATCTAGCGTAGCCTCCTAGTAGGACAATCTCCACAAAAATATCGTTGCACTCTTCCCAATCAACTATCATATCCGACCGAATATCATTAAGCAGCTTATCGTCCCCAAGTCCAACGTCGTAAGGTAGGCCTTTGATATATCCTAAATCGATACTAGTGATCTTAGTGGCCAATTCTGCCCCCGCTCGTACTGTGCGCTTATGAGCTTCCCACGAGCAGCTATGGTGAAGTTATACGATGTAGCTTTCGGTCACTATACCTTCTTGAGAGCCGCAGGGCCGCAGAGCTGCTCGGTAGGGGTTAATCCAGCTGGAAGAATATCGTGCCTTTCGTAGGATGACTGAGAGGCAACCTGGGTTCTGGAGGCTGAAACTGGTGATGAGGGAGAGCAGTATGATGAAGGTAGAAGTCAAATGTGCGTAATGAAGACTTTCGTGACGTTGAACCGAACGGTGGACGTTTCTGCTAACATAGAAGCTTGAGACAGATTGCTCGCTTTTGTCTCAAGAAGAGTGGCACTTGCTCAAGAGCAGGACATTCTGGCTGCTCGTGATCACCACAGAAATGATTCATATCAGTTCTTGGTGTGATCAAACACCTTTCGACATATTCCTGCCTCTCGAGATGCCGATTCATGATGCAGTGCAGGCAGGGCCAATCGTATGTACTTGTGATCTGCGGCACAGTCAAGTACTTGAACTTGCCGAAGACAAGGTTCTGCAAGCGCCGCCTAGGCATACGGCACGGTCTACAAAAAGGTCGACTTCTGTGGAAGTCATTTCATGATGAAGCAGTGTGCCTTACGTGGTATCAGATTGCTGCAAATATTCGAGCTGATACGGTCTTGGGGGCATTGCGCTAGTTACGCACCCCATGGGTCCTGGATGCTGCTCCCTCGCTCTTGATACCTTCGTCGTCGATGAATTATTTCCAAATGTATTTTGACCTCTGATCTCTAGTGCTCAGCTCTTCTTAACTCCTCCATCCAGTCGCTCCAACGATGACACTTAACGAGATCGACCCGGACATCGGCTCCAATGTCGTCCAAGGCATCGTCGTCGATATCTACGGCAACATAAGCTAGACCCATTCCTGGTCAGTGGGGGAAGATGTACCTAATGGTCATGTCAAGATCTACTCTGTTCCTCAAGCGAGCTGGGACGGTCCAATGTAATCGGAGGAGAGGGTGGAAGTGGTTACCAATTTCCGCCTATGGAGAACCACTTTTGGCCAGCTGTTCATTGCCACGTGTCGATGCTTGGCATAGTGTATTGGTATACCTGCCATCGTTATATGTTATGGCAGCCTACATTCCGAACCACAACTCGCTGAGAGCCTAAACTGGCCCGCACTCGATGTTTAAGTGGCGGCGTAAGTTCATTCACACCAAAATGACGACTTTCGAGTGATAGCTCACTGGCTCGCCTGGGTCACAAGATTATCAGATATGCATTCGATGTCGTGGGACGGCGATAGTCATTCCTTCAAGATTAGTAGTGCCGCGTGAGTCCAAGACTACTTCAGCATCGGTCACCGACGTAGTCGAGTCAGCTTATGGTGTTCCTCGATCATACGGCCTCATACGGTCCAATGCAGCGTGCCGATCACGGCTAATAGTCATTGCAGTAGTATCAAGTCCTCCCTCGTAGGAAAGTTAAGCACGATCCTCCTTGCCGCCTCCTCTTCGATATGCGAAGTGAGCCACAACTCTTCGAACCCAACATGACGTAGAGGCCAAAATGTGCTGACTCTGATCATGGGTTCCGCTGCATCAAGGTTGCTATGTCGTCCCAGTGTCTCTCTTAGCGTTGATATCCAGCTCAATCAATGAGTTGGGGGCCTCATGAAGGGGTTCAGCACCAGACGAGAAAACCTTCGAAAGTCCGTAGGCGTTTCGATCACGTACGACATGTGCCTCGGATCGATCGAAGCTAGGAACTCAATACCTCGAGAGAGTTTTGACGTCTAGGGCAGGTCAGCATGTCTTCGGAATGCCCACAGCGCGTGTAGTTTCTTGGATCGCCGTCCGCCATAGAACGCTCGAGCTGCCTTGTCTCGAGTACTACGACTGATGCACAGCGATTCTGGTGGGAAGTAGTTATGGTTGAGATTGATTTCGGTCACAGAGATCTCGTTGAGGGCGATCGGCGTGGTAATCTAATATCACGTCCTGCGGCTCTTGCGGAAGCACTTTGACGCCGAGATCAAGACCAGTTGAGCCGTCGAAGAAGATTTCCTCTGGTTTATCCACCATCCTACACCAGGTGCGACGGTTGCTCTTCCTCCACCCTGGCATTAGCTTGTCCGCTAGATGAACAAGGACTCCACCGACAGCATTTATGTAGAGAGCTACCGGCCACATGGGTAAAGTCGAGGCCATGGTGGTGCCGATGTTACATGTAGGTGGAAGGTGTCAATGTTAGCTTATAGAATGTCAAAAGGAAGGTGGAATTCAGAAGTGCTAATTTGAACATGTGTTCACGGGTCCGTGCTTCCAGCAAGTCAAGACGAACAACTGAATAGACCCTGAACCACGATCTTACGTCTAGAGATCGGCGAGCTCCGCTTCAGCTATCGAGGGAGCTTTGAGGAACCGTACGACCTTTTCACTCAAGCAATGTGGGAATAATACCTCTCCGCCGATGCCACGCCCTCGACCAGAAGATGCCAAGCTTGGATCGACTTCTGGCGGTTCTAAGGCCTATAAAAGTAGACCCAGAATATGAAGTGGGAAGTCAGTCGTACCTTCCTCTATTCCGATGGTATGGTGCCTCTCATTCGAGACAGTCTCAGCTTCGGGAGATGTGCTTGGAGTTTCAGTAAGCTTGTTCGGAGCAGACAGGTCATCAATGGCTGTCGATGAAACTGACCCACTCCTCAATGATTAAGGAGCTAGGGGCAATGGATTGAAGCGCTAATATTGACTACTTCAAGGCCCTACTCGAGTAAGTGCAAAGGGAATTATCAACATTTGACCTGACCCATGGCCTGATTAAGATGAACATCGACTGGTGCGGTGATAGCCGTCAGTCCTCCAGGGTGATTTATATCGGAGAAGAGTGAACGATCTCGCGGTATTTTGGCGAAGCTCGCTATCCGTGAACCAAAGCGACTACTTCGGATCTTCTCCAGTTGGGCACCCCTTGACACCAACGCCGTTGAAGGTATGGACTCTTGTGTCAGGGTTGACTTCGAAGCCAGGTCTTGGTGTGTTTTTTGGTCATGGCTGGACGCCTGTAGTGCAGCTGATATTCCTCCGCCAATGTTAGACATGTCGACGAAGACGTCTTGAGGGCATTGTCGGGCTTTTACAGACTAATGCTGGTGTCTTTATTCAGTACAAAGATGGCGAAGACCTGCTCATCGCCTCTGTCGAAAGACGACGCCCGATGGCTGCCGACGAACAGGTGACCTTTCGATGCGGTAAGGTCTTTGTTGACGATGCTATCTCCTGTTACTGCTTTGCCGACTTTGTCGCCAACTTTGGGAGTCTTTCGGCCGACAATCATCTGCTCTATTGGCATGGCTGCCATGAGCATGGAAGCGATGGTGAAACGATGATCTAAATATCAAAAATTGCCAAGGGGGCCTTTCTGTCGAGGATGAATGTGTGCTTCGTTGTGATGTGTGTCTATGATTCCATTTTAGTAACATTGATTCTCCACTTCATGCTTCCGCCTTGCGGATGTTGTCACAATGCTGGTTGCAATCATCTCTCAGATGTCGGATATCTTTGAACATGCCTGCTCCTGGTCCAGACAACACTTGCCTACTTCCTTTATGTCGTCACAAGTAGGGGTTGCACCATCTCGGCACCGAGAATAAGTTGGAAGCGCGTCGCCAAGTCTCAAGAGCTCGTGATACTGCAGCTTTGCAACGTTGGCGAACTCAATATCTCGTACAAAACGTGGCTATACTCGGTCTTTGTGGCAAGAAAAGGTGCGAAGTCATGGATATCAAGTTGAGATCCCCGTTAGAATAGCCTGAACCGGGACAACGGATGATCGGCGGGCCGAAACGTGTCCTTCATTTTCACGAGCGGGAGGCAACATCACCACCACCACAACAACAAACACGCCCATGAAAGTCACCCGCGACGACAGGCCGTGTGCTGGTATGCCATGGTCTCGGGCTGAAGGACGCGGAGCGGCTCAACTGGATGCCGTACTTAGGGGAGTCTGGCTTCGGACATTCATCTTACACAACGGCAACGGCGGCGAGTGGTGGCCGTACACATCACGTCTTGATGAATAGCAATCATCACTTCCCCGCAGCGAACCAGGCGTTTCACGCAGCGAGCGTTCACGAGCGCATACCAAGTGCAAATGTCTGAGGCACACTGTGGTCCACGGTTCAAGTATCGAATCGGACATCTTTTCACGCGGCTTGAGGAGTCCATGGCCGTGACGATTACTCTCCGTGATCTGCAGTGGAGGCCAGCAGTCTTGCGCGTTTTAGCAGGTTTGAGCATTTTGAGCAGATGCTCTCAGCTCAATCAGCACGAGACCGCTCTCACGAAGCCCATGGACGCTCTTTTACTAGAAGTGAACACACCAAGCTCATACTGTGATCCCCGTTTCTAAAGATATGGACTGCCGAACGATCTTTCCTATCACCACGACTGGCGTTTGCACTCGATAAATGTTACGAAATCTTGGAGGCTTAGCTCTCGCGCTCACGAGTCGCCTCACACAGTGACCGGTGCCACGTTCTTAACGTTCACTGGAACTGCTCCGTCTCCAGCGACGGCATCAACGTTCCAAGCCAAGGTGTAGATGCCATCGGTCGACGTGGGCTTTGCCCAGAACTTCTGCTCAAGTTGGCCAGCGCCGCTGACCCACACAAGTTGGTTGCCGAATAGCATGAAGCCAGAGGTTGTAATGGAGTCACTATCGTTGGCGGTGCTGACGAAACCAGCGGCTTGGTTTGCACCAGGAGAAGAATCTGCTTAGAGGTCAACGACTTTTCGCAGCCACAATTTGCGACCGGCTTACCGATGAAAAATGTTGTGGCCTGCAAGGATTCTGTCTCGTTGGCAGTCACAGTCAGAGTCGTGGTAGCCTCCAGATCATCGACTATGGTAGTGTCTTTAGCGGCACTCAAGGATGAGCACGGGTGTTACTCACATGTCACATTTGTGGCGACGGTTGCATTGTCGAGCGGCTGTACGCCGATCATTGCCACTTCTGAGACACATCAGTAACGTCTACGTAAAACTTTTGCTGAAACTTACCATCAGAGTAGTACACTGGCAGTCCTTGGATACCTTCGCCATAACAGTACAGAGACCCGAAGTACTCCGTGGCAGCCACGTCCTGACGTGCTCTCAATGTAGCAGCATGATTTGTGCCTGTCAAGAAGGCAAGGCCGACGGCAGTGCATATGGAGGTGTGAAAATGCATCGTGTAGAGCTCCTGCGTGGTGAGGTACCTTCAGTGGAATTACAAAGTTGGGCTCCGGGCGACTGACACATGTTATAGACATCGAAAACTAGCTGACGCAACCTGGCGAGCACCATCCACACTGCTAACGTGTGCCAGCACCCGTTTTGCTTCCGCTTTGCATCGATACCCGGCCATGAAGCCGACCGCTTAAGGTTCATCTGCACTGCCTTCCGCATCTGCGGTCACACGCGGCTTACAGGGCACCACCAATTTGTAAACGTCAAGGTCTGACAGCAGCTGGCAGGGTTGCCTCACCTCTGGTGTTTGCATATATCGCCGAGCCCATCTGCTCGGGTGGCACCCACGTTCTGGCCAGTGGGAGTGCGTGCAGTCGTCACAGTGGCACTGCGGATTGTCATGCTTCGAATGCGGCGTTCGACCCCTGCCGTTCAGCCCTAGGTTGAGCCATGATCAGACCCACCGATATATTGGTATAAGCGCCCCAAGCGTTACACGGCGCGAGGAGCATGAAACGCAGCTTTCGTTGCCAAGTTTTCGCCTACGGAACAACACTACGCGGACTGCATTGAGGATCACCAGGGAAAGCGAATCAATCGAAGGGCAATCTAGTGCAAGGTTTGTAACATCAATATCACTTTTCCGGGTTACGAGAATTGGCTGAAGATCTAGCCAGTTGCGGGTAATTGCATATCGCAACCGGGACAATGCAGGCACGGAGCCAGTCACAGCGTCTGCAGCTACTCAGTTCCACCACTGGCTGCGCCAGCTTTCCTCCACATGGCTGTCAACCTCACTTCATGTGTGGTATGGAGCCCACCTGTGCCGACCAGTTCGCATAGGATGGCATTACACAATCACAACGCCTTCGCAAACGCCATCAACACTATAGATTCCTGCATGAAAGTCGCAATCAAGTGGCGGCAGCCCACGCCTTGACGACTAGACACATATAAGGTCAGCATTACCAGCATCGCACACCGCTATGGGTCAACATCATGGATGCCTATCGCTTCAGCTCGCTTCTCCATCTTCGGGACAGCAGGTCGCGATTTGTGGAGTCATTGATATCCTCTTTCTCGTGCTGGCAAAGATTCTTGGCGAGCGGCTAATGCATTGTTGGAACTACGTTCCGATTCCTCCGGCCGAACTATCTGTTCTAAATGCATATTCATCAACTTGCTGAGGCGTCACGATCCGGCACGGCCAGCGGCTTCATGAGCACTAGAGGATGCACATCGCATCCCGCCACTACAGAATTAGGACCATGGCATCAGACTTCGACGATACGAATACCCGCATTTCGATTATTGAGCCTTGGCGCTCAGCTTGAGCTGAGTCTTCAAGGTCCGAAACGTTGAAGGTAAGCTTGGACCGGCATACACCCACGAACAACAACGCGTGCTTCCTTGCCCGCAGCCCGGTCCCTGTAAGTTCACCTGCGTACTGCTACATGCAAACCGGACATCGTATTGCATCGGTATGTCTCAAACTGGAAAGTAAGGAACATGCTTCTGCCATGCACTGCAGGCGATCGATAACATCCCCGAACCGCGTGGAGCTTTAACGTCAGCGCTTCGTAACGACGACGAGAATGCATTCGACCTGAAGAGAATCTTGCATCCGATGCCTGCTACGAGGATGACTAGCTACCATGACGATACATATAGTTACCTTGCTCGGACGAGTCAACTTCATATCAGGATTCACACAGCCTCTACGGCATTGTACTCCTGATCTTCATTCAATTATCTACCCAAGATGCGTCCCTCGTTCGCGCTGTGTGTCATTGCATCAGCGGCAAGCTTCTGCCATGCCTTTGTGCCTTACAAAGACCCTCGAGCACCATATCCCTATGGCCGAAAGCCGCACTGGAACAAGCGACAGACCAGCACTGGGTAAGTATCAGAATCTTGCAGGTAGCGCTTGAGCAACTGGTCATCTCCACGTCACATTGTAGATGGATCGGAGTGTGCGTCGCATACGATGAGTAGAGCTGACGTCCAACTTGCAGTAACCCTACCGGTGGCAACAATGGTTCAAACGCGACCTGCGGTGGCAACACTGCAAGCGATCGCTCAAGCTGGTGTGACTATGACATCAACACGGACTGGTATCTAGAGGGTCCGGATACTGGCAGAACAGTTGAGTACTGGTTCGAGCTCGTGAACACAACTCTCTCGCCAGACGGCGTGTCCAAGCTTGCTCTCACTGTAAATGGCACCATGCCAGGACCTACCATCGAGGCGAACTGGGGAGATACCGTGATTGTCCATGTGCACAATGGTCTGGAGAACAACGGTACCGGCATCCATTTCCATGGTATCAGGCAGAACTGGACGAATCCTGACGATGGTGTTCCTTCTGTCACTCAATGCCCTACTGCGCCAGGCGATACGGTTACTTACAAGTGGAAGGCCACCCAATATGGAAGTTCCTGGTATCATTCTCATTTTGCAGTACAGGCTTGGGACGGTGTCTTCGGCGGCATTTTGATACATGGCCCGGCATCTGCCAATTACGACGAGGATCTTGGCAACATGTTCTTGCAAGACTGGGACCACAACACGGCTAGCTCCATGTACTCCTACGCTGAGACCAATGGACCACCGCCAATGGCGAACGGTCTCATCAACGGTACCAATGTTGGAAGTGCCGGTGGTGGCGAGCGCTGGCAGACTTCTGTCGAGTCGGGAAAGTCGTACCGCCTGCGATTGGTCAACCCCTCAATCGACACCTTCTTCGACTTCTCCATCGACAACCACACTCTACAAATCATTGCTGCTGACTTTGTGCCCATCGTTCCATACGAGACCAACCTCATCGGTCTCGGACCAGGGCAGCGATACGATGTAATCTTCACTGCCAACCAGGAAGCAGTTGCAAGCGACTTCTGGCTTCGAGCAGTGCCAGACCAGTTCTGTAGTGCTGTCAACAACCAGGAAGACGACATCAAAGGTATCATTCACTACGGTAACAGCTCAGACACACCTAGCACAGTACCGTGGACCACCGATGATGCTTCTCTTGCCTGCCAAGACCCTCCTTCCGCGAGCCTGACTCCTGTAGTGTCCAAGAACGCTGGCGCACAAAGTTCAAAGGAGGACACGAGGAACGTCACCATCGGCCTCGCACCAGGTACCAATGTCTTCAAGTGGTACCTAAACAACATCACCTTCTTCTCGGAGTGGGAAGATCCGACCGTGCTTCAAGTGATCAATGGCGACAACGAATACGAGCTTCAGCAGGCTATCATTGAGCTCCCAAATCCTGATGAGTGGATGTAAGTTGAATCATGGTCTTCGTCGTTGTTGACCTCGCTAACGGGGACGTGCAGGTACCTCATCATCCAGCAAACCAACACAGCTCCACACCCCATCCACTTACACGGACACGACTTCTACATTCTAGCCTCGGGATCCGGCACATACAATTCCAGCATTGCGCTCCAGCATAACAATCCGCCTCGCAGGGATGTGGCTATGCTGCCTTCAGCCGGCTACTTGGTCATCGCCTTCGATACGGACAATCCTGGTGCATGGCTTGGTGAGTCTTCTTCTAAGTCGATCTTATACCTTGCTCAAAACTAACACTTCTCTGATAGCACATTGCCACATTGGCTGGCACACATCGGAAGGATTTGCGCTGCAATTTGTGGAGAGAGTGAGCGAAATCGCCGGTCTCTATGATGCAGAGGCATTGAACAGCAGCTGCGCGAGCTGGGCCGCGTATGATGCGCGGGTCAATCTTGAGCAGCATGACTCGGGCGTGTAGGTGGTCGAGGTGAGGTGAAGGAAGGGAACATTCTCGTGACATCGACAGGAGGAGCAGGGCTCGGCTTTTCGTATTATTGCATTGGCATGGGACGTTATTTCACGTTGGCTTTGTCTTGCAGTTTGTGCCACGTCGCGCAAGTGGAACGGCCAGCGACCTTGTAAATGGTGAAGCATGAAGGTCAGCTTGATTGGTATAAACACGATATTTCGCTGCAACAGCATGGCGCCTCTTGAAGTATTCGAATCAGCACTGGTCGACCCCGAGAACCTCGAGTGACCGCTGCTTTGCGTCATAGAGAAAACTTTTCGTCTCCATTCCGCAAGCGTGAACACGTACCTACGATACTGCCAGACAAATCCAAGCCTTAGTGCTCCTGCTCTGTTTGCCGAATTGGAGTGAGCTTCACACGAAGCGGCTGAAGCAGCCACAGAATCTACAAAACCGTCAGTAAGAGCCACATCATGTGCCGTTCAAAATCGTGTCCTCACATAAAACCTCGCATCATCCACCCACGTCTCATGCGCCCCATCAAGCTCCATGTCAAAATGCCATATCAACTTCGCCGTCACCAGCCTCGCCTCCGTCAACGCCAATTGCTTCCCGATACAGTTCCTGGGTCCCATACTGAAAGGCTTCAAGATCTCGTCGACTCTTCTTCCAGAAACGGTTTGCATTTCGTTGCCTGGGAGCCATCTTTCCGGTTGGAAGGATTTGGGATCGTCGAAGAGGCGATCTGACCTGCCCATGTAAAATTGACCCATCGAGACGTGGGTGCCGCCGGGAACAACGTAGCCGTCGATGATGTGGCCCTCTTTTGGTGTGACCCGGGGAGTTATGTAGCTGGCGACTGGGAAGATCCGCAGACTCTCGTCGATGACGGCTCTCAGGTAGGGGAGGTTTGAGATTGCTTTGATGGTGATTTGTTCGGGTGATGAAAAGGTCCCTCGTATCTCATCCTTCAGCTGCTGCATAGCGTGCGGTGCTTTGCATAGATGATAGATTGTAGCGCTGAGACATGTGCTCGTTGTCTCTGCACCACCACCTACGATCAGGATGGAGTTTGAGATGATCTCGGGCTCTGACATTCTATCGGTACCTCTCATGTCTCGAAGCATCAAGCCTACGAGGTCCGAACGAGACTTCTGCTCGTATCCATAGCCGATGTCAGATGCTTCGCCCTTGTCCCGTGCGAGTCGTTGATTGACAGCTCTGTACGCTACGTCCATGAACTCGTCCCGCTCGTCAAGTACTTTCTGCGGCGCCATCATGGTGAGCACCTTAAACGAAAATCCGAATCGTCGGAACTGATTAAGAAAAGCCGTCTGCTTCAGCACGCTGAGCAGGAACTTCGGCCAAGGGTGCATGCGCCTCAACTCCAAGCATCGAAACTCTTGGTCGAGCGCTAGCTGACCGATGACATCGTTCAAGGTCCACAAGAGCCATTCGACCATATTTTGGGAGCCATCTTTGCTGGCGGCGGCGAGTTGTCTGCACAGTAGGTCGCTATACTTCTGGAGGACAGGCTCGACTTCGGCGATTCCGGCATTCAGGAAGGCAGGACCTGTGAGCTTGCGAAGACGAGTGTGTTCAGCGTCTGAGGCGGTGATCATGCTCTCTGGCAAGTCGTTGCCGTCAGGTAGCTTGACCTCATTTGCAGGGCCGAAGTGCCAAGGTGACTTCCGCAGCTGTGGCCGAGAGTTGTAGATGTGGGGAAACGCGGCAGGCGAGGAGAATGAAAGCTCGTCTGGCGCTAGACGCACTGTCTCGCCATACTTTTCATGGATGGCTGCGATGCATTTGTACAAGTCACCGGTGGCGTGATGGTAGGACGCAAATAATCTCGTAGCTCGCCATAGGATTGGTCCTGGGTAGTTGTGGAGTGGGTGGAATGGGGATATGTTGTAGAGTATTATCAGTACCGTGTAGCCAATGAACAGTGTTGGTATCAGTGTATGCCACCTGTCAGATTGGAGTATGAACGCTCACCACAAATATCAGACCCAATGTCCACCAGAATGCGGAGCTTGCGCCATGCAGCAAACCGCCAATAATCGTGGCTGCCATCGTGCATCGATGCGCGATGCTCGATGTAGTCCTTGAATCAGCTGTTGTGACGGAGTATCTGCCTCTTATGATGAGGTCTAAAGGAGTCAAGTTGTACGAGTCAATCTGGCAAATGTAGAGCTACTGCATCCTGTACCACGCAGGCCGTTCCACTTCCGACTTGCGGACGTAGTCGCATTCGCGTAAGAGGGAGCCAAGATGTGATACACGGGCTTATGCTACCATGAGTTGATGCATAGCGGGCCATGTTCTAGCCGAGGAAGTTGGTGGTGGCTCCCTATTGCAGCCGAGTGTGGTGTTTTATGAGAATTCAGGAGGTGGACGCCAATGAGATAATGAGATGAGGTGCTCATCATCAACTATTGCCGAGCGTCCTTCTGTCCTCTGGTAGGAGTGTGCGACTGCGCTACACTGAGGACCTTAGACGCATCACCTTCGAGTGTTACAGCTCGAAAATCGCTTTACCTCATACAGAAACATACCGACTCGGTGCCTTGCGATGCCGCCCAACAAGAAGCGTAAAGGTCGACGTCACTGCCGTCGCGGGGAGAAACCCGTAACACAGAGCTGGCGACTACAAAATAGTGGATGAGCAAAGTGGCTATCTCATTCAGCACAGAGGCAGAGCAGCGGATCAAGAGGTCCCGTCAGAATGCTGCAGGGGCCGGGGGCTGAACACTGCCATATGATAATCCGATTTCAATCCAACTTGACACATTTGAGTCAAAGGAGCCTCAGGACAGCCCGAGACAGGTGCGACGTGCAATGGCCTTGCCTGCAAACGTCTTGTCCTAAGGCTCCAGTTGACATTCTGCGTCCTGGGATCACCGTATCTGGCCTCAAATACTACTAGCCTTTGGTCGGTGCTCAGATTGTACCTTATACCCCCCAAGCAGGGCACCACCAATGAGCGGACTATCATTTACGAGCTTTTGATCCATTGGAATGGTATCATTGGTACCCATGTTTGCAACCTAATCCATTTACCTCGATCTTCCGAGCAATGCCATGACACCGCCACCATCATCCATCTGAATTGTCCTGACAATGGGTCTTATCAGACGACTTCGATTTCGCCTTCGGCGCCGGTGCCAGCAAGTGGGAAAGGCACCTTTCCTTGAGCTCCCTACAGAAATCCAGCTGGAAATCCTCAAATACTGCGATACAGCAGAACTTTTCGCGTCTGTCAGACTCGTATCTTTTCGTCTTTGCAATCTCCCGAAGACATTATCTGTCATGACCTCGCGCGAAACGCTTCGGCCAAGGTCGTTTTGAAGGCTGCCGACCTCGTTGTCGACAAGCCGCCAATCGAAACCAGCCAATACGCCTGGAGGACCGGCAAAGTGGCCCTTCATTTTCGCTTCTCCAGTATTGGAGTAGAGGAACGCAGCAGAAGGTGGCGTAAGAATGCTACGATGGATGTCTTAACGCTGCGACTCGACACTACGGAGCCCGAAGACCTGCGCGAAAAGATTATACAAGCTTATCATGCAGTCTTGGCAGTTTCCTACTTCCCGACGGCCGACTATATGAGCTTATGGTACAACCACCGTCTTAGACTTGATGCAACTCTGTGGTCTCTCCGGGTTTCGGGAATCAAAGCGTTGCCACTCGCAAGCACCGCTAACGACGGCGAAATCACCCTCAAACTCCATTGGAAACGTCTGATCATGTCCTTCATTGGCTTAAACAAACTCGAAAACCATGGCTCGTACAAGGGCATCGATCCTTGTACTTATGTTTGGACTTGAAGCTGTCTGCAGGCTGCCCATCACTACGGCCTGATCAGCGACATCCTGGAGCCGTGGAGCAAATCATGATCACCGCTGAGCTTCGAGCTCTGGCATCGATGGGGTTTTCAGATTTACAGACTGGTGATCGACATCAGCAAACGCAGATTCTTGCGCGATCGCAAAGCATTCGTACTTCGCAAAAGCTGAACAAAGCCGCTCCGAGGGACCTTTGTAATCAGAGCAGCAACATAGGCCTGGCCTTGGCCAGCAGACAGGGAGCGACAATGGCTCAGTGATGCTGTTGGGCGTCAACGACAGTGCAACTTGCGTATCATTACCGGGCACCGGAAGTTTCCCATGCCACTTGCAGCGCCGCCAAACGTCAAATTCAATACTCTCCGAGTGCCAGCGGTATCCACTACAACGTAGTTCTGGCCGGCTTGTACACCGCGGAAGCTATGGGTGATGTCCATATTGCTGACACAACCTTGGTACCACCGCCAAATACGGATGCACGTGGCAGATCGGTCTTTGAGTGAAACTAGCTTAAGGTTGATCGGTTTCATCCAGATTCACATGCGCTTAGCCAGGACTGTCTAGCATAGGATGTTGTCCAGGTGCTTTGTAGCTACGCGGTGTCCATCTCAGAGCCTAATACTTCTTTTTGCACTGTCTTGAGCGCGAAATACCTTGGAAGACAAGAAATACAAAATTGACATTCCGTTGTACCGCCTGCTGCCCTTATGCCGTTCGGAACAGTACGACTCACGAATAAGGCAGTCCCTCACGGCGACGGCGACGAAAGAAACAACAATGAGCGGTACATATATCGCAGGTACCAGCGATAATGATGCGTTGAAGCAATAACTCGAATTTCACTACGACCATCCGAATCCTCGACTTCTCTTGTGACATTTCTGCCCAAGGTCCACCGGCATCGACAATGTTAAGCCGCAAGCTCCTAGCACTCGCCGCTGTCACATTCCTCTCGTATTGCACATTTGCTCTCCCGTAACACCGCGCTGAATGCACAACCAAGTCAGTTCGCAAAGAGTGGTTCGAACCAAAAATTCCCTTACTCATAATCCGATGGCTAATACCCTGTCTTCAGGAGTACATTGAGCGACGACGAAGAACGTGCCTACATCGAGGGCGTCAAGTGACTAATGCAAGCACCATCTCACCTACCGGAAGGCTACGCGTCGGTCGCCAAAAATTGTTATGATGACTTCGCAGCAACGCACATCGACGTCGCCTACAATGTGCACTTCAGCGGAACATTCCTGGCCTTCCATCGATAATTTATCTTTCTGTTCGACAGAGCTATTAGCCATGGGTGCGGATGCTCGGGACACATGCTATATATGTGAGTCGCATGACGGCAGGAGACTCGCACAGGGAGGAGCTACGAGGGATGTTCTGACCAGCTCAAGGTACCGGCCCAATTATGCGCAGGATTTACGCACAAGCTCCTTGGTCGGCGGCGGTGAGCTCAGTCTCAGCGATGATGGGAAATACAACGCTTCTGTCATGCGCCCGCCGAACGGCAACTACATTCCGCCAGCGCCTCAAGGAGGTGGCTGCGCCACAACAGCTCCATTCGCAAACATGACTGTCCCCTTCCGCGAGTTTCCTCCCACCAGTACCGATCGTTACCCACCACCTGATGCCTTGGAGTACGATCCACATTGCTTTGGTCGCAATCCCAAATTCTGCAGTCATGCAGAAGAGCAACGGCGTCGCCGCACTCAGCAATATCCTCAGCCTGCCCAACATCACTCAGCTCCAGCGCAAGTATGATAAAGTGCGTAGCCTGAAGGCATGAAGACCCCAGACTATGGTCCTCACGCAGGAGAACTTTGCGATCGATCCAAGAATGGACTTCTTCGCATCGCCTCCAAATTCTGTTGTATGGCTGCGCCGCGGTATGGTTGATCGTGTGTGGACGGACTCACAGGCGATCGATTCCGAAAGTAGGCACTACGCGCTGAATTGGACGGATCTTTACATGAACGATCCTGCTGGCACTGAGGTCACTGTAGACTATGAGCTGGCGTGCAGGACCCTCGATGGGCCGCAGAGAATTGGAGGTTTGATGGATGTGACAATGGGGCTGCACTGTTATGAGAATGGTCCGTCCATACGTGCGCATAGCGAAGCACCGAAACTTATTAGCAACCAAGCATGGCATTGGAGAGGTTTAGCACATCGACAGAGTAATTCTACAGATATTATAGCAAGCCCTAGACACACATGACCTTGATCGACAGGCACTCTCTCAGAAGTGACGATCGCGACGGATTGGGAACATCCCAGAGCCACAGGACATGAGGACATGGGTAACTTGCAGACGCCTCAGCCTTGGCATACCACAGCGAGCAATGGGTGGACGCCACAGCCATCCCGACCGCCAATGCTAACTCTTGTTCTCAGCCTTCAGTGCGCGAATGCTGCCATCAATAGTGTCTGAGGCCTGTTGGTGCCTTGCGGTCAAGATGATCAGCCCACCGGAGGGAAGAATATATAGCTGAGCAACATGACGAGTCTGCGATGGCAGGGAGGCTGCCAGCTCAGCTTCACACAACACAATGCTTCTCAATCGCGCTTTGTTGTGTTCGCTACTAGCAGTCCTTACAGTCGCAGATCGAGACGAGAGCGCAGCTTTCGCACCACATGATGGAGCTTTTGTCGCGCCGCTCAGTTCCAGCAATCAGACTATGTTAATGTCAGGACTGGCATCTGGCTTAGACCAAAGTGCTCTTCTCTCCACGGGTCTAGACAAAAGACAGAGCTGCCAGCCCGGCTATGGTCTTTGCGAGCGTGAGATCGACCCGCCATTCGTACGAACATTCACTGATTCAATCCGCAGAGTGGAACATCTGCTGCCCGAATGGCGCAGGAGCTCAGTGTTGTCAAGACTCCGCTTCATGCGTTACGCAAGGTCAGACTTGCTGCAGTGCTGCGGCTGGCATCGATGCTTGCGATGTAGGACAGGTGGGTCGTCGCACATCTCCTCCAAGCAGAATCGCGCAAGACTAATCGAGAGACAGATATGCTGCCAAGGCGGCTGCGCACCAGCCGGATCAACATGTTGCAGCGGAGGCCGCTATTGCGATGGAGAATTTCCCCAATGCTGCGAGGGAGGAGGCTGTGTCCCCCAAGGAGCACAGTGCTGCGATGGATGTATGTGCACCAACGCTCTGCTGGCAATGTATCTGAAGCTGACAGCTTTCCAGTCTCTGCTGACGGACGACGGAAATACTGCGAACCTGGCAATAGCTGCTACGCCTTCGACGACACTCCAAACGACATCTTCTGCTGCACGAACAGTGCCTGCACCGCACGAATCGAAAACGGCGCTACCATTACCGTCAGTTCCGCCATTCCCACCACCTCGCAATTCGCGCGCACCACGCAGATTACTCGGACGGTCTACTATACCTTCACCTATACGTGGTACTACTACCGCTACTTCTTCACGATGTACCAGCAAGCTTCCGCCGTCACGTCCACCATTGAAACGACGACCACCATCTTCTCAGTGCAAGCTACGAACTCCATTGAGGCGTCGAGCTTGGCGACTGTACAACTTGCTACGATTACAGCTATACCCCCTGCTGATGCGAGTACCCAGTTGGCGACATACTCTGTCCTTGCCACGGCGCGGGGGACCACTGAGTCGCTGCCTACTGCTGGTATTGTTGGTGGTGGAGGATCCGATAATGGAGAGACAGAAACCGTCACTGCTACCATGAGAACGACTGCGACGCAGGCCGTATCTGGACAAGTTTCTGCCGCGGTATCAGTGAAGGGAGCATTTACCGGATATATTCTACTGATCAGCGTAGTGGTGGCCGTAGTGCTGTGCTGAGGATTGAGGTTGATGTGACTGCTGTACATTTAGCGACTAATAATATCAAGGCGAAAGCTGAATGGGCTCATTACTTGTCCAGCATCGAAGCGCTCAAAATCGAGCTCAAAGCGTAACCCTCAAAAGATTTCCTTGCGAATTTCCAGGTTTCCCCTTGATCGCACTAAGACCTCATCTAACTCTGCTCGACCATATCTCGAAGATTGTCCCTTTGATCAACCATCTGGCTGTAGCCTCGAATCAAGCCCAGATACGCCCACTCGGATGTGGCTCAAACTTCGGCACAACCGCGTCCTTCCACACCAAGCTTCGCGGGTATACCCTCTTGATGGGCGAGACTTTCCTTAACCGCGGTGGATCACATCTGGCTCTGCTCCTCGCACTCCTTCCTCCCAGGCCACAAATGTTAATCGCCGAGTCAGTTCGCCCTAAAGTCCTGCTCTTGCGTGGAGGAGTATCCATAAACGGATCATCAGAAGCTAAGCGGGAGGGCGGTCTCGCCTCGACATCCTTGGTCGTTTTCTCTTCGTCCTGTGACATCTTTTTGACGCGAACGAAGTTACACAGCTTTGCCAGTGCTTTAGTTCGCGCCGAGAGTCCACCGCCGCCTGGCCTGGTGTCGAGGAATGGATCATCGAAAGGACCCCAGCGGAAGAGCATCTGCTCATATTGAGCATCATCCGCCGTCCGGTTCGGCTGCTTCGTGAAGATGGACTGCGGCTGGACTGAGGCTTGTAGCTGAGGCACTTCTCCTTCTTTTCCGAGTGTGTAGAGTCTGCCGATGAGGACGCCCCTGAAGCGTGGACACTTTTCGGCGGCGAGGTTGATATCGTCTTGGAGAGCTCCTCTGGCCACTTCAAGGATTGTGTCAAGGTCTTCTCCTTCCTCTCCCGTGTTGCATTCGTGCTCGCGCTCTTCCTTGTCCTCGTTCCCACGTCCTATGGCCGGTTCTTCCAGCTCCTCCAAGAGTGATCTTAGTCTTCTACTGGTCTCGCTGCTGGACCTGCCAACCCCTTTTCCGCCGATCTTCTGGCTCGTCTCCGCGCTCGAATTTTCCCTGAGAATGCTTCTATCATTCTCGACAAGATCATCCTCGAAGAGCTGGACCTCCCTGACCAAGCAGATTGAAGACGGCTTGTTAGGCTGTGTGCGACTGACGATTCGAGACCAGTCAATCAAACGGCAGATATCATTGAAGATGAAGTATGATGTAGCGTAGTAGATAGAAAGTGTCTCCTGAAAGATCATTTTGCTAGCACGCAAGATGCCTGGACCTTGTGGCTCCTCATCGAATACCGGACATGTCCGACTGAAACTTCGTGAGGGATAGCAGACCACCAAACCGTTCAGTACTTCCTCGTAGATGCGGTAGCGGAGCTTCTCAGGTAGTCGAAACAGGCCTGTACTGGTCTGCGCCATGTTGGTGGCGGTGGATCGTGGTTTGATGGAAGGATAGATGGTTGTGGTATCATGAAGAAGACATCAGCATAGGTATGACTGCTTGAAACGTAGATCTAGTGAAGCGGTCCCCATCGCGCATTCTGAAGTGAGGCGTAAGTGAAGGGCTTTGCGTTCACATGTTTGTCATCGTTTGGTACTGAGGGGTCGGCTGTGCGTTAGAGATCGAGTGAATGCAGACATTAGCAGTAATTTTCCACGATCGCGAGTTGTAGCAGCAAGATCTGGTAGTCAGCGTTGTCATGTTCGTGATGTATCAGTCATGCTCGACAGCTCAGCTCCGCCTGAACAGCCTCTTTGACCCTCTTTTTCCATCTCTCCCCGTCAATCTCGATGACAAAATTCACTGCCTGCAACCGCTGAGCAGTCGGCACCAGAGCTGCCTGATAAGCGTGTATGTTGCCGTAGCTTGGTGAAGCATAACTTGGATCCACATCGAGATAGAACTTCGTGCTGTTTTTGACGATTGAGGGCTCCAGCATGGCTGCCGCAGCGGTCTCGTCCCAGAATGGGGACTCGATCCCATAATAGTTGTATAACAGCTTCGTACAAGTTTTGTCGACTTCATGAATCTCATCCAAAAAGTCCTGTGCGCTCATGACCTGGTTCGCGGCATTGCTGATGATGGTGATGTTAGGGACTTCGGCCGTAAGGGCCATCTTAGCGCCTTCAGGATCGATCATGAGGTTGATGATAATCGAAAGATCTGCCTGAAGGACTGCGCCGGTGGTTTGAAGGAGGTTCCGATCGAGGTAGCCGCCCATGATGACCAATTCTTTAGCATTTTGGCGAAGTTGTGATCCATCCGGATTGCGAGATGTTCGTCCAAGCGCCGCCAGAGCAGATGCTAATCTCGCCAGGGTACTTGCGTACTTCTTGAACAAGGAACTCATCAGCTGAAATGTCGGAGGCAAAGGTCGTATTGGGGTAGCCGGAGTGCAGGAGAAGCACAAGAACAAAGCCCAGCACCTTGATACTTATACTTGATAGTTGTCGATCTTTTGACATCGTCCTAACGTGCATTGACTCTTGTCTTTACTCAATAGTCTTCGCAGGGTCGCACTATCACAGCACGGCAACCTGCCTATCAGTGCCCATAGTCCGACCGCTGATGGAGTCCACACACTACCGGCGCACACAGTGCCTCGAATATAGCGACGAGATTCGCTCCCGTACTTCTCATCACTCATACTGCTGAAGTTCTGGCGTCGTGCCCCAACGACGGCAGGAAAAGATCTGAACTGAGCAACAACACCAAAATTCAACCATTTCCCGGGCTTGAAGCAGCAGACAGCAATGTATTCCGATGACCGGGTAGATGGACGACAGCGCAGAAAGAGAAAGTGAAGTGCACAAAGTATCTGATCCGCTCTGAAACCTTGCCAGCAGCAAAACCGTAGCGCAAAAAGTTTATCATAGGAATAGTCCTAGTGGGCTGATGCACAAGTCAGCACGAGAACACAGGGTTAAAACTCATAGGCTGAGTGAATGTACTGACATTCGAACCCACGACTTTCGCATCTCCACGGATGACCAAGATCATACCAATCCCGCGGGAAAGAGTATAAGAACGACACGCTAAGCCACTGCGTCATAGGACTCGATTCACGAGTTTGTACGTCTGAGACGTGTGTAGATTTGATCACGGCTTATACATACCATATATATCGCTAAGATCACGAAGCACTGTTACGCGGAGAGCTAACGCAGCACGAAAGAAAGTGAGGAGAATAGGCGGACATATGCAAGCGACATATCTGTGTGAGACCTTTCTTTGGGCATTACGAGTGGAAGTCGTTGAGGCCCCGTAATGGCAATAGGTTGTCGTGGATTGCCATGAGGAGATATTCCTTCACAAAGTGTACGCTCTCATGCATGAATAATGAACGTGGCTCTGATCGACAACACGTTCGAATACTACTTCCGCCCTATCGCAGCACATTGCGACTCTAACAAGACCGTCATAGTCCTACATCTCAAGGCCAAGACAAGCCTCGCCAATGAGCTTGAAAGTGCCCTCACCCGTGCTCCGCAAAACCACTGGCAAATCAGCTCCATCGATGTGCCAGATAAACATCTTGGAGTTTCACATCATGGTAGACCATGACCAGACGACGATCATGCATGGTAGAATATTTTCAAAGGAAACTCTGATGCACAGTCGATTCTTGCAACGAGGCATTTCCAGGTGTCGATGTAGGATCCTAACAATCCGTTCGTGAACTTGTTCTTCGCCTCCAACTCGGCTGCACTCGTATTGTTACCGGAAGATCTGGCACGCTCAAGGAAAGTGGCGACCGTGATGCTGTGGGCTCTTACAACTGATATTGCTCGGCCCAGGTACTGACTTGGTGCTTCACCAGCTCCATACTTCCAAGCCACACGAAAGCATTGCGCTGGCGGCTGAGCTTGGGGTTCGAGAAACTTGACCCAAGCGCCGCTTCGATGAGATACACGAAAGCGTCCTTAGAAGGGCCGGTCGTTGTGTCGACCTTGCTCCCATACTTTTAGCGGTGGTAGAGGCTTGAGTAGAAATCCTCCAGGACACGTACAGCATCGGACGACGGTGACAGAGACAACGAGAGCGCTCTGTGTGCCGGCTGTAAGTCAAGATTGTATTGGTCTAGGGTTGCGACGTGATGTCCACTGACGCGGACCGCGTCGGTAGTGCGATCGTGACTAGGATTCGAAGGAATATGTGTTAGCTGCGCCTTCAAAGCAAACCAAGGAGGTATGTGGTAAGCTATCTTAGCCCAGTCGATTGCACAACCATGTCGCCCTTCTCTACCGCACTCAAGAGAAGCCGATAAGGATAGCGCAAGCATGTTGTCCTCCCGTCGCGAGCTCAAAATGGCTCTACTGACGTCTGCGAGAACTTGGGCGACAGTATGAGAGTACGACGGCGTCGGCACAAGGTCATCGCCGTCGTTGATCGAGCCGAGAAGTGAGTACACATTGTCTCGTGGGTCCGTGGCACACGAAAGACCGTGCATCTATTAGGGCCTGGTATAGTGATTCGCGATTTGATAGGTCACCCCTGGAGGAACGCTGCCGTCTTCGAAAGCCAGCTTTGGTTTGGAGCAGACTCCTGGAGTGCATCTTACGGGAGACTCTTGTCGAGAGCCGCTACGACCATCTCATACCGTAGTATTTTGTCGGGTTCTCTGAAGCCCCGGAAATACAGCAAGCGGATTTCATAGCTTGCATTTTCGAGTTGATGGTAAATGATGCCGTGTCTTGCGATCAGTGCGACCGGTTTGCAATTGTTCGATTCGGTGCAAGTCCAGGGCGAAGACACAATCTGATGGCACTATCTACGTTTCTTCGCGCTGCGTAGTTCACGGTATGCGACGAGGTATCGTTGTGGGCATTGTTGACTATGGCGCAGATAAGCCGAGCTGGACGGCTGCATTTCAGCCTCAAGATGTCCCACCTTCGTACCGCGACCTTTCTACTTCTTGCCGCCACCCTGATTGAAGTTCATACTATATCCTCCACTCTTCTCATCCTTCACAAACTGGAAGTTCTCCGTACTCAAGCCAAACGGCTTCAAGATACTGTTCCCCAACCCCTTCAACTTTCCCATCATCTCCGCCATCTCTCGATCTTTCGCCGCGTTGAGCTTGGGTCCCAGCTTCCTTGCAGCTTCGCTAATCTGCCTCCTGTCCGTAGCACTCAAGCACGGCATCATCGTAGGGCTTAACAGTATATGATAATCTTCTTCCGCACCTTGGAGATTCGCCCAACCACCAAGCTCCGTCTTGGCCTTCGCTCTGCGCATGAGGAGTTTGATCTGGAGTTTGCGTACTTCATCGAGTGTACGTCCCGACTTCTTGAGGTTCTCGATTCGTTCTTCGAGGTCATCGTCGACTTCTTCTACGCCGTCTTCCAGATCTGGCTTCTCAAGTGCTTTGCCGTTTGCGTTCTCTTTCTTCGCCTTGGGCCTTTCCGTCACAGGCAGTGGTTCCAGTCGTTCGAGGCAGTCGACACCTTTGTCTGCACTTTCTACACATTCTTTCCACTCTTCAAGCTTGAGATGACAGGCTGCTATGTTGGATCGTAGGACTGCTAGCTCGTAGTCGAGGTAGTTGGGACATGAGGCGAGAGCTCGGTCGTATGTTTGGATGGCGTTCTCGAAGCTGCCTTTGCCGAAGAGCTGGTTGGCGTCGCCTTTGATCGAGTTTGATTCCGCTAGGAGGGTTGCTTCTTCTTCTGGTTCGAAGCGGTCAATCACTGGCTTAGCAGTCTTTGCCTTGGTCTCGAATGGAGCAGGTTTTCGAGATGCTGATGGTGGTGCAGCGGTTGGCTGCGACTCGTTGTCATCGCGGAAGGAATGAAAGCTCGCATCACTGTCCGAGTCGTCATCCAAGCCGTTGTTGTATGTCGGTTTGGGAGGCATCGTGTATGATACCTATCGGTACGCTTGGTGTTTCAACGAGGTTTGAACAGTGCTGAGTGATGTAAGATGCATGTGAAGAGCGGAGGCAGGTCCGAGAGAGATTCCGTCAACTTTCTTGCTTTGCGACAATCCTCTTCGTAGCGTACACAAGCATGGCAGAAACACCAAACTCTGGCGCATCGACGCCGAATGACTCTCGCTTCATGTCGCAAGCAGTCACAGTCGAAGATCGCCTCAAGGCCGATACCGTCGGTCTGGTCACTCTCGATGACTTTCGCAAAAGGCGGGCAGAAGCACTTGAGGCAGCAGATGGAAGCACGACTGCAAGTGGTGCAACGACACCAGACGGACGGTAAGGATGCATATTGCAAACGAATGTGTGGGTACTGACGGTCCAAGTACAGTGAGCTAGGAGCATCCGCCGGGAATCGGAGTGCATTCAAGAAGCGCAAGAAGGTCGCGAAGAAAGGCGGGCTATCCTTTGGCGACGGCGAGGACGATGTAGACGCTGCCAGTCGTGTAGCCACTCCGGGCGATTCACGAGCACCAACGCCATCCACTGCGCCAGATGCGACCGATTCGGAGGCGCCTTCCGAGGGAGCCAGCACACCGTTCAAGAAGAAGAGCTTGAGGCCCAATACAGGCGTAGGCATGCAGCCCAAGGCGCTGACCAAGTCTGCGCTGCTGAAGGAAGCTCAGCTCAAGGAACAGCTGCGGAGGGAGTACATGCAGATCCAGGAAGCGGTGAAAGCGACTGAGTTCATGATTCCCTTCGTCTTCTACGACGGCAAGAACATCCCAGGCGGCATGGTCAGGATGAAGAAGGGTGACCACATCTGGCTGTTCCTAGAACGAGCACGCAAGGTCGGCGCAGACTTGGCAGGCAAAGGCGATAAGAGTAGGAGAGACTGGGCACGCATATCTGTCGACGATCTAATGGTCGTCAAGGGAGATCTAATCATTCCTCATGTAAGTCTATCCGGTAAGTCCAAACTCTTCACGTCGCTAACTTTCTCCCAGCACCAAGACTTCCATTACTTCATCATCAACAAGACTGTCGGCTACGTAAACGGCCAACTCTTCAACTACTCTGCCGAACCAACCTCCTCAACACCGAAACACCTTCTACCTTCCTCTAATCCTGCTTCAAACGCTGCGACGCCCGAACCGCCCCAAGAAGAACCCGAGGGCGGCCTCTACCTCCAGACCGCTGCTCAGAGAAAACAGCAGGCCGCGCAAAAGTCGGATATTCCAGACGCCGACCTTGAAGGCTATGACCATGATCCAAATCTGACGAAAGTGGTCGATCGGCGATGGTATGAGAGGAACAAGCACATATACCCGGCCAGCAGTTGGGAAGAGTTCGACGCGACCAGAGACTATGCCAGTGGTGTGAAAAAGGATCGAGATGGCAACGCCATGTTCTTCTCGCGGTAATCAGGACGATTGGGAGCTCCAATCCATGGCCTGTCGGGGGCTGCTATAGGATCCAAGGAATGTCCAGCTCATTGCTCCATAAAGTCCAGGGCCGTGCATAAGAAGAGACCGCCTTTCCCAGCACCCCAGATATCCCATGGACCTCGTACCCAACCAGGCCGAAAACGCACCACGCACGCCAGTACCATCCTCCACAGAAACATCCTCTCCCCATTCCCTCACTATTTCATCCCTCCACACCCCAACTTCCATTCCTACTACTCATCCAAATGACCGCAATCACCACATAAAGAATCAAACACAACGGATTCAACAGAAACAGAACCAGTGGCGTAGGCCTCAACAAGGCCATCACAACATTCTGCGCACACCTCCCCTGCCAAATTTCAAATCTCTTAGCCCTGGTATTCAACTTCCTCGCAAAATCTTCCAGCGTCAAATTGTTCTCTGTATTATACCACCCGGGACTTCCTTTCGAACTACCTCGACTGCCTGGCCGGAGGGTGGGAGTCATGGACCCGGAGCGGGAGGAGAAGGGATGCCACGATCCTGAACTACCGGGTCTTGAGCCAGAGGTGCTGGGCCGGGGCGTTGTCTGGCCTGGTAGCATTGGCGAGGGCGGAGCGGAGAGGGCGGGTTCGCCGAGGGTAAATGTACTGAGGTCGCTGAAAGTGCGGGATAAAATGTTGCGTGTGGGTAGGGTTGTGAGGCTGGAGCGTTGACGTTCGGGGAGGAGGGAGATGTCGCTGGCTGTGCGGCCGTTGATTACGAGGGAGAGGGTATTCATATTTACGGCTCGTTTAGGCACGAGGCCTGTTTCTGGGACTGATGGGTGGGGAATGGTATAGATCCACTCTGCGTGACGTAGTGATTGTTGGGCCACGAGGGTTCTTGCCTTGTTCCAGAGGATGGTGGATCGCTCTTTCCTCGTTCGAGCGGTAGTGGATATGGTATCGATGCACTCCTCACTGTAGCATCTACTGCAAAGATCTGATTACTCGCAGAGATCGCACCTTCTGCCGTTTCCAGTGTCTTCTCTTTCTTCGGGCAGTATCGACTTTCAGGTGGGGCGATTGTGCAAAGATCAGGCTAGCTCCAGAGTCGCGCGCGTCGAAAGACCAAGAAAAAAGACTTGTTTGAGGTTCGAGAGAATTTTGGCGGACATGACTTAACTCTTCAATACTGATCCGGCAGAATGAGGGGAATTTGAGAACTGCATACATCATCTGGTAAGACTGTACGTGTGTGTGGTTGAGGCAGTCAAGCGTTGGTTTGCGGCAAGAGGGGACTCATGTCGGCAACAAGACGCGTCAGGTAGAATGCGATCGGCGAAACTCGACGGCGTTCGGAATGCGGAAACGTGCACACAGTGATTGGCTGCGCAGCCCTCGTGGAATGCTATTCTATGGTCGGGAATGTTGCGCAACCACTCACGCGTGGTTGTTGAGGCATGAGTGTGGCCTGGCCTATAGGTGTTTTGCGGCTATGTCATGCAGCATAGTATCAATATTGAATGCTCACGGCTTACTTTCCGGGTCAGATGAGGTGCAATCGTGAGCGTAATAAAGTGCTTGTACGAATAGCTTCGTGAGAGGGCGCTGCGAGGGTGGTTGATCTCCGAATATTGCCCGGTTGACTGGACGTCTGAGTTGAGGTCGGTGGTTGTAGCTGAGGGATTGGAGGGCAAGAGCTATCTGGGGGCTCACTCAATTGCTGGTCGTAAATGACGGCGGCGCCGAATGATTTCCGCTTACCAGAAACGAACGTGTGAACTCAATCCTCGCTGATCAGTGCACTTCATCAGCATATAGAGGGACTGATGTCCACAGTCCCAGCTTACTCTTCAACAAGTGCTCATCGGGGTCATGCTTGTCGTACTGTTCGACTTGCAGTGCCGCCGTTCGAGCCGAGAAAAGTTCGAGTGCCTGGGATTTAGCTACCACTCCCTGCTCCATGGTGATCAGCGTATTGGTGGTGCACTTACAAACCGTGCTGGTTAAGAGCGAAGAGAAGGTAATGCGATTATCGTCGATGCGGAGTTTGAATGTTCAAAGGAAATGCCTCCTGTTCCCGGGTATCTGTTACGCCTTATGTTTGTAATCACCAAAAACGCCGCTTCCAACTTGACTGACGTCTCTATCGTCATACTGCCGATGGTTGCCATTCGCTGGTCTGCCACTGGCTAAATTGCTGGAATCCTGCATTCTCTCCGTCTCGGTCCAGCAGGTACTGGAACCTCTTGTTATGCTTCAGGATGAATGATGGTACATCAGTGTTGTTGTCTACTCTGTCGTAGAGTTCGCCCTTGCGGCCGAAGAGATCCTGACCGGTGCGGACCCTCTGCAGCATGATAGCTTCGTCTCGGTTCTCTTCCGTATTCAAAGGTGTATGCGAAAAGCTGGACATCTTCTGCCGCATCTCTTCCAGGGTGGCAAAGCAAGATGAGCAATGCCAAGCGGCATCCCAGACATCAGCTTTCTGCCGCCATCTATTGATCATCCCCCAAAAAGGAATCCAGCTGGTCGGACCGCCGTAGCCATGACGAAGGTCATTCGGGGATATTGTGTTCTCCATTCCATGAAAAACGGTAGCCTGCGGATGAGGCCATTGCTCACCAACGTGTAACCATTGGAAGGAGTAGTAGTAGAATTGACTTCGAAGAGTAAGCCTATCGGGGATATTGCAATGCCGCAGGATTTGCAACGTTTCTGGCTTCGGAATCTCGTCCACGTCGCTGACCAGGATCACATCGCCTTCATGAGCCTCTTTCGCGGTGTAAATGAGTGACGGGAATGTGGCGCTAAATAATGAGTTTCGGAAGTAGTCCTCGTGTGCCCAAGTGCTGAGACCAAGGCTTGGACCGGGGTCGATTACCGTTTTCCGAATGATCTTCTTGTGAAACTGGGTGAAGTTGCCCCAAAACCGCTCCAGGTATAGTGGCTTCTCTCTTCCAGTGAAAGTCGTGGGAGACTCCACAATTATGAAGTAGTCCACGAACGGCGCCAATGTGTTCAGTCGTATCTCTAACCAGTCCAGCTCGCCGGAGAAGAGAAAAGTGTCATAGATCTTCCGATGGGAATGGCCCGTCCTCTTTGGCTTGTATGCTTGGAAGTTGTGCTGCTTGCAGTATTTGGCGACCTGTCCTGGCGTGGAAAACATCCTAGAGCCGGGCGACACACCACTCTCTTTGGTGTCGGTATGTGCTCCTGCATAGCCAAAGCCCTTTTTCGTGGCTTCGCCTGCATTGCGACGGGAGAAAACAACAAGAAGTAACAAGGCAACGACTGCGTATGCGATCAACGCATTGCGTTTCGCAAGAGCAGGTCCGATAATCATCTCGTCTCGATGGAAATGGTCCTGGCCGAAGTTTTGGATGTGCTTTCTCGCCTTCAGAGGCCCCTGTCCCGCCTCATGGCCAGGGTTTTCGTGCCTGTCGTTTTGGTAAATGTCATAGACTTCACGGAGGCGAACACTTTGCCCACTATTGGTTGAACTTGGGGGGGAAACACCTGCCGATAAGTCGTGCAATGAAGAAGGGGAAGGAGATATATTTACCATCGGCGCCCAGAATCCTCATCCCGCTTACAGAGGAGATGCACGCGACGCCCGTCTTTCCTGTCGTTGGCGAGCGAATCGGATGAAGATGATCGCACGAGTAGATTGGAGCCATTCCAGATGCAGCCGCGAAGGCGCGATGTGGCGTGTGGAATAGGGGCTCGTTCCGCCGGCAATGTCAACGCCTACCAACTTGAGCCGGGAAGAGAAGAGACATTGGTCATCTTCTCGGTCTTGCTGCAGATGCTGCTGTCCGCGCGGTATTCTTGCTTGCCAGATGTGCAGCGTGGGAATATATAGATGCTCGCGACCACGAGCGAGTCATGAAACGCCCGCCGTTGTCGGCCGAATCGACTACATATCGCTGGCGACGATGGAGCGCCCCCAAGCGCTGCGAGATATGTTGGAGTTGTTGATACGAGACGGGAAGCCAGGAGAAAGAGAAGATGTTTCTTGCGAGGAGAATGTCTAAGGCATCCGGCACTCGGCAGACCAGATGAAAGATCATCCGAACATCCAATATGGCACTGCATCCTCATGAAGCGGCAAAGAAGTGTCAGCCACAGCCAGCTCTAATGGTTTGCGCAACCACGGCTCTATCGAAGAAGGATATGGAGAAATCAGGTACCGCCATCAGACATGCACTCACAGCAGAAGTCTCAACAGGGACCTGCAGAATAAGCTGTCTCTTATCTGGGAAATCAACCGAGAGCTCTTTGAAATATGGATCATGCCAGGACCAAAGGAACCACAGAAGACAGGACACGGTGCCGTCCTCGACAGGTCGCTGTTCAGCCTCAAGCGTTCTGCTCCACGTCTTCATCATTCCCCACCTAGTCTTCCTCCTCATGCTCGGCCCATGGACACTCAACCCTATCCTCAGGCCACAGCTTCTCTACGAGAGCTCTTGCCGACTCCCACTCGTCATCCCATTCACCGTCTGAGCTACGCACCTGTCAGCATGCACCTCTTTTGCAGGCAGCCGAGCGACTCACCTAACATCAATAGCCTTTCCAACCAACTGAAAAGCTCTCAGCAGGATCGCAGTGACGACTACGTCGTATTCCTTGCGGGCCGTCTTGCAGCAGTCAAAACTTGTCGCCGCAGGTTTGAAGATGAAGGGCTCGTGGGCTTCAGCCCGGCCGTTCAGCTGAATTGACCTCTCGTCCAGTACAGGAGGTTCTTCTGAAACGTCCTCGTCCCAACACAGCTCGATGCCGGCCTCTTTGATGATGAGCTTCGCGTCCGCAAGGATTCGTGGCCAGAATACTTTGAGAGGCTCCGCAGAGGGGATGCGCCAGTAGTGCGTGTAGCCCATGATTGCTTCTTGGTGGGAGATGGTGAGAGAGGAGAGGTGTTCAGTGACTTGACTTGAGGGTGTGGCACGCGAATAGCGGAGGGGTGAGCGGTTGGGGTTATATGCTCATCACGCACGCCCAGGCGGACTCAGCCATGATTATGAAGTATTCTGTGGCACCTGCCTAGCTGTTTTGCCTGGTCGTGTTGTACAGAGAGCTCTAGCCAAGCCAGGGATAAGAGCACGAAACGCCAGCTCATCCTGCCCATACCAACTTCGATGGCTGCATGCACCATGAAATTCCGTCAGCGCCCATCAAAGGCCCACAAACACTCCCTCATCATCGCTGTCGCCACCGAGGAAGCCAGTATCATCAGCCGCTGTCCAAGCCTCCTCGTACATATCTCCGGCAGTCAACACATCAATGGCGCCTCAAATCCCCCTTGCCAGACTGTGCAACGCCACCCCACCAGCTGTTTGTAGGACGTACATGCGTCGCCAGCTCTCGATTCCTCGCACTGGCCAGTCCCTTACATCTACCATTTCTCTTCAGTCTCAGCATCGTGTCGCTTGTGCTTGCGGCGGTTGGGTACGGTAAGATGTCAATCGCGCGCCGATTCTTGATGTCCACAAATAGGTCATTAAATGCCATCGGTACCGAAGCGCGAGCCATCTTTACTCGCGAGCTTGAAGAAGAGTGCTTGCTGCAGTAGACCCGAGCCAGAGATAGTGCCCTGGAATTGCTTGTTCACTCGTTGGCTGAGCAGGAGGCTCTTGGTATCGAGACTCGGATGAGGATGTTTTCGAGAAGCTCTGGTGTGTTGAGAACGGCGTTCACAGCCGCTTTGGTAATCGACTGCACGGTGCTAGTCACTGCCTGCATCCATCTGTGATGTTGTGTAGTGTCGACTGGCGGCGTTTGCTCTTCTTCTTCTTCTTCTTCTTCTTGGAGGTTGGGACAGCGAGCGAGGATATCGGCAGTGGCGTGTTGGAGAAGTGAGGCGTTGAGCCACTTGAGAGACGTGGCACTGCCGATGTTATGGTAGCCTGTAGCTCGGAATCAGTTGGTCTGCGATGTAAAGAGCTCGGTAAGTCAGAGCCAAGTGCGGTGTTGTTTGTAGGTGTCAAGACTTCAAGCACATGACAAAGCTCCAAGCATTCTCTCACAAGCCCCGTCAGATTTCAATGTCGCGAAATGAGCCGCCCGCAGATAGCCGAGCCATGGAAGCCAAGTGCATGTGACAAGGCGTGTTTTGATCAGCTCGAGACGGATCTTGACGCATGGGATCGTGATCTCGTGCCTGAAGCAGCTCGAGCGTTGCTACCAAAAGCTTTCTGAGCTTGCTTGTGCATACCTCGCATGCTATGCCAGAGTACACCAGCAGTACCAACGAGCGGCTTTGCTATGAACCTGCCATGCCTTTGCCAATTCCTTCGACAAGAACCAACGACACCCTCTTTCTGCGCGCCATTCCAGGGTCGTGTGACCAAGCCAGTCACCCCATCATACCAGCCAAGGCCAGATCCTCGACCGACAGCTGTGAGACCTGACCTGAAGTCACTGACTTCTTCTTGAGGCCGCACGGTGTCATCACCCCAGAGCTTGGGTAAGTTATGGCTTCCCTTTAGGAGTGCGACAGCGACGTCGCT
The DNA here is from genome assembly GCA_001297265.1 of Mycosphaerella arachidis. Lineage (NCBI taxonomy): Eukaryota > Fungi > Ascomycota > Dothideomycetes > Mycosphaerellales > Mycosphaerellaceae > Mycosphaerella > Mycosphaerella arachidis. Next base: position 72,542 of record LIHB01000024.1, read on the forward strand.
CTGTCCACGCGCAAGCGCTCCTGTGAGCCGGCCAACTCCTTTGCTCGTGTGCGGCCCAGTTGGTCGGAGCACATCGCGGTCTGTGCCAGGGACGTGCTCAACTCGACTGCGGACTCGATGACTGGTAGTATTGCTGGCCTCGGTTTCCAACTGCCCTCGCGATGAGGGTGACATTAGGCTTTGCGTGACCTCCGAAGTCGAAGACGATGCTTTGGACAGTTTTGCACGACTACGACCATCGAAAGTAGGCACGGGCTCGTTCAAGCTTCGTTCGACATGCATCGACTCGGTCCGAGTCGAGATGGGCCTATGCGAGAGATCGCTGTTCTTTCCTTTCGAGCTCGATGCTGATGCTCGTGACTGGTTTCGATAAGACGAAGGACGTAGGGCTTGCCAAATTTCTGAAGGAGTCTCAACAATCCCCATTCCCATGCCACTGGACGCTCTTCAAGCTACTGTGAAGCCTCCCGATATAGGGTCGCGCGGGCCTTCATCATTGTAATGATCTTGTGCTCTGAATAGCTTGAAATCGTGGAAATCCAGAAGACCACCATTCGCCAAAGTGCAAGCGGCGACCGCATTCAATTTAATATTAGTGCGCTTGATACGCCACACAGCCGTTCGAACCGCCACGAGGGCAGAGCGAAGTCTGTTAGGATCCAGAAGATGATGGAATGACTGCGCTCCTGCCTCGCTGCCGGGTCGCTCAGCTGCAATCTGAGAAGCGAGTCTCGACGCATGCTCCAAGCTCTCGGGTCGTAGGTAGAATGCGACAGCGTCCGCCAGTCTGTCCGAAGTGAGTTGTCTGATGGGGAATGGATCAGGTCCCGCGCCGGCTCGGGCGACTATACTCCCACAAGAAGGCTGATCTCCGAAGAAAGGCACCACAACAGCTGGCCGGCCTGCAGCAATATCGGTAGCTGTTGTCCCAGAACCGCCATGATGAATGAAACAGAAGCCGCGCTTGAAGAGCCAGTCGTGTGGCACATTACCGAGCATGAAGCCACGTTCTGCGGTGTTGTCAGCGCCTATGCCTCCCCAACCTTCAGAAAACAAGAACACGCTGACCAGTCTTGCTCACGGCCTCGAATATAAGCTTTGTCAACGCATCGAGCTCGTCCAGGACAATGCTTCCAAATCCGATATACACAGGCTTCGACCAGCATCAAGAAAGGCTCGAAGCTCAGGCGGCGGGAGATGGTCCGATGACTTGAAGAAATAGAAGCCCGAGATGGAAGGCCAGTCCTTAGGCTTGGACAAGAGAGCCTGCGACCAGAAAGATGTGTGAGGTATCCCGAAGCCGTTGAAGCATCCCTAGAGTCCAGTGTTCACTCACCGGATCCAGAGCCGGGCACTTTGTACGGAACCTGTCGGCCTAATCCCTGTCATGGAAGGAGTTCAATCATAGTATAGCTTATGAAGTTGGTTAGTTGAGGGTCGGTATTCGAGGACTGGATGTTGGCCAGCAAGTGTGAATAAGCTTGCATAGGAGAGTACGGCATGTTGAAAATCATATGTAGCGGAATACCCAGCTTCTCTGCGCACCTCCGCATTACAGCACACCGGACACCGCCCTCTTGCCTTCATGGCACAGTCCAGAGTCCGATCCTTGTAGAAGAAATCAAAGTGCGCACCAACTTGACACTCTGAAGGCCCATAGTCATAATCATCCCCAATTCTTGGGTCGTGAACACACGCGTAGCAAATTGCCTGGCCAGTCTGTGGATCGACTTGGCTGAAACCGATGCTGCCGTCGTTCTGTAAGTTCTTGTGGAAGAACACGAAGTGTTGCCACGCTCGAATTTCGCGGTCCGCAGCTTGGCTCTTATATCTCGTCAGAAGGCTGAAGGACGAACCTGATCTCGAAAAGTAGATTAGCTCAAGTCCCGACAGTCTTCTGATGGACACTGTGGCCGCAGCCGATCCTTCGCGAAGCTACCTTTCGCTTGGAAAACGGGTATGCGACATGCGAAGACAGCCCAGAACTCATTAGGCCATTCATGAATCGATGTGTTCGTAATACTCATTCTTCATCCTCAACACTAAATCCAAGGGTATCTAGCAGCGTTCGCAAGGAGTCTGCTTCATTATCGATTACCTGAACCATAACTTAAAAGGAAACAAGCAGTTTGGGTATATTCGTTCGACGGGAGGTCGAACGGGGATCCAGCCTTCAACTCCACGCTGTTCCAACTCCAGCGTATGCATCTAGTAGTAGATTTTCTCTTCGAAAATCGGTGGTCGTCCATCCTGGGCGTCCCAGCAGACCTTGTTCTTCGCATCGAGGTAAGCGCCTTCGTCAGTTATCGGAATAATCTTAGACGTCTCGCGAATCTCTTGTTTGCTGATACCGACGGGATCGCGCGGAATCCAGAGAAGGGGTGTGGCGCTCGTGATGGCTGGATTGAAGAATGCCGTCTCTTCCACCTCGCGGGTGTAGTGGACAGCGATATCCTTTGGCACCAGGCGTCGCATGGTCTGGTAGTCAGTATAGATGTCTGGTCGTAGCCACTTCATGAGGAAGTTCGGCTTCTTGTGAGGAGCTGGGCCAAGCTCGTGGTTGCCGTTAGATTCACGAGCTTCCTTCGCCGCCTCGCCATCAGTGTATCTGTCGCCTTCGCCAACACCGTTGCCGTGTTCGATTTCGAGCAGGTGGCGCTCCTCGGCGTCCAGAGACTTTGGCAGGTATGTGAGGAGAGGGTCCATAGCGGCGTTGAGGCTCATGTGGTAGAGAGCAGTGAAGATCAAGAATAGGATCATCAGGACCAGTGGACCCACAGCTCCAACGCCCGTGCCACTGGCAATGGCGAAGAGTCCGATCAGGCAACCAGTGGCGATGTAGATGCCGACAAAAAGGTGCTTCAGCGCGCGTGGATAGACCAGACCCTTCGTGTCGATGACCGCGTTCGAGACGAACAGCAAGTTGTATCTGTACGCGAAGTAGAAAAGAAACAAGCCAGCAGCCGCAAACCCCATGACCAATGGCGCGATCGCGGCGTAGCACATGGCGATCACGAACAAGTTCGTGTAGACTGGAAAGAGAGTGCCCCAGCCCAGACTTGACAGTGAGATCCAGCGCTTGTACATCTTGCGTGGAGTCTTGTCGAGGATCTTGCCCAGGACCAAAAACAGGATGAGTCCAACCAGACCCAAGAGCAGACTGCTCACAATACCAAGACCCTGTAGGATAAAGTAGGAGAGGTAGAAGTTGCTTGCCAGAGGAATCTGCTTCGCCAAAACAGTTGTAACGCTGGATGGATCTTCAATCACAGATTGCACGACAGACGATGCTGCTGAACCGAGGGTTGCTACCAGGAAGACCTGCACCACCTGGAAGGCGAAGTAGGAGTTCTGGACATTCAGCTCAACAGCGCTCGCAGTCGGTGCTCCTCCAATCTTTGCCATCGCGCGAAGGATGACGGGCAGCAATGACATGAGCACAGCCAGCAGGATGACTGGCAGTAGACCAGTGACGACACCCAGGATGACTCCCGGAATATCGTTGATGAAATCCAGCCATGGCAGACAGGAAGTGAGGTAGTTGATGTTGGAGATGGCACCCACCACTGCGACAGGGATGGACCAGAATATGATCAGTGCGACCACAAAGGTGGTAGTTCCGATCTGTCGAACGATGCGCTCCCACCACTTGATTGAGAGGTTCTTCCAAATCACCTCTTCTGGTGTCATACCAATGAAACGAGGAGACATCTGCAGGACTTGGTGGTGCGTCAAACTTTGGTAAGCAGCCTGCGCTTCTGATGTTGTCTCGAACTCAACGAAGACAGAATTGAGGCGCTTCGCTTGTCCAGACATGTGTTTGGCCTGCTCTGCATCGACTTTCGGGATGAGCTTCTGGAGCTCGTTGCGGCACCACTGGATAGTGTCCACCTTCTTGCCGATTAGTGGCTTCAGTCGGTGGGTTGGACGATCCTTTGCTTCGATGTACTGCTCAGCCGTGCTGTTGCGTTCGCCGATCGCAGCTTCCTCGGAGTCGATCCTTTCGGCCTTCTTCGCAGCCTTGATACGATTTCCGTTGGCCAGTTTGACAAGCTTAGTCTCAGCAGCCTCCAGCTTCATGGCGGTTTTGTCGCGGTTCTCAACATTCTCTTCTAGATCCTTGCAGTCGGTCTGCAGCCATATGCGTCGGACGCCTGGTTCGAGCATGCGGCGAAGCTTGGTTTCATCCATGTACTCCTCTGGTACTGATGTGTAGAGCACGGTACGCGAAGAGATACGGCTGGCGTAAAGTGGAGACATAAGGTATGCCTGGCGAAGGTTAATGTAGAAGATACTAGGACAGCATGGGTCAGTGGGGTCCTGATTGTCACACCTCCATAACATACCTCTCCCGGGTGATCATGTAGATGACGAAGCTGAAGAATATGATGGCACAGCCTGCATGGGCAAAGTACTTGTAATAGCCGCCAGTCGAGGTGTCGGAAACATTCGCAAACGTCAACAGGTCGAATTGCTGCTTGCCTCCACCACCAGTGGCGTTGATTGGAAACAACACCGGCCATGTGATCAGACATCCCACTAGACACATTACCACGCATATCTTGAGAAACCTCAAGAAGAGATAGCCATCAAGGGTGTGATGGTTGAGAACGTAGGTGTCCGGCATTGACCAGAACTCGGCAACCCAGTTCCACACGCCATCCTTGGGTCGGGGTGTCTTTGCTTCATCTCGAAGACTACCGACAAATGTCCTTGGTCTGTAGTAGCGTGGAAATCTCTCTCTCAGAACGAGGAAGAGAATTGCATACACCAGCGCATAGAGGGCAACTGGTGCGAGGGTGGAGAGTACCGACGAGGCGGAATTCGACTTGTTCTCATCGGCGGATTGTGCCGAACCGATGTTGCTGTCGCTGCTCTGATTCTGTGTGTAGGTCAGCAATATAGTTGCCACGTGTGAGATGGCCGCGGGATTGGGTTTCGTAGGCTCACAATGTTGCTGCAAGAATTGCCCATTTCAGCGGATAGCGGCTCCTACGCGCGCTGCAGCTGGAAGACGCACGCAGGACACCCGCAGACGTTGATGAAGAGGTGAAGGTCCCAGGCGCGCACAGAAAGTGGGCGACCAAGATGTATTCAGAATGTCCAGGAGCGGTGGCGATGGTGTGTGTGTGTGTGTGTATGTGTGTGGTTGCGTAGAGGCCAAAAAGCCAATCCAAACACGCGGAATAGCCGACACGGACGCCTATCCCTTTTGGCGAAGATACAGCGATCAGCGCGCTGCAGATTCTCGTGTGTCTCCCGTGCTGCTGCAGAGAAATGACGACTGACGAGCCGCACGATCGGGCCGCTGGATGATATTAGCTCTAGAGTTTTTTCTAGTCGAAAGAAATTCGTGCTCCCGCCGAGACTTTCGGTGGATGCCGCCGTGTCCTTATCACTCACGTCCTGTTCACACGTTTCACACGCATGACGAACACGTACGACGTTGAGCGACAACGGCTTCTTGACAGCTAAACTCGAAACAGACGGATACACGCGAACACCCACGCGATGCGCTTATTCCAGCCATCTCAACCGTCTTACTCCACCAGCCACAGCGTCTAATAATCCTTCGAATCAAGTTTTCCTGGTTTCAGCCGCCGCGATTTGCAGGCGTGCGTGGAGCAAGACTATCTCTCCCCCTCCCCTTCCGCCGATGAGCACTACTTCATCAATACGTCTGTACGCGCACGCACATCAACCATCTGATCGTCTTAAGCCCAAGCAGATTGACGGACATGAATAGATGATGGTGAATCGAGCATTTCCTTCTAAAGCAATTTGCGAACTCGTGTGGTACGACTTTTCCCTCAACGGACATCCCAAAAGATTTTCTACAGGGGTCTTCGCCCGACCCCATGTTCGTGGAGGCTGGAGTAAAAGCCGTCAACAGCCTAGAACATGGGCCTCCGATATCATGTGTAGTGGAGACACTCCATTGTCTCCCCTCTTCGTAGGCAAACTGCTGTACCATGTGCAGCTGCACCGCCACTCATATCCCACAACCTTAAAACGATAAAGTTTCAATGTTGCTCGTGGAGGCGGTGCAACAAGGCTTTCGGGATTGTAAAGTAATGGGCGGCTCACGATTTCGTCTAGGGGCAGCTCCAATCTTAGTCATCATTCAAAACTTGATTAACCCTCTAACGTGTTTCTAACATAAGCTCGATAGCAGCGATAATAAATAAGAAACACCTTTAAGAACAATACAATGTATAATAAGGTGTCTGTACACAACATGCGACCGTGCACGCGGTGCGTCGCACTTCTACTTAGGATGTGAGCTGCCCTAGACGAAATCGTGAGCGGCCCATAGACTTTACGTTCTGGGATCCGCGACGAGATGCATCGCCATCGACATCAACATTAGCTCTCGAATCAGTCTTGTCACGACACCATACCACAAAAACAGGTGTCAAAGTCCCGCCAGCGAGACAGCGCGTATCGAAACGTGGGACCTGACCGCGGGAGCTTGCGCCTCAACTGCAGATCGTCATCCTGACCATACGACCTCACTAGCCACAGCTGCATGTCCCATCGACTCCTGCAGCTGGATCGGCTCGCAGAATCTCAGATCTTTGGACCTGCTGTCAATACGGCTCAATACTTGGCAAGGCTTTAATTCACAGATGGTGCAGACGTGGCAACAGCTCTCCTCCACGACATCGTCTGCGTCACTGCTGTTATTCAAGCCCGAACGTCGTGGCCACAAGGCAGAGATAGTGGAAGAATTCCATGATGGCAGCTCACTCGCACAGAGATGTGGATGTACAGGAGCACGGCAGGCTGGTGCGAGCACCGAGGAAGGGTAAATGTCGTGTGAGCATTTCATTTCATACATGATGTGAGTGAGCAATATGCTTCTGGTGGTACTATTCTTCCCACTTCCCGCCGTGGCCCAAGTGGGTACACTGTTCCATCTCCTTCCCAACGCCACGCCATGCTACGCTTCGCGAAAGTACAGCAATTCCAAAGTCATGTTGGCAATTCAGTGTTCATCGTCGTCCAGTCCGGCGCTGAGCAGCTGGCGGAGGCTCAAAGGCATCATCGTCGCTGATCTCGTCCTCACTAAGGTCTTGAAGACGCCTCGATGCCGCAGGCTTCGCAGCAGCAGCTCGGCCTGTGCCACTTGACCTGACACTGCCGTGCACTTGACTGCTGCCAAAATTGAGACGGCTTTGCTGTGTGCTCGAAGCAGCCGCACCAGCTCTGCCACGAGTCGACTTCGGCGCGGCTCTCTTGGGCGGCGATGCGGAGTGTTGATTTCGTGCTGTCGATTTTGCTTGACTGACGAAGAGGCCTTGGCTTTCGTCTTCATCATCGTCGTCGTCCAGCATGATGACATCGTCGTCTTCGTCTTCATCGCTGTCGGGCTTCTTCTTTTTGCCTCGTCCAGCAGCAGGCTTCGCCGCGGTCTTCTTGGGTGCGGGTGCAGGTGCCTTGCGCGTCGTACCAGCCGTTGCCTTACCTCCTCGACCACCACGACTACCTCTGCCTCTCGCCGGTGCCTTGCTCGCTCCAGAAACCACACTCGCGTTGTCATCGTCGTCGTCACCATTCTCTTGTCCTTCCTCATCGACGGGGATAGCGAATATGCTGTCTTCCCACGGACCGCCTACATCGCTGTCCCAGTCATGTGGCTTTGGCTTAAGGTTGCCCTTCCGACGCCTACGTTTCAGCTCGCCTCTAGCGTGTGCTTCTTCTTGGCGCTGGCGCTCTTCCTCTATCTGCTCGTACACATCCATATTGTTCGCCTCAATATCGCTCTCATCATCGATGTCGCGATCAACAACTTTCGTGTCCTTGTCGGGATCGAGAAGGCTCTCCTGCTGCTGGTTCATCGTATCTTCGAGGAACTCCTCCATAGCATGTTTGTCGTCTTTGTCCACGAATTGTCCGACGGCGTCGTTGAACCTGTTCTGGGGCAGAATCGTGAGTGATTGTGCTTCCAGGAACTCTTTCACGAGCTTGTCGACTTTGACACTGTCAATGGACGCGAAAGATATGGCTTCTGCTTCTGGCATGTCTGGTTGAAGCTTGCCTCGTGTGACCGTCTTTCGCTTGCGGTGGTATTGTACCAGGTCAGTGTTCGCAACTCGGTCGGCAAACTCGGATGCAAAACGCTGCGGATTGGTGATGTGATAAGCTCCACCTTCTGGATCGGTATGCTCAACGCGCAGTCGAATGAGCGGCTGTGGCATTTCGTCCTCATCCACTTCGATTCCTGCCTCCTCTTGCGTCTCGCGCCAGCTATTGTTTGCCTCTTCGATCAATTCTTCGATCTGCTGCACAAGGAAGTGTGTCAGCCTGGCCTTGGAGTCAGACTCATCCTTGACCAGTGCGCTTTCGACTGCTGCCTCGAAGTCATTGAGGACGATCTCTTTCATGACGAACGGGCGCACGGTCTTCAAACGAATCGGCTCAACGTCGTAGTCAGTGCCCTTGACGCTGACTATAGCGACATGTTTAGGCACTGCTTCGCCTTTGGACAGTGAGGTGGCAACCGATGATCCAGGCTGCATGACTTTGAAGCCCATCTCAGCGTTCTCCTGGGGGTCAATCTTGCATTCGTGCTCGTGACCCCAGACGACCAGGTGCATGAAGTTGGGAATATATTGTTCAGGCAGGTAGGAGGTCTCAGTGTAGGCGTGGTGGTTCTGATGGACGCTCATGATGTTGAACCAGTCCTTCTTTTGGGTGTTCGGCTGGTAGAATTTGACCTGGTTGTCGCGGAAGGTACGGAACAGACGCTCATCACGCACATTACTCATGCCATACAGTGCGAGCTTGGTCTTTCCCTTCTGCAGAAGCACCGGCTTGATGTCAATCTTGTCAGCTTCCGGTGTGCGGCCATAGTAGTTGAGCAGACCAGACATGGCCAAGATATCGAGTGCTGCGAGATGACCTTCGCCAGATGGGTCATCGTGATTTCCGTGAATGGAGAAGACGGGGATTGCCACATTGATATCTGCGTCGTTGTAGTTTGCGTGGTTGAAAGCGCCGGCGAAATGCTCGCTTTCATCGCTCAACATTGCCAGCTCGCAAGGCTTATCGCCAAAGCAGTTGGCGCGCAGACTCCGCATGACTTGGTAGAGTGACTTTCGAGACGGCTTGTTCTCGTGGAACAGATCTCCTGCGAGTAGTACCATGTCGACATCGCGATCCTTGGCCAGGGTCATGATCTCGTCAAAGGTCTTCCAGCTGTCATCACCGCGCTTCGGATCGCGCTCGCCATAGCCAACATGATTGTCTGTCGAGACGAGGATGCGGATTGTGTCCGCCGCTGTGTATGTCAGTTCTGGTGCTGTTGACCACTGTTCTGGTTGAGCCTGAGTAGCCATACCTGTGAAGTGAGGCATGATGCGAGAGCCGGCTCTGTCAGCTTACTGGAGAGAAAAGTGCCTCATCCATAGTAGCAGATATTACAAAGAAAGGTGTATGTCCTTGACAGTACGAAGTGAATGACTGCGTTTGATGGCCATTGATTGGCGTAGAGGGTTTCGTTGCCTTGACGCGTCACCACGCGAAGTCACGTGGCTTGTAGCTCTTGGCTTTTTCAAAGCTAGCCGCAAGGAGATGAAATTGTCCGCTCCTGGCCTCCCGTCGACCTCATCAAGAGCGTGAAGCAATAGAGGCGTCCATCACCAGCAGTCATGAGGGCAACGAGTGCGCTATTCGCTCGGTCTGTGTGGAAAGGTGAGTACGTAGCACGATCAGCATATAGCATGTGACTGATAAAGATACACAGGACCACACATCGTTCCGTATGTCATGATCCAATCAAGACGGCCGCGACCAGGAGGGTTTTTAACATCTTCGAAGGCTACCATTAGTACGACCAAAGGCTGGTGAAAGAACGCCACCGATAAAGACACAGGCGCGCAGCGCAACGATCCTGCCGAACTTCTTGGGCCTCATCTTCCAAGTCTACAACGGCAAGATCTACAACGACGTGCGCATCACGGAGGACATGGTCGGTCACAAGTTGGGAGAGTTTTCGCCGTAGGTCTTGCCCCCGCCCACTGGTGAACGTCTGACTGACAATACTCTGCCAGCACCCGAAAGCGCTTCACGTACAAGCATTCCAAGAACAAGTAGACAAGATTGGAATTCGGGATCATGGCTCGGGATCGCGCGTGCTGCCGTCGACTCGGTTACGATCGGATATATGTGATCGTGGTCTAGTATGGCAGCCGCATCTCAGGGCGGGCAAGAATGTTGCAACAAACGCGACTGCTTGTCCAGAGCACAATCGCACACTTGAAGGCTCGCGCTGAAGTGAAGCACATTTTCACTGCGCTTAAACGCTAAGCTCAATCAATAAGGCGCGTGGATCGGAACGGCGGGGAGTAGGGCGTGGATGGCATGCCATCTACCAAGCTGGTGCAAAGGGGAGGATGGAACAGGTGTCGGAGTGACCCTATCAATGGCAAACATGATGGTTGTGGTTGAAAGGAAGCGTTGATATGTCGGGCAAATTGCATGTGGAAGGGCAGGGCAGGGCAGGGCAGAGCAAGCGGAGCAGGCACGAGCACCGTGGAACTAACAGCAGGCCCGACCAGGGAAGTGCTTACCACCAGCACCACAGACTAACATGCTCCTGCTTCACCTTGCATGAATCCATGCTGCACTCGATATAGCAGCCGCATTTCGCGCCTCAACCATCAATACCTGCTTTGCGCTCGAGGATGTTCCTGCGAGTCTCACTGGGCTCGAGGAGGCAGTGCATCACCGTGGTACACTTCCTGTGTTCTCTCATCCTGTTCCTCTCATTCCTCAACACAAACCACATCAGCTCGTCTGTCGCTCTCGCAAACACGCTCATTGCAATTCCAACCATTCCCAACTTCTTCATACAAACGAGATCTGCCCTCGCACACTGGCGCTCGTCCATCGAACCTCGACCAGTCCCTGAACGGGAGAAGCAACTCGTTGCTGCACACTCATGTAAGCTTCCAGACCCTCAGATCTCGCATATGCGGGTTACTCACGGATCTGTCCGCAGAGTGCATGAACAAACGACGCCCGCAGCTCTTCCGCTCCTCCATCCACAGACACATCGTCCCCGTTCGTGGCCATGACTGGACCCAAGACGACTCGAAAGGTCTACTCGGCTGAGGAGCTACACCGCTTGAGGGGCACTCAGTCACAACCGAAGCTTCAGGAGGCTATTGAGGAGAAGGACGGCGAAGATGCCGAGATTGTGAAAGGTATGTTTTGCCGGACGTCGTCATGTGTAGCTCCGCGGCAATGAGGTCTTCACTATCTGAAACAGCCTCACTCTCGCTTGGCGACTGCTCAGGCTCGAGGCCACAAGAGCTCACGCTTCCTTTAGGCTCCTGTTGATTTCCACCTTCAAACACATCCTTTCACATCACCATCCTTTCTTACCCGCACCATCCATCCTCACCGATCATTACCACCACTCATCGCTTCGCGATGGAATCTCCGTCCAGCGTGGCAGAGACGCAGCGCTGGGTGGACGACCTCGTGGCCTCCCCGACACAAGACAGCAAATACGAGTCTGGCGGCTTCATGCTGACACCAACTTCGCCGACAGAGCATGTTCTCCGCGGCTCGAAGTCGTTCGCTGCTCGTTCATACCGCTCTCGTACCTCCGGCAACTCACTACGCGTTCCATCGAACAAGTCCAACAATGAGAATCTGCCTGCAGACATCTCCGAAACCGACGGCAAGCCTGTCAGCCTGCAGCCTCCACCAAACGGTCTGGCACTCGGCGAGATCGTGCCCAACGGTCAGACATTGCGAGTAGGGCCATTCAGGTTTCGCCCATCACCGACGCCATCACTCAAGAGAAAGAAGGCTGAAGCCATTGTCAAAGCCCACGGCTCACCTACTCACGTACGTGTCACTGCCGGAGGCCGAATCGTCCCTTCTGAACAGTCACCTCTTTGCCACCCACGCTTTGGCTACAGTGCCATTCAAGCCAATGGTGGACTTATCAAATCTGTTGCTCCAAATCACCAAGCTGGGAAGCCACAATGGACTCGAGCTACGGAGAACGGCTTCGTGGCCCAGGACATCGATGGCAACTTGTGCCAGATTGTTGACGGCACCATCATGCCACTGCAGGAAGTCAACGGCGCTCTACAACTCTACATCGAGGCTCCAAACGTTCACGGCTCTTCTCGCGGCCCGCTCAACGCCGCTCTCGCTCCACACCGCCCTCAACAGCAGACTACCCTTCGGTCTGCTGGTGTGGTTGCCCCTGAGCCGAACCCAGCTTCTCAGATCAGTGCACTTGAGCTTGAGTATGCAAAGCTCGAGCACGAGCTCAAGGATGTGGACAAGACCGAAGTGATTCATGGTCGTGGCATGGGCAAAGGCTTCAGGGACGGACTTGTCGCCCGACGTCGTGAGCTAGTCACCAATATGGACAAGATTCGCAAGGCACTGAAGAGCTTGAGGAACCAACCTCCGCCAAATGCTCCAATCTCACCGCGAGCCATGGCTCCTCGACAGTCAATTTCGCCACCGGGACGAGGTCCAGGAGGCATGGTTCCTACGTTCCAGAGACAGCGCCCCTCCCAGATGTTCCCGGCACCAATCGCTCCGCCAAATCCACATGCTCCGTTCTTGCCAGGAGCGTTCGCGCCTCACTTCACAACCCCAAGTCCTGAGGAAATCTACTCTGGACAACGTTGGGATGTGCCACCGCCGGGTATGTTTATGCAGCCTCCACCATTCGACGGCTCAATGGGACATCCGTTCCCAATGCTGCCGCCGCTTGCATCCGCGCCTCTACCGAGTGATCTGCCGCCTTTCAGCCAACCACAGGAGAGTGAGAACATATCACAGCACGACGGGTCTTTCGCGGACATCAACATCGACACACCGAATCGCAACCATGCTGTCTCTATCAAAGCGCCCGAGCCGAAGTCAGCCAACACGAAATCGGTGTTGAACCCCATGAGCCCAGCATACAAGCCGGCAACCGCAAACACTTCTGGCCAAGATCAGAGTGGTGTCCCCAGCAGTTTTACGGGTCCATCAGCGCCCTTGTTTCCAGTGCATTTAGATTCTGGAGCGCAGAGATCGTCTACTGGCACAGATGACACGATCAGTCCTGCCAAGAAGGACGTTCACATGCACAGCTCAAGCATCGCGAGCTTCAACACGGCAGACTTCTTTCCCTGCAACACTGGCGAATACTCAACTCGCCAGCAAGACTCTCGTCCATTTGCGCGATCTGAGGAGAGGGACGAGGCACACGTCGCGCGCGACAAGACTAAGATCACTCCTGGACATGACGATCTCAGCCCGCAACGTTTCAGGGCGCCAGCTGTGCCTCCTGGTACACCTGTCGACAGTGCGCGCAAAGTCTCTCAGCCGCTCAGTTTTCCACGGCAGCGAGACGATGTGCCAAACCGAGATGCACACAATATCAGCCCTAAGAGCAAGCGCGAGTGGCTGTTCATCCAAGAACACCCACAGCAATCATCACCGCCGCTGGAGCAAGCTGCTCGGCCGAACACTGGCGCCGCCACCAGCGCACTCGATACGCTCGATCTACTTGACAAGTCACGCGAGTGGATTGAGGGCTTCCAGGCCGGCTTGCAGCGCAAGCACATCGGCGATCGAGCCGGCGACTCGCTTAATGGTTACGTTGCTGGTCTTCTGAAGTCGACTCCACCCACGATCGCGCTGGGATCTAAGACGCTGACAGGCAGCCCCGTGATGCCTACATCTCGCCGTCCATCCCCAGCCTTACCTTCAAGATCTTCAAATCGATCGATGATGCCCGAGCAGGCTACCACAGCACGTTCGCCATTCGAGATGAGCATGCAGAGTATGGACACTTTGAAGCAAGCAGTATATGCGCCACAGAACGAGAACGCCGTCTTGACTCCAGCGGCGGATGGACCGCATGTCACTGGCGCACCGCGGAATCTTGGCGCATGGGCAAAGGACCAAAACCTCCAGCCCACCACCGACAGCAGCAACTCTGCTCGCATCACAGATGTGCCAAACTTCCCAGTACCTTCCCGCACCTCGTCTGTGCGAGAGCGTGAGAACACAAAGGCCAGAGACTTTGTCGACAGCAAGCAGCATCCACAGATGAAGGACTTGCCCGCAATTCCTGACTTCAACCGGTTCGGAGACAATACTGGTACGTTCCTGCAGCCGCATGGAGGACAATTCTCGGCAGGCCTCATGCCGCCGACCTCGCCTACGCTCAGCACGATGAGCATTGCGTCCAGCAGTATCGCCGCAGGCAGTGCACCAAACACGGGACATCGTGTCACCAGCATCTCAAGCATGGACTCCAGCACGCAGCGTCAGTGGCCAGGCAGCCGCATCATGACTCCAAGCGAGTGGAAGTCTGGAAGCTCTGTTGCTCACGCTGCTGGCTTGGCAACAGGCTATTTCGCTCACGCCCAATTCGATGGCTCCCAGGACACAAAGTGTCCTCTTCGCCTACCTGGCCAGTTGGTGGAGATACCCGGTGGTCCAAGCAACCAGCCATCGCAACGTGCGACCTCCCTCACTAGCACCACATCTGCAGGTCCACAGCATGGCAGATTCCACGAGGGCTCACTTGACGGCATGAGCAGTCCACCAATGTCACCACCGCGGTCCCCATTACCCGAGCAGTCTCCAAACGTCACACCACGAGCCACGCCACGGGAGAGCAGCAAGAAGAAGGACAGCAGTCCTACCAAGGGCCCATCGCCAGCAAAGGCTCAGTTCCAGTCGATCGCTGAGAAGGTCGGCATCAAGGTCGCCACCACGACCAACGGCAAGTCGCCCGATGCTGCTCCTAACCCTGCTTCATAGGAAGGTGGCAGTCCATCAGGAAAGCGTCGCTGGCGCGATGTCTGGCGCAAAGGTGGCCGAGATGGGTCTGATTGATCATCGCCACTGAACCACATTTCAGACATCCGTCACCCTTGCAGGACACATCCACTACCACAGCATCGAGTTACGTCTTACGAAAAGCCAGGATACGCCACAGTCTCTCTTTGGGCAGACCATGTCTACTGACTTGGAATACATTGGAAGCATTGGTCAACCTGAACCAAAAACAGCCAATAATTACAGCAAAAGTTCTGCGTGCATCCCCTTCACCGCGACTACTTGATCGCACCCCTTTTGTCGACACTTCACTAATCACGAGAACATCACCCTTGCCCTTCTCTCCTGCCTGAGATTTTCGTTTGCGATGATCAAGAATCAGTATATTTACGACAGTATGGAATGACGATTGACGAGATGATGGATGGTTTTGCACTGGCATTGGAATCATGAGTTGTGGATTATGAGGTTTTGTATGAGAATACTTGGATCGGGAGAGTGTTGAGTCTTTTGTACTGTACTTTATTGTAACTGTGTTGTAATTGTGGAATGTCCTTTTGTTTGCTGATGCTGTCTGGATGTCACGTCGTGTCCAGTCGCGGTCGACTCTTCCTCAGGATGAACCTGTCTGCTTACTTTTTCCGTCAACTTTCAAGTTGAAGTCAAGGCTCCGATGCTATCATGTAATGCGATCGCACGAAGGTCGACATGACAAGTGTCGCCTCCCTTACCATGCATCCTTCCACCCCAAACTGTCGGTCTTGCAAGTTTCGGTGACTGTTGTACGATGCTACCATCGATTCTCAAATTTCTGAGCAAGATTGCCTTGTCGAAAGCGTCTTTGCTTGCTCTGGTGATCTCCTGCCACCAGCAATAAGCTTTTGGTGTGTCGAAGTGGGATATTCTGTTGCTGTGGTGTGACTCCTCGGAGTGCTTTCCAGTGGCGTGCGGGAGGTGAAGGAGGCAAGGGGAAAACTTAGTGCTGGTGGTGTTCCTAGTGATATCGAGAGCCGACGGTGCGGCGGTGAAGGTCAGGTCGTAGATGATGTCGAAGCGCTTTTGAGGCAGCGTGGCGAGTCGAGCTCGAAGGTTGTCTGTGGTTGTCGTGGCGGCCATTTTTGTTGTGGTTGTTCCGGGCTTCTGGACAGTGAATGCGCGGGGTGTTTGTTGATGTCGTGATGTTGTTTCTGGAGAAGTGAGGCTGTGAGAGTGAAGCGGGTGCAGCGACGACTTGAAGATGACTAGTTTGGTGCTCTGCAGCGAGACCACTCACATCCGGGCGTATTTCTACAGAGGCTGTCCGAGGAACCAGTCGTGTCTTTGCAGGCGAACCACCTGAAAGTCCTTGAATGATGTCAATGAGCTGTTGGGGCAGAGGCTGAACTCAAGTCGGTTCAGTGAGTCTTGTCACGGTAATTTTGATGCTGCTAGCGATGGTGGCGCTAATATTTGCCCTTATGGTATAATGAGTGTTGGTTGGAAGAGTCTGCTTGGCATGGCGCAATATGGTTGTCAATCGTGTAAGGCGAAGCACTGTGGCGAAGACGGAACGGTCCTTTCAGGTGCTCCTCAGTTTGAAACGGGAAATATGTTCAGTTCATATAAAAAATCAAGGGTATATGTAAAGCCTAAGAACCTCTACCAGCACGCAAAGAACCGCGAATCAGAATGGAAGAGTCCTAGTGATATTTCTCTTGATCGTACGGCCCCGTGGGTGTGCCTTTCAAGTTCTTAACGGATGGGCACTGGGCTGGTAATCAAAATTCGTGGCTTCAACGGCCCTGAATTCTCGTTGAAGAAGATATTGGCAGCTTAAGCTGGTCGATTCAATAGTTGTAGAAGCCTTTCAATGTGGTACATTGACTAGTGAGCTGACTAGACTCGGTCGCGATATTTTTTGCTTAGGTGTTTGGAGATATGATGGAGTATTTTTGTGGACCAATTCATGTGACTGCCAAGACGTGAAGATGTGCGTGTGCATGGTCAGTCTGCCCCTTTAATTTTGCCCTTGGTGACGACACCGCATTCAAAAATTGTGTACCATGGACAGGTACCATACTCCAAACCTGGACCTTCGACGATTTTTTGCCTGCGCTCTGCACGACGAATTTACCGCATTCCATAATGCTACCAGTGGCTCTCGGTGCTCGGAAGCCATATAGCACCAGAGCATCTTCTCACCAAACAGTGTTCAAGTGTTTCCTTCGTCACTGTTGGATATGCCATACCTAGGTCAGAGAGCCAGTCGAGTGATACTGCTGATCAGCACTAATGGTATACCAAAGGCAAGAGGCGTTCACAATAGCTTTCCGTCGTACAGATGCCACACACTGCAGTGAATTACATGTCGTTCATTGAGTCTTGGCCAGGTTACTCTCATACTACACACCGTCCTCGATCGTAACTCCCACAGCATGACCAAGCGGTATCAACAATGTGCGTTACCATAACCACCAACCTCGACTGCGGCCACACCATCGAAGGCCCAACAATACGTTGCGCTCTAGCGCGAAGGTTCAGGCACGACCTCGACACGCAATATCACCTTCCACTATGCAGGGCACCCACCCACTTGCGCTACAAACAGAACACCTGCTGTGAGTGGTGCTTCTCAGAGATCTTTCGTGACATACATGCGCGACTTTGCGCTAGATGTCAGTCAGACACGAGCCTCAGGTTGAGGCAAGCGGATGCTGCTCATCGGCTGTCGCACCCACGGCCTCCGGGGTCGAGGTTGGAGAGGGTAAATGGCGATAGCTCAGATGGTGATAGTAGTGATTCTGGTGTGCGGAGAGCAAGGCGGCGGCGACGGCGTGTGTAGTGCTGGGCATTGTGTGAGCTGTACTTTCACACCTGTTATTTGTCTCTAGGTCATGATTCTTGGTCATTAGGAATGGTCATGGTATGTAGGAATTGGAGCCACTAATGGCCACGAACACATGTTTGCGCAGTCCACGAGCGCATTCGAAGGAGCAGGACCTCGACGGCGAGATCGCATGTTTGCTGCATCGTGTTCAATATATCTCTGCCCTTGCCTTTGCTCCAATGCTTCTGCTACAGCAAAGGCACAGCGTCTGGATTTATTCTCGAATCCTCGACTTCGAGACTGCCGCCCACTCCAGCCGCAATATGCGTCACCATCAACACAAAGCTCAGCTGTGGCCACAGCGCCCAAGCTGCCGTCATACAATGCGTTGAAGCGCTGAACAGAACACCTGGACGACTTCCGCATGATGATAGACGGCTACTGTGGTGTCAGCCGGGCGAGGTACACACAGTAGACCAAAACGCGTACTGTGAGACATGCTTTGCTCAGACACTGCGAGGCGTAATCGTTTCTCTGTGCCAAAGATGCCAGAGTCATATCCTGGAGAGAATGGGTCGGGCGCTGCTAGAGCTTCTGTCTCCATCAAGATCACGCAGAGAAGGACAAGCCAGTCAAGAGGGCCAGCGTAGCCCAGAAGAGCGCCGCAGATCTTCATCCGACGAGAGCAACAACTACCATTGGTGATGCAGATTCGCATGATCCATGCCAAAGCAGGTCTCAGCGTGCTGTCATCGTTTGTTCCCAAAATCGTCACTGACAGATCCTAGCCACACTATAGCTTCGTCTTGGCTGCCATGCCATCTCTTGCAAAGACATAACCGGTGGCCACGGGATTCAGGCCAGCATTGAGGGGTAGTGCGAAGGGTGGTTTGCGAAAGTTGTCCATGAAGAATACTGGATGTGTCGTAGCAGGATTGTACACCGGCTGGAGCGGTACTGATGGCATTGGTGGTGTTCTGTTTGGAGGCATGGCTTCGATCTGGTTGCGCGGTGCTGGCACGAGCTGTGTCTGTTGAGCTTCGATGCTATTGCTTCGGGTTTGCTGTCGATACTGGGCGTTTTGGCTTTGTGGGTGGTCGGGCTTCAGTTTGTTAGCCCTGGAATCAATACAGCTCCTTGATCAAGTCACCTGTGGTCTATGAGGCTGTAGTGCGTGAAACATCATCATGTGTTCGTGTTAGAGGAACACAGAGAGACGACGAGTTATCGAAGCCTCGGACAAAAGTTGTCTCGGATGTGGGGAACCATGTCCCGCCGGGCCGATGCCGGGAGTCAATGCAATGCAGTCTTTCCGTGGCGATGAGCAACAACAACAACGACACCATGTTGACGATTGATCATTTCTTGGGGAGGATATGTGGAGGCGTCTGGTGTCCGCTCCTCAACAGCGCCGCCTTCTGCACGCGACCTCCATTCCTGCAGCCATAGACCCTGCCTTACACCATGGCAGATGGACGCAGGCCGCCAAGGACGTGATCAAGATTGACAATGCTACCTTCTACAGATCATATCCATCAAACAGCGATACGGCCGGAAGCAATCCAGCCCTCTTCCCTTCGCTGTCCTGGAGCCTACCTGTTACTCGTAGGAATGGATCCAAGCTCGCTGCAGAACACTGGGCGGTGCTTTCCTCATCATCTCTCGCCCGAACAACCTTTCTTCAGATTCTAGCTGGCCAACATATCTCTATACCACCTACCGGGCGGACATACCCGTACTTGTCAGAACTGTCTACGTCTCCGCAGCATGCAATCAAGTATGTTGGATTCGATGCCGAGCGTGGCAGTGATGTAGGAGGCAACAACGTGCGTGGCGCGTACCTTAGTGCACGGTACGAAAGCCGTCGAGAGGAGACTGACTGCAACGTCTACGACTACCTGGTTGGCCACACAGAATTGAACGCACTGGAGCGTGAGACTTCGGAGGCTCAGAGGCAGGCACTGGATGCAGTCGTCGAGCAACTCAATCTACGCCCACTGCTACAGATGCCAGTGGCAAACCTGAGTAATGGCCAAACAAGACGAGTTTGCATTGCCAAGGCACTCATGGCCCGTCCAGAAGTACTTCTTCTCGATGGACCATACATGGGACTTGACCCAAATACCACGGCAAAGATGGACAACGTGCTTCACGCTATCGCAGCAATACAAAGGCCAAGGATAGTGCTAAGCCTTCGACCTGAAGACGGTTTACCTGACTGGATCACACACTTGGTGATCGCAGACGAGACGCTGCAAGCCAGACACGGCTCGAAGACTACTATGTTCTCAAATCATCTGCACCGCGATGCAAAGAACTCCGATCCCCGCACGGGAAGATTTTCGTCCATCTTGTTGGCTGCGAAATACGGCCCGAACGCAAGGTCCAAGGCCCAGTTGAGTAAAGATGGGCACCCGAAGACTTCGCCCGCGCTTTCGCCTGGAGAAGCGCTGGTAGAGATGCGTGGAGTGAAGGTCGCTTACGGCGACAAGGTCGTACTAGGAGGTTGGAACCAGGCTGTCAAAGGTGAGGAGCAGGAAGGCCTATGGTGGAGCCTGCATCGAGGTCAACGGTGCGGTATCTTTGGACCTAATGGCAGTGGCAAGACGACCATGCTTAGCTTGATCACTTCGGATCACCCTCAGACATATAGCTTGCCCGTCAAGCTTTTTGGCCGATCGCGTCTACCTGGACCTGGCGAGGCAGGGATTAGTCTGTTCGACATTCAGCGACGAATGGGCCACTCGAGTCCGGAAGTTCATGCTTTCTTCCCAAAGCAGCTTACAGTCAGACGAGCAATCGAATCAGCGTGGGCAGATGCGCCGCTGGCTCGAGCGAAGTTGACAGCTGAGGCAGACCGCCGCGTTGATGCAATTTTACGTTGGTTTGCCAGAGAGCTGAACCCGAACCAGAGAGACGCAACAGCAGTCGAAGGCCTAGAGGCAGCGTACCGCATGGAGATTGCACCAGGTCATGTACGGGTCAGCTCGTTGGCGGAAACTCGACTTGAGCTGGCGCGAAAGAACTACAATGACACAATGTACGTCGACTCTGACCTCACCTGGGCCGACGAGGTGCGCTTTCGGGAGTTGAGCTTCTCCAGCCAGCGCCTTGTGCTCTTCTTGCGAGCTATCGTGGCGCAGCCAGATCTGGTGATTTTGGACGAGGCACTGAGCGGAGTCGATGAGAGAGTTCGAGATAAGGCTTTACTGTTCTTGTCACACGGTGAGAAGATCATGAGCGTGAAAAAAGGCATCGCACAAGATAGTGTACTGCAGATGCTAGGCGAAGTCCACTTCGAAGGTCTTTCAGAGGAGCAAGCATTGCTCGTGACCAGCCATGCGAAGGAAGATATCCCTGGCTGTCTTCGCGAGTGGATCTGTCTGCCAGAACCCGGCGAAGGGAATCAGCCAAGATGTGGCAAGCTCGAAGGACCACTTGAGTTGAACTCGAGTGGTTGGAACCAGATTTGGGGCAAGGAGTAAAGGTCGTCGAGCTCTCGTACTATCACCCAAAGCGTCCGACTACAGTATACATGTAGAAAATCCCGCCGGCAATCTACACAGCAGATCAATGTCTCGTGAGTGATATACATGTATCTCAAAACCACGCTGTATTAGTTACAACCGTCACCCCGGCACTACCGTTTCGGAATGCCGGAGAAGAAGTGCGGAGATGTCGACACGAAGCTTTTTCGTCTGCTTCTCCTCATCTGCTGGTGCACGTCGCAACCTCATCGCCCGATCTCTCTTTCCACTTGACCTCGGGTTGTCATGTGCAGCAGCGCGTCTGTTGTGATAGCTGCGTGGGAGCGAGTCCGAGAGCCACAACAGTCGTGTGCCCAGCGGACTTTCGTTCATTGTTCGGCTTTGTAGCTTTGTACCTCCCCCCCCTACTGGCCTCGATTGACCTTACACGGTAGGAAGAGCTCACTTGTGCCATCTTTTGATACAGCATTCCTGGACGATTGTTGTGTTTATAACTCAGGCGTCACGAGCTGCTAGGCGAGCCATCTGGCACGATGAGGACGACAGCAGCTTCAGTGCTGCGGAAAGCTGTGGCTGGAGCTACGACAAGGCGGACATTTACCACGCAAAGCAGGTTGCAGGCGACGTATGGCTTCATTGGACTTGGACGAATGGGTACGACGACATAACTCGAGGCAGGCGACATTCACGCTGATCACGCGCAGGGTATCCCATGGCCCAGAACCTCCGGACCAAGATCCCAGAGTCAGACAAGCTGTACATACACGATGTCAACCCGACCATTCTCGAGCGGTTTGCAAAAGAGCACAAAGGCGTCACGATAGCGAAAGATGTGCGGGAAGTCGCTGAGACCTCGGTGAGTCGCGGTCCAAAAACATATCATTGCAATGATGAATTGTTATATTTTCCTTTTTCACATGTATGATCTAAGTGCAGCTTCTGCTGTTACCCTGATTACCATCCAACAAAGCCAATCCTCTGAACATGCAGCCTCAATACACACTCGCAACCGCTCAAGACACTGTCAATTCCCGTACTGACGAGTCGGAACCTCTAGGACACGATCCTCACCGTCCTTCCCGAACCCCACCACGTTCAAAACGTCTTCCAACAAATGCTCAAACCCCCAACCCTCCTCTCCGCCGCCCCCGTCACCTCGGAACGCCTCTTCATCGACTGCTCCACCATCGACCCTCGTTCCTCTCAAGAAGTTGCAAACGCAACCCACTCCAGTGGCCAAGGCAAGTTCATCGACGCTCCCATGTCCGGCGGAGTTGTTGGCGCTTCTGCGGGCAAGTTGACGTTCATGATTGGAGCCCCTCAAGAGCTAGTGGAGCGCGCGACAAAGGTGCTGAGTATGATGGGCAAGAGAGTGGTGCATCTAGGCCCGCAGACGAGTGGACTGAAGGGGAAGTTGGCGAATAATTATCTTCTTGCGCTGAACAATATTGCGACGTGCGAGGCGATGAATATGGGTGTGAGGTGGGGTTTGGATGCGAAAGCGCTCGCGGATATGATTAATACTGCGACGGGGAAGTGTTGGCCTTCAGAGGTGAATAATCCTGTCCCGGGTGTGATTGAGGGATCACCGGCGAGTAAAGGTTATGAGGGTGGATTTGGGACTGCGTTGATGCTGAAGGATCTTAAGCTTGCGATGCAGGCTGCGACGGAGGCGGATATTGTTCCTAGACTCGGGACGCAGGCAGCTGATATTTACAAGGCTGTGGAAGCGGATGAGCATCTGAAGGGGAAGGATTTCTCCGTCGTGTATAGATACCTTGGTGGACAGGATACGGATAAGCTGGAGGGGATCAAGTCGTAAGCTCAGAAGAGCCGACAGTTGATTATGCATTAATAAGCGCTGGCGCTGCTTCAACCTATACCTCATCGTAAGCATTTGTCCCATGCGTTAAACGTAATCCTCAAGACGTCAACAGTTATATACGATTCATGCGACTTACGAATGTCGAACGATGCAGCACCTTCGCCTGCCATGCCTCGAGATGTGATAAAGCGATAACGACGCGGAAGAACAAGATCTTCACGATAAGAGATCGAAGGATAATGCGACCAGAATGGTGGCGACAATGATGTGCATGGAGTGAGTGAATGTGCTCCGACGAGGTGGAAGACCATCGTGCGCAATAGTCATCACAAGGCGATGCGGCGACAAGGTGGCCGAGAACAGTACAACAAGTCCAAGGAAGATCACGAGGAATTCTTCTCCAGTTGCCGACCAACATGCCAACAAGCTGATGAAAAAGGATCGCACAAAGTGCAAAAGTGGAGAAGGGAGGAATCGAACTCTCCATCTCGTGAGTTTGGTATGGTACTGGCGAAACGAGTTGCCACCCTCAGCATGTCAAGAGAATGAAGACAGCTTTGGGCCCCTCGCGGATCCTGCCGTTGGACGACTTCTCCTGTGTGTGGATTGAAAGGAAAGGAAGGAAGAGTTGAAGGGAGGATGGAGTGGAGTTTTGTGCTTGCTGTGAACTCTATTGGAGCTTGGTGCCAGTGGGTCGGGGCTTGAGGACAATGATGGTGACTATGTAGTAGCTGCAGCATGTGGTCAGCAATGGCAGCTGGACGGTGGAAGATGGGTGTCGTTTGTCGAGACTAATATTAGCGTCAGCTGTCAGCCTTGCATGACAAGATACGGAGGTAATGTGTTTAAGCATCAACACGAGCCCTTGATCCCCCTTTTCTACCCATTCCGGTCTTCAAAAATGCCTCGCACCTTCCCCATCACTGGTCTCCGTTGTCCATCACCTCCACAATTGTCCTCAATATTGTTCTCGACATCAGACCCACTCTCTAGCCTTGAGCTAGCTCCATTAGAGTTTCCCTCGCAAGCACAAAACTCCAGCTCTTCCCTCACAATCCTTCCCTCCTTTCTTTTCTTTTCTCACATCAACAGCACACAGGAGAGGTCGTCTAACGGCAAGATGCTGAGGGGCCCTAGCTGTCACCATTCTTTTTGACATGCGAAGGGTGGCAACCGTCCGCCAGTACCATAACTCAGAGATGGAGGTTCGATCCCTTCCCACTCCACATTCTTTTTTTTCATCAGTTCGTCGGCTTTGCGCCCGCGGCTGGAGAAGAAATCAGAATGGTTCGTCTGCGTTCGGATGTCTTAATGTCTTTGATGTTGATTGTTTACTGCGCCTGCCGCATGTTCCTAATACTTACCATCACCTCATCCTCCCCCTCCCAACCGATAACCGCTCCGCTGTCGGGGCTGCTAGGCGTTTCAACGTTGCCTCTCGACCAGAGAGGAGGCGGGGCCTGCGTTCCAACATCACAAACGCCCGCCCCCTCCACAAGTTTCGCACCCACAACCTCATCAACCGGCAAAGACGCCAACCTCTCCACAGCATGATGCAAATTCGGCAACTCGTCCCAGTCAACTGATCGATAGAAATCTTCGCATCCTTCGCCACAAGCGTTCTCGTCACTTCCGCCTGAGGGACAGCTTCAGAGAATTTGTCGAAGCCAGCATAGTCCGCCTCCGCCTCGCCTTTGTTCTCTTCACCCACGGAGGGTGTGTAGCGATTTACCAGGATGTCCACGCCACCGGAGCCGGTCATGGAGGTGGGAGAGGGAGTAGACTCGGTGAGACCGGTAAGGGATAAAGTGTCCCAGTTGACACCTTGCCAACCTGTTCGGATGTGGTCTAAATTACTGCGTCGGGAGATGTCGATATTGGAGTACAAATTTGGCATTGCCAATTCTTCCCGACCAGAAACGATGGCATCTGCCGAACTGTCAAAGAGGATGGGCATATACGCGCCATAGTAGACTTTCGCGCTCGACGGGAAAGTATACTTCACACCGTGGATGTAAAGGTCGATATGACTGGATTCGCCACCGATGAGCCAGGCCGTGTTGTTGAGCGTAGTGCATGAGAAGGAGGCATTAGCGATCGTGCCAGGCTTGGAGAATTTGTATCCTTCTTGAGCAGGTGGTAATAGTGCTCGTAATACTGTTGCGGCAGCTTTGAATTGGGTTGAGGCTGTAGTGAAAGTTGAAGCGGATCCATCACGAGGGTAGCTGTAGTGGTCTTCACGGGAGCCTGGCATGAGGCCGAAGGTAAGGGGCATGTGGGAGTACTTCTCCTCGACAAGCGAACATTGGTACTCGCGGAATATCGAGTGGATCTGTCAAATTCGTCGTGGCCGAAGTTTGGATTTTGTGAAGTCGAACATGCCAAGTTCTTTCTTTGGGTGGAGGTCATCGCCGCCGATGATGCGAGAGATTGTTTGGATCTTTGTCGCGCGTTCGTGGCCGGTGAGTTAGAAAGGGAGAGGGGGAATGGGACTTCAGAGGGAGTGGTGCCGAGCGGAAGGACAACGGCGAGTGTTGCGGCGTCTTCAATTGGAGCACCAGCGCCTTGGCTTTGGTGAGGGAGGAAGGGATGCGGTACGTCGCCGATGAGGGCAAGGCTGTCTTTGTTCCAGGCTGGACACTAATTCGTGTCCAGCAGAATCCATGCTTTGAGTCAGGAAGGCTCGGCTTTTGCGAGAAGTGCTGCTAGGGCCTTTTCAAAGGTTGAGTATAATTTGAGCAATACCCTTAAACTGGCATCTTGGTTCCAGTCTGCGCTCGCATTCGATTGGGGGGGGGGGGGTGGATTCAGCCGAAGTTCAGGAGAGTGTTGTTTGAGGTTGGGTGAATAACCACATGAAGGCCCTCCTCGTACCAGATCTTGAGCTCGCCTTCTTCATCACCCAGGTGGGAAGTGATGGGATCGCCCTTGATTACTTCCTTGGGTGTTAGAAACCTGAAAGCGCTCTTGCCACTGTCAAATGGCTTAGCGGTGGCATCGATGCTCATGCACACCAGCAGCTTCGACGACCACATCACCTGTCACTGTCTCGCCGTTATCGCGCGTGATTGTGCCCGTGGCCTCGTCAACATGCCGGATCCTGCTGTGAGTGTGTAGCTCGCAAGATGTGCCCAGACCAGCTTCAGGGATCGCCGTCCGCTCCAAGGCTTCGTGAAGGTGTATCCGATGGGCAAGATGCCAAGGATGCTGCTACATCTTATTCGGTCCTCTCAGATCCATGCTTCGAATCACATTGCTATGGCCATCGCTTTCTGTGAATTTGCACGTGAGGTTGTCTTTTGCGTGTAAGCCGGCTCTTCTTAATATGCCATTGCTGTTGGGCGCCACGTGTATCGCGGCACCGGTCTCTGATGCCAAGCCTGGTGACTAGAATATCTTCAGGATATGGCCAGCGTGGCGAAGTGCGATGCCTGCTGTTAGACCGCCGAATCCAGCACCGGGTGTCAAGGCAGTGCGTGGGCATTCACTGCTCGCCTTATGGGTGCCATTCACAGCACCATTGCGGTGGAGTACACTTCAGCCATTGTTGGAGTCAATAGCGTTCGCGCCCGAGTCTGCGCCATGAGTATCTTCCATGTCGAACACTTCGCGATAGAGAGAGACACAGCGAGCTTGTCGCGTGTATGAGATTTAAGATTGTCAAAGTTACCTAGCTACAAACGACGGGACTCGAGACCAGCAATGGCTCCAGAAGAGCACAGGAATCTAGTCAAGCCCAGGCCCTGTGGGCAAGGGAGTTTCTAGAGTAGTACGGGCGCTGGCAAATGTTGTATATGTTGTTTCCTCTATTGATGAAGCTCAAACCGAGACGGGAATCCTCAGGCAGGCTGAACAATGAAGGGGAAGATCGGTCTTGCAAAGCTTGTAGACGCAGCTCCTCAGTAGTATGAAGGGTACGTTATGCTAGCCATGCGTGTCCTACATTGCCAGTCACATGGCTGTAGAGGTGTCGATAAATGTCACAAGGGGCCTGGCCGAGCCCTCACCGAGAGTGCTGGCAGCTCCAGACGTATGAAACTCGAGGTCAAAAGGACCGTTCCTTCTGGGAGAGCAAGAAGTAGGAGGTTAGTGTCCGGTCAGAGCCATATAAGAGGTTCCCCACCACGCTTCTCACCGAAGAAGTCGACCAGCGCGAGCGTTTGGCGGCAGCAAGGGTGATGGCAGCATTGTCCATGCGGGGCAGACTGTATACTGTCAGGCTGTATAGAACGACTGTCAGACTATGCTGCTGCATTCACGCCAATGGTCGGAGGCATCCTCCGTCAAGAACGCCGCCCTCGCCCGCCAATGTCCCTGGACCGCGGTGTGTCAGCCCGCGCTCGTCTGCTCACCAAAGATGAGGAGCTGGGAAAACGCGACGACGACTTCATTCCTGCCCGATCACGCTCCGCCTCGATATCGAGCATGTTGCCCTGGAAATGGAGAAAGAGGCGGCTGTGCGTCGTCGGCCTTGCGCTGGTCGCTTTGATATACGTCTTCATACGAAACCTCCCGACCGATCTGGCCGAGACAGACCGACAAGCTGGTTTGCAATCGGCAAGACACGTTCCAAATGGCACACGAGAGACACGCGGCACAGCACCATACGATCCGTACAGATCCGTCTCCAACAAGCAAGAGCCGACTGGGCCGCCTCCACGAGACGAGTCGAGCGAGCATGTCGACGACAAGCACTACTACAATGGCCTCCTGAGGTACTATAGGCTGCCCAAGAGCTTGCACAAGATCTCGAGGACGATGGGGTCATTCGTAAAGAATCGCAACGTCTTGTTCGCCGCTTCGTCGACCAAGAGCTTGGCCAATCTGATACCAATGGCTTGCGAAATGGCGAGAGTCGACCGCAACCACGCGCATGTCGCTCTCTTTGGCCGGAGCACCATATCGATGGAGGACATACTCTCGCTCAACGGCATCGACAACGAGGACTGCCCAGTCTACTGGCATGATGCGCGCAGCGACTACGCCGAGTACAGCAGTGACGCTCGCGTAGAAGCTTCAGTCAAGGGCGCCATGAAGCACATACAGGAGTTCATGCACCCACAAGCTGTCATTGTGGACTCTGCGCGCAAGGAGGAGGGATACTTCACTCGAGCTATAAAGGATGCAACCAAGACCATCGGCACTGCATTGATCGAGATACATTCTGGCCGCTACGAACAGTTCCTGTGGTTAACTCGCTTGAGAGCTGCCAGCTTGAGTGCATGGCACATACCCAGTATCGAGATTCTGATCCATGCTCCGAATGACAGCTCGGGTTCCCTTATCCGACTCTTGCAGAGCTTGTACAATGCTGACTACAGTGGACTTCACGTCCCGAGGCTGACGATTGACCTACCTTCGAGAGTTGACCATTCCTTGGGCAACTATCTGGCTAACTTCAACTGGCCACCTGGAAGGACTTTCGAAGAACCCAGCCAACTCACGCTGCGCCACCGCATTCCATCCTGGCGCGCTAGCTCGGAGCAGGCCTCGGTGCGGTTCGTCCAGTCTTTCTATCCCAGCAATGGCCATCAGTCCCACGTTCTAGTCTTATCGCCGCAAGCAGAGGTCAGTCCACTGTACCTTCAGTACCTGCACTACCTCATCTTGGAATATCACCACACAGCATGGGATTCTCCTGGATCTGAATCCTTGCTAGGTTTCTCACTGGATGTACCCTCTCTGTTTCTCGACGGGAAGCCAGGCTTCATTCCGCCGACCATGGCAAACATGACCTACAGCAAGTTCAACAAACATGATACCGTTGACCCAGAGGCTCCTTCTCCGTTTGTCTATCAAGCAGCCACATCAACGGCGAGCTTAATCATTGGTGACAAATGGCTTGAGTTCCACGACTTTCTTTCGAACCGCATACAGGCATCTCACAGCCAAAAGATCAGCAAGAAGATGAAGAAGCTGGCGTCCGAGTCTGAGCCAGCCTGGATCGAGTATCTATTGGAGCTCATGAGGGCGCGTGGCTGGACAATGCTGCATCCAGCTGCTAGCTTTGTCACAATACATAACGAGTTGGTTCAAATTCCAGAGGAGTATGCGCGACCCCCAGCGAATGACAAGAAAGCGACAGAGGCGTTCAAGGCATCTGAGCATCCTGAAGAGGAACCCTTCGAGCTGGCAGCCGAACCTCCCGCTCCTGCCGAGCATGTAGAAGCCGATCCCACAAGACATCTGCAGCCTCTGCATCAAATGCTTCCGTTCGACGGCAAGCTTCAAGATGTTTCACAATTGCCTTGTGTAGGACATGGTGGAGAACTGATCACATTCGAGGAGCTTGCCGAGCGCAGCGAGAAGTACACGCCCAAGTTTCGCGCCGAGATTGGTGGTTGCACGGCTACTGAAGCGACTCGTAAACGTGTCATTCAAGCCAAGAAAACGGACGACCTCTTCTGCCTTTCTGGCCTCGATATACGGTACTCGGACGAAGAGGATGACGTTGCAGCACACTCCGCAGAGGCCATTGTTGACAAGACGGACACCGATGATTACGTGACGCCATCGCCTGCATATGGACCGCTGGATCAGAAGCCAGCCACAGAGGGAACGTCGGATGAGGTGGCCGAGGACACGGCAGAGGACGATATGACCTGAAAGCCGTCACAAAGCTGGAGCAGACCTCAAAATGCCGTGCACTCGGGTCAAGCGAGAAGCCGATTGTCTTCACTATTGCCAAGTGAAATGGAGACCTACAAACGCAAAAGTGGCCCCCAGTACGTAGCCGTGAAGTGGCACGCCAGAGATGGTGGTCCCCAGCTACGAAGCTCACTCGTATGCAGCCAGGCAGCCCACGAGACCACAACAAGGCATTTCCTAAGACATGGGCCACCTACGGCGGAGATAATGCATAGATCAGGATAGACGGGCAATTCACATATTCGATTGCAACACAGGACCTGCGCTCCGGCAATTTCAGCAGCTGCAGCAGAGTAAGCGAGCAAAGTCGCTCTCTCCTTATGAAATTCTCGACGCATTGTGCAGCTGCTGGTGATGCAGCCGCGACTGCCTCGATCTCGTTGCTGCCGCTCTGCAGAATTCACCTGCCGCTTCGATAACAGCCAGGACTTCATATCGACTGCCTCTCTTAGACCAAAGTGCTGAGCACTTTTCGAGAACGCTCTCATCGCCAAGTAAGAACGAGTTCAACATTGGCAGAAGATTTTTCCATGATTGCCATGAATGATAAGAAGGAGGTCGACACGGGCAGGAAGTCTGTCACTGAGCTAAGACAGGATCCTCATCTTCCCTTCCACCTCTTCCTCCCTTCTCTGCACTTCCGTCAACAACGACATCCATTTTCCGCCGCACCATCAGCACTACATCGTTTAACCTTGCTCAGAACGTACACAGCATCACCATTTCCAACAACAAATCCACATCACCCAACACAATGGGTTCTCTCATCCTGTCGACTTTGGCCTTGGCCGGAGTGGCTACAGCTGGCTTTCTAACTATCATGCCGGCACATCCAGGAACAGAGGCGGATGGAATAGGATGGACTTCACTCATGGCTCCCATCAACGCTTCCCAGAGCATCAAGAGGCTGCCCGATATGACCTCGACTGAGATCGTCTCTGCCAAGACTTTCACCAACGCTATGCCCGCCAATCCCGCTGCAACACAACTTGCGTCAAAACAGCCGACCACCATGACCAGAGTCACCGTTCCCGTCACCTCCTCATTGAAAAGTCACACTTCGAACATCATGAGATCCCAGCATGAGCCTGAGGCTATCACAAGGACCATTACCATCATGAACTCCGCCTTCCCTAAGCACAAGCACCACGATGCTACGGAGATCATCATTGTGTCAGCTCCAGACTTCACTTTGCAGACCGTGACAACTCGCCACGCTTCGAAGTCGGCCCCGACACAAAGTTTCACCAACAGCTCCGTGGCCGCCATCACTCAGCAGTCGACAATGACGACCATGACCAGTCACAGTTTACCTTCTCCGACATCGTCCTCCAGCATTTCCGCTGTGAAGGAATCGGGGTCTCGTCGGTCCACTCAGCTTTCCACCATGACGACCATGAGCACTCACAATTTATTTTCTTCGACATTGTCTTCCAGCGATTCCGTTATGAGAGCGTCACCATCTCCTAAACCTGATGCACCCACGGCCTGCCTACCTCTGTCACCCAGAGACTTCATGCTTCTGGAAGTCTCCGCCACGGCCCAGGAACTGATCTCAAGCATGGAAGGCGGCGATCAGCAGCTTGGCAATACCATTCTGGCCAAGATAATGTCCTTGTACAGCAAGGCCACCGATGCTTTTTGCCGTGACGTCGTTACCATGGGCGGTGATGGCGATGGAGAAAACAAGCAGGACGACTTGAAGGTGGTTTTGCAGCGTGCCAAGGTTGCGGTCTCAGGCTCGGAGGTGAAGCTTTGCGAGAAGGATCCCAATTCTAATGCCGTCTGCGAAATCTTGACAGTGGTGCAAGATCTCGAGAAGCTCTTTCAGACTCTCCACAAGAAGGAGTGATTGTGTTGGGAGGCAAGTCAAGATGGTCGAGGATGTGGGCGTTTGAGGCAACTAATGTGGAAGGACCTTTGTTATCGTTGGAGGCTTGTTGACTTTTATCCCTATGTAATGATAGTTCCTAATATCAGACCTTGACCTGAGCTGCGTCCTCCCGCTCATCAATCGTCACCGACGCTCGCGTGAACCGTGAAGCATGTTGCCGTCATATCAGTGCCCAGAAGTGGACCCGGCCCTGCCGATCTGCATACAAATACGGGAACTTCTCTGCCAGTTCCCAATTGTCGCCGCATCGCCTCTTCCTGGAGAAGTTGTTCGCTCGAGCATGAGGTGATATGGACAGCGACCAGGCCTCTGTACGGCCCAGATTTCCCCGGCATAACCCGTTATCGTCAATCTAGAAGTGCAGTGGTGGAAGAGAAGCATCGTGCCCCGCCATGCGCGTGCATAGGTGGAGCTGTGCATGTCTTGTGGCGTGTATGTACACTCTGTGGGCAGAAGAGATATGAGACAATTTGGGAAGCCCAGCCACATCCTGCCAAGGCCGAGGCAGGCACGCACGCGGCTTCCAGATTAGTCCGTACGCTGTGACTGCACCTCCCCAGATATCTTGATGCCCAGACAACCCTAGAACCTCACACAAACTGGTTCACAATAGAGCGGAGGCTTGCGGTTGCGATAATGCTTTCCGTTCCGACATGTGGCGTTGCGCTGTGGTGTGATATTGCGCATCGAATCCTGCAAATTCTGGTGGAATTCGCTCACGTGCACGAGCTGCTAGGTTCTAGTTCTAATCTGGCCACCGCGTGGCAGGTCCGCACACACATATCTTCGCCGCGGCGGGCCACATCGCCCGAGCGCATTCGCACCACCACGGACGGCTGCTAACACCGCATCCAGGCACCGACCCATCAAACCCGGCGATCCCGTGACGATGAACGGCGGCGAGGCTCGTGACTCCCCCACGACTACTCCCGCAGCAGCGGCGGCGGGCAACGGCGCGAATCCTTTCGTCTGTAATGTTTGCCAGAAGACGTATGGTCGCATCGACCACCTGGCGCGACACTTTCGAAGCCGTGAGTGGACTCCAGACTCGACATGTCGGGATGCGCGCACTGATTACTGATTCTTGCCGCAGATACCAATGAGAAGCCGTTCAAGTGCTTAGAATGTGGGAAGACTTTTGCAAGAGCGTAAGATGATACCTATCCCTCTTATATGTCATTGGATCTCTCTCTCCACCCGAATCGGGCGAAAACCTCCCGGACTTTGTCGATACGAGAGAGTAGCACAGTCCGCGCGTTGGGATTTCGTCTGCCTCTTACTTTTCTCGCGTGCAGCAGGGTTCGGCAGGGTTCCAGGCCATGAAAGACAGTTGCAAGAACAACACCTTTCGAAATGTTGTCCACTCTTGGAATTGCCTATCCATAGCACCAAGCGCCTCTCTCTCGCACATTGCTCCCGTACTAGCTAGCTACTCAGCTACGCGCTAGCATAAACGGGGAAAGCTTTTGGTTTTCATAATCAGCTGAAGCGCTCTGCGGCAACGGACTCTCGCACATTTGCACTGCTATGAGACTTGCCGAAGCCGTCGCTAATGCACGCACGATGTAGGGATCTTCTAAAGCGACACGCCACTCTGCATGATACCACGGAAACTTCAGGTAAAAAGCGTAAAATTCGAGCTTCGCAAGCTTGCACACAATGTGCTACTATCAAGGTCAAGTGCGATCAAGACAAGCCTTGCAAGCGATGCAAGACCAAAGGCTTGGACTGTCGGATTGACTCTGGGTCGGGCAATGTGGTAGGAACCGAGGACCAAGTCTCTCATACGGGGTCCTATGGAGCGCACTCAGATTCTCGCTCCTGCGTGGCCGATGGCAGACAGAGCACTGGCTACGTACCGACTCCGCCTAGATCTCACGGCGTTACGCCTATGCGGCAGCAGCCGCAACTGCCTGTTCAGCCAGAGCCAATGCTGGAGGACCCAACGCTCACTGACTTCCTCCACAACGTTCTTCACCCTGGGCAGCCAGGCACCGCTCCGACCCCTCGGCCGGAGACAACGTGGAACGGAAACTTCGTTCCTCGCGATCTAATGGATTTCAGCCAGGACCTGAGCATGGACTTCAATGATCTGGATGCCGTGCTCGCTGGAAGTTGGGATGGATGGTTGGACCCAGCGCTTACGCCGTCAGCTACGGACAAACCTACTATCGCGTCGGATCTAAGCACGCATTCCATCGACGACAGTATCAACCTTGGGTCTCAAGCATACAGCCGGTCAGCCTGGAAGTGGGTGCCGAACAAGGAGCGAGGCAATAACGACAATGCTCTGACTTCCGTACTTGTCGACGGACACAGGGATCGGACAGCGCCACCTCGTCAACAGCAACCTCTTACACAGCCTTTGGACCTTTCAGATAGGGACAGAATTTTGGCGCTACTGCTGGCGGGTTGCAAAAAGGCCAATTTTCAACGTATCGCGGGCCTTTTCCCGGGTACGAAAGTGCTTGATATCTTCTTGAATGACTCACTCTTGACAATGGAGCACAGTATAGACAGCTGGATCCACATTCCAACATTTCAGCCTGCGAGAGTCATCCCAGAGCTTCTGACACTCATGATCGCCCAAGGCGCTGTGCTGAGTACGTCTAGTCATGCTCAGAAGTTCGGCTACGCTCTCCAGGAGAAAGGCCGATTGTCATTGCCCGACATGTTCGAGCGGGATCAAAGCATGACGCGCAGCCTGCAGGCATTACAAGCATATGCCATCTGCCTTGATGTCGGAACATGGAGTGGGAACAAGCGCACTATGGAATTCGCAGAGTGTGCTGCCATGCCACTGGTGACCATGATCCGACGGTCTGGTGGCTTTCGCAGATCTAGAGGGATAGCGTCTGGCCCATCACAAGAAGACACAGGCGCCGTGCTGCAGCAGAAGTGGCGCAAGTGGATCGAAGCCGAGTCCTTCAAGCGCCTAGCATATCACGTCTTCCTGTACAGCGTTCAGGTTTCCAGCGCCTTCCAGACACCGCCATTGCTATCGTATGCGGAAATCTCCTTGGAACTACCTGCACCTCAGGCTCTCTGGAGGGCCCGCAGTGCAGAAGAATGGCGCGACCAATACTTCGCTCACGGGCTGGGAGCACCGCTACCGACCTTCGTCTCCAGCATGTCGAGACCTCAGACTATGGGCAATGCACGCGGCAGGATTGACCTCGAGCTCTCGATGTACCTCGTCCTGATGAGCCATTGGGGCCTCACATGGGACTTCACTCAGCTCAGTTCCGCAAACAAAGCACAGTCCTCGGCTGACATGCAATGGGCCGGCACTATGATGGCGTCTTCCAAGCGCGAAGAAATACGCCGTTTACTGGACTCATTCTACGTTGTAATCGAGCAGTGGAATAACTTTGTGCCAAAGGAGGTCCACATGTTCTCGCAACTTCTGCGCATGAACCTCTGTGTAGCGCTTGAAGATTTACAACTGTTGGCAGGTAAGGAAGGTGAGGATGAGGCCCGACGAGTCTTCCCTTCCCTGAAGCAGTGGTACAGGTCGCCAGAGTGTCGAGAGGCAATGTGGCACGCAGGTCAAGTGCTTCGGGCAGCGCGCCGACCTGCTGGCTACAATCCGAACGCAGCCCACTCGCCTACACCAGATGTTCCTTGGCTTCGCGACTTCAACGCTGTTGCGCTGTATCACGCCGGTCTAGCACTGTGGGCGTATGGGCTGCTGTCAAGAGCGATCTATCTCGAGCAAAACTACAGTAGCGGACAGCACGGCGGGCAAGCCCACGATCGCTCGCCGGTACTCGACTACGATGGGGCGCCTGTGCGTATCGATGGCGATGACGAGGAGCTTTCTGCGATCGAGCGACACCGCTTCATCGCGCGGAATAGAGGGCGTGCTGTGATCTCGGCTATCTCTCCGTGGTCGCAGGAAGCGCAAGCGAGGGTATCTGGGGGAGGACACAGTGCAACTTCGATCATCGGCGTTGTGGCTGCTCGCGGACCTGCCCAGGAACCGCCTCATGGCCGCCCAGATACGGTACCGCTTGATGATCCGAAGGTCGTCATGGACGTGGTGATGCATGCTCTGACGCCAGCAAGTCAGCCACCAGTATCGAACGCACGGCAGACTCCACAAATGGCCGGACCGCAGAGGCCAGCGATGGTGGAGAACCTCATTCAGCTCATGCGAGATCTTGGAGAGGCTGCCTCCGCTGTTTGAGGTGGGCCTTTCTTGTCGAGCTTGCCTATTCATAATCGGCCACGGCACTCTTTTCGTATTCAACACTCTCGCGATCAACGTTCCAATGTACGGCATTCCACTTAATCGTCCATTGGAGGCTAGAATGCCTAATACATTTGTCATAAATGAAGAACAGAATCCACGAAACCAAGGCTATAGCAGCAATGGCTGCCATCACCCCAAATGCGCTTTGATACCCCGATTGCGCAATCTATGGGTTCGTGTAGAAAGATAGCAGGAATTCAATTGCAGCTGGGCGTTCTGTCAGCTGTAGTCGCAGATGACAAACACCCAAATTCGCCTACTTGCTTGAAAGCAAGCGTGTCACGACCGCCTCTCCAGCCATGGGCTTGTAAGCACCGACAACGTCGACGACTGCGACGTCCGTCGCCTGCGCAGTCCTGAAATTCAACAGCCCCATCGCTACAGTCGGCACAGCCCAATGCCAACTCTGGTAAATTCCAGCACCATACAGAATCAACGCCAACGGGCGCAGTCACGAGCCCTATACTGATCGCTGGAAGACGAACCTCCGGCTCTTTTATTCCCTAATTGTTTCTGGTGGAGTAGTCCGCTACCCACTCGGAGAAATCCCAAGTCCTGACCCAACGACTCCGGCGATGAAGCAGAGGTCGGGTTCGCACGTCTCGAATACGTAAATCTCGGAGAAGGCTGTCGCCAAGTTGGAAGAAATTGCGATATTGAAGCCGATGGTCACGGAAATTACCAGTGTAGCCCATAGGACGGGTGGGAGTTGCAGTAGGAGGAAGGAGCGGCGGGAGAGGGTCCAGAGAAATTCGGTCGTGAGGATTCCGTGGTGGAGGCGTAGGGTGTGGGTATAGGGGTGTTTTGCTAATGCCGGTATGCTCTCTGGTCCTGCGCCATCTGTCTCACCACCCTTGGGAATTCGGATCTTGCGAGACCCGCCCACGATGATACGCCGTCTCCGGCAAAGTCGAAATACCCAAAATCGTCAGATTTCTCAATTCAGTGCCACGGCCACCCAATCAATAGATATGATATACCTCCAACTGATATGAATCGTATTCAACCCGGAGATGACGTTTCCAATCGAAACCCCACATTTCAGGCAAGCGGTATATCACGCCATCACACTCTCCCTCTCATGGCAGAAAGGGAAAAAGACTACTACTGATCGTCAACAGCGCCACACACTCCGCACTCTCTGCCGCACAACCCATCGAAATCCCTTGCAGCCACAGCCTCTCCGAATGTCCCCGCTGCGCCAGCCCAGGCCTGCTGTCACCGCGTAGAGAAAGAAACTTGTGATGTAGATTGTGCGCCGACCATCTTTCATTTCACTCTTGAGGGTTATTTAGAAAAGGTTCCCGAGGCCTGGGACTAGAGCTGTGGTGATGAAGAAGAAGAAGAAGAAGGAGGAGGAGGCTATCTTTGGCAGATCTGCTGTATAGGCGGAATCTCAATTGGGAAGAGGCGATGTAGTAGCGTTCAGGAGAAAGGGGGGGGGGGCGGGGCTATGAAGGATCATGTTATCTGAGGGAAAGGGGGGGGGGGAATGGTAGGGAGGGTGTAATATCAGTTCACGTGATTTTCTGGATCGTTACCTTGGTCGTGACGACAACATCGGTTTTCTGCGGTTTGGGAGGACGGACCTGGTCGTGCCTTGCCTTTTCCAGTCTGTGAATATGCACCATACAATATGCGATGACAACTTGCTTCTGGTGTGGAGAGCATGCACAAGGAGATGAAAGGGATGGTGGGATATGCGGTCTCGCCTATGCAGTGTTTCGAATTTCAGTCGGTCCTTTGCCGAGAATGTGGTTCGCCATGGACGCAACATGGTACGAAGATAACCATTACCGCCATGCACTGTCAAACTTTCTGGCGTTACTTCTGCACAGACTGACTGCTCCCGTCTCAACTTATCCTATTTACTTTTTTGTACATGGTCCTCAGGCTCGCCTTTGGCTGATGTATTCGGCCAGTCCCACGGCGAGTCATCGCGACTCGCTTTTCATTGAAGCGTTCGAGGTCAGGTCTATGCACAAATCACCTTCTTCAGCACACCTGGACTCCTCAAGAGCCGATGCTGATCCCGCCTATCCAAAGCCGCTTTTCATTTCTTTTCCAAAAAAACAGATCCAGTCCATGTAGTCCAAAGCAGATGATCGCGCCCAATCCAAGCGAAGGGGTATCAAGCTCAAACGAGAAAAGCAACCGCAGCGACCCAAGCGCGCTGTAAGATACTAGGAAATTTTCCGTGAGATCCAGTGCGAGAGTCTCGCATCCTGGCTGGGGTTGTTCTTGCCGAACGATTATGTCGGAGGTTTGCGTGCAATTGGTGATTATTAGTTAAGTCGCTGTCGTTGATGATCGTGAGATCGTATCGTAATGCATGCGCGTGTTGTGAATCGGACCTCCGAGGCTATCGTTCGGCTTGTGGGGATAACAAAAGAAATGCTGCGTCTAGACGATGTCGTGACTTCCTGGTCACTGACTTGGCGATGTTGGTTTTGGTTCAGGTGTCGGTGTTTTCCGCATGAGGTCCATGGAGCTGCGTCGGACATCGAGAAGCTTTGCACTCCCAGCTGAGAACTGCCTCGAATGACGACTACCAACGTTGATACTTCTGGCTCGCTCCATCTGAGGTCCTGGCGAATCTGGTTCAAACTCATCATCGTCAGGAGTGGCGGTAATAGACTCTGCTGAACCTTCGACTTGTTCTGCGGAGGCAAACTCCGTCACCAAGCCTTCGCGCGACTTCAGGCGAGGGTCGCGCTGTACAAGAGTAGGCTTTCTTCGCACACTTCCATGGACTGTCAAGGGTTCGCCAGCGATCTCTTGAGGCGCATCGTCTTCGCTCTCCTCGTCAGGACCGGCACCCACGGGAGCTGGACTGCTAATCTTGTGGGCAGCACGATTACGACTGAGATATTCTGCATCCTTGTCGCCACCTAGCTCCTCGTAGCTGGCGCTGAACTCCGCTCTTCGCTGGCTGAGGTTCCGGCTAAGCATTGACTGATTAGACTGGCGCTTGAGCGAGCCGCTTGCCAGCCAGGATCCCTCGGAGTCGATAGATGCCAGCGAGCCTGACATCGCAACGTGTCCGCGAACGTTCTGGCTGAGTGGAGTGTCATTACGATCGCTTCGACCGGGAATGTCCATTGGAAGTGGTGCGTTCCTGCCTGCCTGACGAGCCACCGCCATCGCACCGGCGACT
The DNA here is from genome assembly GCA_001297265.1 of Mycosphaerella arachidis. Taxonomy (NCBI): domain Eukaryota; kingdom Fungi; phylum Ascomycota; class Dothideomycetes; order Mycosphaerellales; family Mycosphaerellaceae; genus Mycosphaerella; species Mycosphaerella arachidis. The sequence goes on from LIHB01000024.1 coordinate 111,432, forward strand.
GTTGGGACGTCTGGGGATTGTGTTCTCGAGTCAGGCAGCGAGGTTGGAGTATCGGGAAGATCCTCACGGAACTTGCTCTGAGTGCGGACGGATGTGCCTGAGGCTAAGGGTAGAGTCGAAGGACGTCGAGCACTGGGATCAATGAGATGTGCCGGGATGGATTGGTTCCTCATCGACTCGCGCGAGGTATTCTGGAACCCTGTCGCGACTGGTGCCAGCGCTTCGGGTTTGTTCCTTCGAGAGAAAGTGCTTCGCTTGAATAAGCTGCCCCATCCAGTCTTCTTCGCAGCCTCTGTAGGGGGCTCCGAGCTCCGTCGCTCGATATTGATCGGCGAAGGGTCTGGCAAATCTGAACTCTGCACCGATGTAATCAGCGCAGATGCACTTTGTTGACGAAGGGCTTCTGTCAGCTGCGAAGCACTGCCAGATCCTCGGGCGCCATATATCGGTGACAGTGGAGGCGTGTTAGCCTGAGACATACGAACAGCCTGCGCGGTAGCCAGGATAGGTTGCTCGTCAGGCTCTTCTGCCATTGAATCTTCCATCGGAGACGACGGTATAGATGCACCCAACACCGGCGGAGGCACTTCAGACAGAGATGTGGCGAATGGCGGCGTCGCGACTTTTGCCTCATCGCTGAACGGACCTTGGGGTACATCATCTGCAGGACGATAATCACGATAAGTTCCAGTGTTTGCGGTGACTAGGTCTTCAGTCGTCGGGAGGGTATGCTGCTGCTGACGTTCTGATTCCATGGATGCCACTAGAGGTGGCTGTTTCGAAATGCCGAGACCCACAGATGTCGGATCTGGTTGCTCGTCTGCAGCTGTGTTGCGCAATGCAGGGTGCACAGCAGTAGGAGGTGCTCGAGGTCCGTGTGCCTGAATTTCCTCTTCCACGCGACTTCTTGCCTCTGACGTTCTTCTCTCTTCCTCTCGTCTTGCTGTTCTGACATCGCTGTCGCCGCGATTCCGGCCTTCTCGATTTCGCAACGTCCGCTCAAGCTTCTCCTGCCGGTCTTTCTGTCTGAGCTCTCGCCTCTTCGCATCACGTTCCATGATGAGGCGAATGTCGCTGGCATCGAGATCATCTGCTTCGTTGCCTACAGTCCTTCGCTTACGATCTCTATCTCGAGAGGCAGGTGTCCTCTCCTTCTCCTTCTCTTTACCCTTGTCCTTGTCCTTCCGCAGTGAATCTATGCGGTACAGATAGCCCGAAGCACTATTTGGCATACTGTTCGGTACATACTGCGGCGTGCCAGACAAACGCACGGCTGGTCGAGGCTTGAACACGGCAAAGCCGCCAATCTCCCACCCGCGCTGCTCAACGACCCCCGACATTGTAGAATGTACCGAGCCTTCTGGTGGTAAGGTCACTTGCGAGTCTCTCCCGCCGACTCCGCGAACCGTCTTGCTGTCCCTCCTTAGTGGATCGTCGCCGCGTCGTCTGGGAATGGGAATGGGTTGTGACATAGCACGGATCTCCTCCTCGCGCAACTGGTCATCTCGTTTCCGTGACGTCTTGCTCGATGTTCGTGACAGGATCCTGGCAGGCGATCCATAATCGGTCGTGCTCCGTTTCGACTGCAAGGTACGCGGTCTGTCTGCCTTGGTCGTTCCTTCTTGTCGCTGCACACTCACTGTCTGCGACATGGAGCGAGGCCGGAAATTGTAGGGTATCGGTGAACGGGCCAGGTCGACGGGGCGCAGGTGCGGACTCTGCTCGAGTTTGAACTGGGCGGGTAGGGCAGTAATATCCTCCCTGCTGCGATAGTGACCATGGCTGGACGGCGGCACATTCTCCTTGTTGATCGAGTCGGCGTGGGATCGTCTTTTGCTGGGCTGGAATGGTTGCTCCAGGGTAGGCTGATCTGCCTGCGATTCGGGTCGTTTGCGCTCGCCGTGTTGTCGGAGCGAGCGGCTTCGGATGGGTGGTGTATGGGCGACGGGCGGCGGCGGGGCGGAGGTCGTGGCTGACGGCTGCGTCGATGGAGCGGACCTCGCCTTCTCGGACAGCAGCGAGGTCTGCGCCAGATGACTATCGTTGGTGACCGGGGTACCTCTCCGCCGACGTCTGAAGGGCCACATGGGCATGGCGTTGGCAGCACTGGAATCGCAACGTCCTCGCTCCGCGCATCCCTGTCAAGCGAGTGCGTCGAAGGGGTAGTTTCTAGTCGTGGTGGGTGTCGCCGTCAAGGCTGTCAACTGTCTGCTCTTGTTTCAAGAGAGCGGAGCAGTGGCACCGAATGCTCGCGTCTGCCCAGGAAGAGCTTTGTGGCGTCCGGCAAGAGGGCGGTCTGTGCCGCGAACATGAACAGCGTGCAGTGGGCAGTGGGCAGTGGGTTGCGCGCCGGTGATGGTGTGGCTTTGGTGGCTTCAGGGTCGTGTGAGCAGAATGATCATTGCTCTCGCAGCGGTCGAAGAGGCGCTCGACGGACAGCGTGTGCTGCCGCGAAGGTACAACGGCTGGTCAGCGGCCGCGATTGGCTGGGGAAGAAATGGAGGGAATATGGCGGTGGTTGCGCAGGAAATGAGCGACGAGAAGGTGTAGCACGACCACCAGCGATTTGACGGAGCTGCAAGATGAGATGAGAGACTTGTTCATCAGTGCTGTGCTGTGCTGTGCTGTGCCGTGCTGTGCCGTGCTGTGCCGTGCTGTGCTGTGTTGTGCCGTGCTGTGCTGTGCTGTGCCGTGCTGTGCTGTGCTGTGCCGTGCTGTGCTGTGCTGTGCCGTGCTGTGCTGTGCCGTGCAAGTGCATCCCTCGATCTGCGCAGTCGTGGCAGTCTCCCTGGTCGTGGAGCACAGGCCGTGGCCCAGACATGCCAAAGACCAGCCGATCACGAGCCAAGTGGTCCCAGCATTTTAGCTTGATTTTATTGATCTACACTTGTGCTTCGTTCTGTCCTCGACCAGAGAATGGTTCTAAGCTACACAATCGTCCCGCACGTTCGTACAGCACGCTGCCGCAACACTCATTCATCATTGGCCACGCAGACACGACTGCCGCTGCGTCCATGACACACGCCTCGTGCATCTGGACAAGCAGTGGGTGGGCAGCACGCATATGCAACAAACCGATGTGGCGTCTGCTGCAAGGATGCGCGGACGGTGCAAAGTCAAACTTGGCGTTCTGCCGGCGGGGGCGATCCGTGTCGTGATGGAGGACAGCAGCGATAATAACAGAAACTCCTTTCACCACCGACACGACCGACGTCCTGTGTGCTTCATCTCGGCAGCATAGCAACAACCACATCCATCACACGGTCGACAGGCGCATGCACGGAAGCAGAGGAACATCGCAAATCCCGAACCTCCACGCGACCAAGCTGTACTTGTCCAAATCCGTCCTTGTACCTGCCTGTGTACGCCCTCATCTATGCAGGCTCTAATTGCGGCAGACAGGCATGTGCCAGCTCGACCGCGCGGTGACAGACCCTGAGGCATCGGAAAGTGGTTGAAAGCAGTCAATACGAGCCAAAGCCAACGCCAAGCGAGCTGACGTGATCTACACTTTGGCAGAGACACACGGCAAAACACGAGACGACGCTGTGTGTGTGCGTTCGAATGTCCTTTGCTGCATCTCGCTCACTACAGAGAGGACGTGCAGTCGATACTCGCAATGCTTGAGCTGTCACGTAGACGCGTCAAGAGACGGTTGGCGGACTGGCGGCTCGGCGGCCGCCAAAGCAGTAACCTTCTAGGGTGCTTCTTCCGGGCAGAGACCCCTTGTACCCGGCCGACGAGCTGTCCGCCGTTCCCTGCTTCGGACATGTTGAGTTGTGATCACACACACAAACCACTGTGAGCATTTCACGTGGGTCTTCATTTCTCGAGGCCTGGATGACATCGGGACCGGCTGGATTGGACGGTTGCACCGTGCTTGCCACCTCGCTTCGCTCATGTTTCAGACTCATGTGCACCAGAAAATGACGAGTGACCGAGAGGTAGAGCTCTGCTAATGAAAAGTCAGGCCGCTATCGTAGACCGGCAGGACGACGGTCGACCGATTGACCATTTGGCCATGAAAGAAACGCATTGGAATGGATTTGAAGCGTTTTCGTGAAGTCGATGTTGCTCTGGCGCTGCGGTGAAGCCACTTAGGTGATACAACACACACGCGCGGAACAGACGCGCCCTCATGAGCGACATCACGAGCCGCAGGGAAGCTGCGTATACGACTATCTAGGCGCTGCGGGCAAGACTTCGGAAGCTGTTATCATACGCTCCTTTTCGGCGTCCACGCTCTCCACGTCGCAGGCGTGGTAAAACTGGCTACAAACATGAAGTGTGCAGCAGAACTGCTCCGCACTTGGCTATACCGCGAAGCAGTGTCCACCAGAGGTATGGTGAGTTGCCTTCTACGGTATCTCGAGGCGCCCGTGCGAATCAACCGCGACATACGTCAAGACCGAGAAGTCGGAGAGAGTCTAGATGCCGCAAACATGCCACCCACCCAACGTCTGTCGCAGGTGAGTATTTTGGCATGTGGCATTTGCCTCTTCTCGTTGTTCCCTTCGGATAGCTGACCCGATTTATGCGGCTGGAAGACATGTTCGACTGAGCAGTCTGAATGGCGGTTTCGACGGCATTTGCTATAGGCGAGCGATCGCCATTATCAGAGCCGGCGGCACAGCAAGTCTTCCAGATGGTACAAATGTTCGTGTTGTAGTAGACGCAGAGTGAGTCGACCAGCCAGGAGACGAAGCAACAACCAAGCTGGGGAACTTCAATTTGGCCGGCGCTCGTCTGGCGACACTTCTTTTGTTCTCGGCTTTCGAGGGGCCCCTAGCTGTCCCCGAAGGCACCATGGGTAATCGCAGCTCGATCGAGGTTGATGATGAACAGCAAAAGATTCACTAACGACAGTCCGACGTGTGCTTCGGCCGGCCCAGCAGCCACCTCGGCATCAAAGACCACCATCTGGGTAGGCTTGAGCGACTGCGAAGCTGCGAGTGCTACCAATTGGCTCTTTCACCAGAAGGACTTCAATTTGACAGTCTCAGAAGAGGCAGGAGAAGTACATTGATGGATCTGGTTCAGCACCAGCCTGGTGCTGACCACGATACCATGAGGGCCTACGTGGCGAACATCACGAATACGGTCGAAGATATCACCCTGGTTCTCTAGGGCGGGGTTGCTAGAGGCCAAGAAAACGACACGCATGTCCGTGACATTGATCCATTGTGGCAGGACGATGGCAGACTCATCAATTGGCTTGCATTCTGTAACCAGGCCAGGAACTAGTTTGACGCCCAGATCCTGCTTCCACTCGGCCTATACCTGAAGCTGGATGTCGCCGGTCGTGACGCTTCGTTGTGGTCGTTCGAAGGCTGGCTCCATAACGACATCTTCTACGAGATCACTGATGCTTTCCGAGCTGCCTTCTATTCTCCTGGATACGTCAAGTTGGGCGCCAACATCGGAGGAGACTGGGCAAGGATCGATCAACAAGGCGGTGTCCTGGAAATGGATGCTGTATCTATCCGTTCATGATCGCGCCTGGTAGATCACGCTATTTCGTGGACGCGGAAGCCAAATACGTTGAGGAGATGCACTTCAGCTGGGTTCACCCGCGATCGTGGCCTCGCACTTCTCGACATTCGCTAGAAGGGTGAACGCATTCTTTACGAGCTCGGTCTGGAAGATGCTGTTGCTCACTATGAACGATACTATGCAGCCCGGCACCAGCTGCCTGTACTCTTAGTACGACTCGGGACCTTACGCCTTCCAGCTAGTGCCCCGGTTATGTCTGTCCATCGTACGGATCGTAGGTCAGCACTTTGTGCCTTGTCGAGGAAATCACGCATACACAAAGCAATTCTGTCTGCTTCTTCAAATACGATGCCGGATATCCTATGCAGCCGACATTCTACCGGTGACTGTAGCTCCAACACCAAGAACGTCTTCTTCACTGTTAGGTCGAATTCGACGGTAGGCAACCATGACTACATGTTCTCCTACTACTTCTATATGAATGGCAGCATCAAAGTCGAAGTCCGCGCCTCGGACTATAGGCAATCGGCTTACTACGCTAATAACCACGAATATGCCTGCAGTATCCACAACAATCTGTCCGTTTCCATGCCCGAGCACATCCTCAAGCTCAGAGTCGACTTCGATATCCTTGGCCACAATAGCCCTATGGAGCTTGCAACGTTGGTGCCGGTAAAAGAGACCTACAGCTGGTCCGACAAAGCTCGCAACACCATAAAGCTCCACCGCCAATTCCCAAAATCCGAAGATGAGTCCGGCCTCACATACACATCCAACGGCGCAACCCCATACCGCGTTATAAACCTCGATAAATCAAACACCAACGGCGAGGACCGCAGCTACCGCAACCTAACAGCCGATAGCACAGTCCCCCTCACAGTCCAGAACTCCTCCAACCTCCAGAGCGCCGCCAACTGGGCCAAATACGACCTCGCCGTCACACGGCACTACGATACCGAACCTCGCCCGACGAATTTGTACAATGGTCAGGATACTTCCGACCCGCCCGTTGATTCCAACAAGTTCTTCGATGGCGAGAATCTTAAGCAGGAAGACCTCGTCGTGTGGTTCAATTTGGGGTTGCATCATGTCCCTCACACGGGCGACTTGCCCAACATTGTGTTCACTATAGCGCACTCGAGCGTGCAGTTCATGCCTTTCAATTGTTTTGATGGTGATGTGAGTTGACGGACTGTGAATCAGGTGAGGGTGGATTATGATGGTGGAGATGTCAGTGAGGTGGAGACGTTTGGACAGAAGCAGAGTTCTTGTGAGCTTGATCTAGGGCCGGAGCCGGTGCAGTTGGAAGCGGAGCTTTGGGCGTACGTGGGGGATGTTGTGGTTACGAAGTTTCCTTTCGGTAAGTGCAGAGGAGACTGTGAGGTGCAGATGTGAGGTACAGATGTGATGTGGATGATGTTGCAGATTCGAATGGGTGACCCGTACTTCGAGTTGAATAGTATATGGTGGACCTGGCGGCATAAAGGAGCCTACCGAATTCATATGCTTGATGGTCGGGAGACTCACGAGGATGCACGGACTGCCATGAAGATCCATGTCTGAGCGCCGGGAGCTAGTGGATGGCTGCAGAATGCCAAGAGTGAACGGCATCAGGGACATAGCACACCTCGCTGATGCCTTCCTCCTCGTCAACTTTACTTTCGCTTCATGCAAGACATGAAATGATCTCTGCGGTGAATTCTGCAGCATGTTTGATATATGGTGCTAACAAAACGACAGAGCGACCTTGTCACGCACAAACAAAACTCGGTCGTGCTCCGCGCATTGGCCTCGAAGAATGTGATCGAATTTGAGAGTCGACTGCTGCCTCGTGTAAGTCTAACACCAAGCTCATCATCTGGACCAGCGACCTCGTCGCCTCTTGTGCTACAAATTCCGGACTCCAGCGATATATTGGTTGAAGAAGTATCTCACCAATGAAATTCTTCATCTGATCAGGCCGCGAGAGTATGCACGCTTCCAGCACCGGCGGGTCCTCGCTATCGTATATTCCAAGGCATCGCCACGCATGTTTTCACGACACTGCGACTCGAAGGCGGTGACATCCGACGCCAAGCTTCCGGGCATAACACTCGACGATGCATGTGGAGGGATGTTCGTTGGGGTTAGGCCGTCGACCAAACATGATCTTCGCGTGGAAGACGCTGTGCTTTGTGCACCCCATTTTCTCTCCCTGTACTCACATAGCGTCTATGTATCGTGCGGCTACACTTTCATCGATCGTGGCTTCACTGCAGCCTAACATCGAGAATTGAGAACGTGGCACAATGTATGGGTGGAGAATCGCGGTGAACACTGTGCATCCGAGACTCACTGCGCCGTTCTGCAGGCATGCAATATTTCTTGAGACTGCACTGACGAAAGCCATGGACCTTCCATCCTATATCTCGCGATCATCTGGTGGCTTATCGCCCCACGTCAGTCTCGATATTGCTACGATGACCGAGTTCGAGCAACAATTGGCACAGTGTCTCGACACTCTGCTCGGATTCGACAAGTCTCACTGAAAAGATCAAGCGGAAGTGCGTATCAGCGGAGGTGCTCTGTGGCACCAAGATGCGTACTCGTCACCTAACTCCTACAGAGCCTCAAGAGCTGAAGTGCTCCGTTCGTTGGCAGTGTCAGTAAGAGGTACAGTGTGATCATACTTGCCTTCCGTGCTTTCGAATCGCATGTGTAGGAGCACACAACACACGGATGTTCAAACAGTGGGTGATTTATAGCCGCGTTGTGCCCCATCTAACTCGGAGTCACAGCACTGCCAAGAAGCATCATTGATTCTCCCCGAGCCAGCGAGGACGCGCCCAGGCATTCCACGGAGAGGATACAGAGCTTGATGCCACCAATACCAGCGTCAGACCCACAGACAAGATCGCAAAGATGGAAGAACAAGACCCTCACATTCCCATCAGTCCAATGGTTCCTCTTCTCAATGGCCATAATGATCCCCATCACCTCCCAGCACCATCTCCCCATGTCGATTGAGAAGCAGAAGTCCGTAGCCGTCTTCTACACCTGCGTGATCGTCATCTTGTCAGTCACAGGCTCCACGTACGACTCTTCTGTCCTCGCGCGCAACTACAAGAGGTGGGAGGCACACATCTGCGTCGTGATCCAATGCTTCCTGGTGTGCTCATCTCTGATGTTCGGAATCGTCATCGCCGCTGATACGAACCGATCTCTTGATCCTAGAACTCTCATCGCCTTTATGGTTCTCGGCTGTGTCCTGACGACGATCTCAAGCAATGTTGTCATGACGGCTCAAGCGAACGGGAATCGAGAATTAACACTCGTCGAGACAAACTTCGGTAACTTTCTCGCCATCTTCATGTCCCCAGCGTTGGTGGTCATGTACACCTCCGTATCCAGCTGATCAATACCCATCCCCATCCCCTTCCTGCTCGCGCATGGCCGATTCTCACCCAGGCACATTGACATCCTCACCCTCGACAGCAACGAATCCTTCGCATCCATCTACCGCCGCGTCCTCAAACAACCGGGCCTCTCAATCTACATCCCCCTCCTCACCAGCCAAATTCTCCGCTCCTACATCAAACTGCACTGCAACCTCCTCTTCAACACTTACAACGCATCCAAACTCGGCTCCATCGCGATCCTCGTGATCCTCTCGTCGACCTACGATCAAGCTTTCTCATCTGGTGCTTTGCCCACTTGCAAGTCCTCTCCGTCATAGCCCTGGTCCTAGCCCTCATTGGGATCTGGATTGCGTGGTTCTGTCTAGGAATCGGGGTTTCCGTTCTTTTGGGGTATTTGAGGAAGGATGTGGTTCCCGATTACTTATTGTGTTGCGGCGAAGGGGCCGGCGATTAGAGTGCCGCTGGTGGATTGGATTTGGGAGACGATGGAGTTGGAGATGAAGTGGAATTCAGGTGTCGATTGCGAGTTATCGAGAAGCTGATTGCGATCTATCAGACTATGCAGATTGCTTTCGGGGGGTTCATGGTGGCGTGGCTGAGGAGATGTATCGAGAGGCGGTGGGTGAAGAAGGTCGTTAAGTGAGACGATGAGGAGTTGGTATGATGGTGGGTGGAATCATTGCCGGGTAACGAACTTTGAAAATATGATGCAGAGGCCATAGATACAGCTAGAAGAATGTTGAACAATAATTGACTTTGAGTCAGGATTGTACTTGGTTCCTACCTATATCTCTGTAGGGACGTCATTTTGAGGTTGCTAGTGGACGTAGAATTGATACAGTCGCAGTCTATGGCTGCTGGGCTCTTTGCTGTACACGATTCCAGATCTGGCGCCCTGCTAGCACTGTGCTGATTGTACTACAGGTACCCACGAAGATAGGACCGGCTGCTATCCAGCCGACTGCTGAGCCCGGAATGACCAAGTCGTTGCAGTCTATGGCCAGCTGCGTCCAGACTTTGTCCCGTTCCGTGTCATTGAGCCGTGACGCTGGTGGTGCTGGACTTTTCTCTTTGACTTCGTCCTTGGTAGTCGAGCTATTTCCTTCCGCAGGGGTCTTCGTCTCGATCTTGACTGGCACTGCGCTTTTCGGAAAGAGGAGCTGATACAGCGACACCAGGATTGAGAACGCCAGAGCATAGAACCAGCATTTATTGGCTTCTCGTTGGACCATTGGTCCCCACGCGAATGCAGTGGCGCCGATAGCATTACCCTGAGACATCTATCATTAAGGCTGTTACGTTCCTGGTTGAGAGAATACTGACGATAGTGAACATTTCGAGGAAGAAATACAGCCCGAGCATCGACCATTTCCCAACGTCAAGGGTTTTGTACAGCGGTGGCTTGTCCGAGCCAAGAGTCGTGATGGCGTTGCTCCAGCAAGGGTGCCATTTGAGGAGGCGGAAGTATCTTCGACCTATGTTCTGATCAGTATCGTGGACTTACATACCGACATATGTCCCCCGTACCTATTGCAAGCTGCGACCTCAATCTGATCCAATATGCCGCTTCTTTGGGTGCTGACTCAACCAATCCTACGGCGATGGTGCAAAATCCTTGGAGCAGTCGCAACGTCTTCTCTAACCCTGCTGTGTCGTCCGTATACCGTACTATTGATGCTAACATTGTAGGTGAGAGATGGTGTATGTTAGGGATGCGTGTCGTTTAGGTGATGTCTCGAGAAGATGAGATCGTGGGTGAGAAGAGGTGAATGATAGGCGAAGGCGTTAGGAACGGCGAGACGCGAGACCCACCTGCGACGACGACTCTCAGGCGCGACTACCTTTGAGCATACGACTGCGAAGATGCCCCATGTACCGTGAGCAGAGGATCCAGGAGGGATGGTAACTACACGATTGCACTGTTGCAATACGTCCACTTGAAAGACGAAGGCCTTTTCGGTTCCCGGACCTCGTAGGACACCACAACATCGCCCGGCGAAACCTCACATGTCAAAAGATGCACCCACACGGTGAAGAGGTTGGCTCGGGGAACAGTAACGACGCCCTCATATCAGAGATCACAAGACGACGATGACAACACGACTTCGCGTGAAACAGCCGAGGCGACCACATCAACCAGGACTCAATATCTTTTACTTCATGACAACATACATACAACAACCTCGTTCAATATGAATACCGGAAGCTCGGGTTCTCAAAATCAGTCCGGTCTTCGATCTCACCAGTCACTTCCTGAGGAGGACCATACATCTCATCTCGCTTCTTATTCCGCCTGATCAACAACGCCCTCAAGCAAAAGGACACCACCACCTGACCGGCAACACAAGCTAGCGAGACTATACAGCCAGTCGAGTACGTTGGCGACTCTTTCTCCAGGAATGCGTGCGGCCCGATGATGTTTCCGGCACAGTATGCCAGGAAGACGAATGCTGTTGCCGTCACGCGCTTGGTGTAGCCACCAACGTTATTCGCCGGCAGCTGCAGGGCGATGACGAGCGAGGCAACGAAAGACCCGGCGATGTAGTTGCAGATCAAGAGGCCTTTGTCGTTTTGTTTGGTGTGTGGCAACTTCCAGAGGAGCGCAGTGGCCAATCTAAAGGTAACGTAGGTCAGCTTGAGCGTCTCAAAAACCGGGACAGGAGCCATGAGCGTTCTGAGTGTGCCTCAGAAGCCGCATCGTGGCCAATGAATGCGAATTTACTCACAAGGTGGGGATCAAATACAGCGGCATGATGTACGTCCGGCAGTTCTTCAGCTTGCCAGCAAGCCATGGACCCGTGAAGACGAAGAAGACTTGCCAGACTCCAGTCGGAATTCCATATGCCGTGGTGAGGAGCGCATCGCCACCGGCGAGCCCTTTGATGATGAGTTTCGAGAAATTCGCGAGTCCACCATTCACAGTCTCGTTCAACAGCACGAACAAGAACAGCAACCAGACTTGAGCGTCCCTCAGGGCCTCCTTCACCTGGCTCATCTTGATCTTCGGATTGAAAACACCCGTCTGGTTCTGTTGGCTTCTTGCGATAAGCATCGCCTTTTCCTGTGGCGAGAAGCGCTTGGCCGCCATGATGTTGTCCGGAAGAAAGAACAGCAGCAGAAATCCCCAGCAGACTGTGCACCCGCCGGCGAGAAGGAATATCGCACGCCATATTGGGAATCCTTTAGCCTGTCCGACCGCGAAGAACAGGATACCGCCTGTGGCAGCCCCAAAGCCGTTGAAACAATAGAAGGCTCCAGCTCTGACGCTCTGTTCTTTCCGCTGGTACCATTGACCAACGATCATCATGAAGACTGGCGTAATCATTGATTCGAAGCACCCCAGCAAGAATCGACATATCGCCAAACCTTTGAAATCATGACACGCAGTCATCAGCATGAGGATCGAGCCCCACGCGATGATGCTAATCGACACCACTTTGCCAGTTGGAAAGCGCTGGGCGATATACGATGCCGGCCATTCTGCTACCAGATACCTGACATTGTTCGTCAGCAGGAATACGCTTACACCAAACGTCGCAACTCACCCGAAATAGAAGATGGACACCAGCCAGGAGTACTGCGTCTGATTTGTGTCTGTTGACGTGAATAGGTCGAACACGGCGGCGTACGAGAGTGACTGCTTATCGATGTACTGCAGAAGGTAGGTACCTATCGTACACCATGAGCATTTAGACCGCACAGCAAGGACTTCGAACGTACCGCATAGTAGGGGCATCAGCATCCAGTCGACGCGCCGCACCAATTTCTTGATACCCTCCTTGTCCTCGAGCAAAGCCCGGAGGTCGTCATGGCTGATGCCATTTTCCTGTAAAAAGATCTCTGCTTGATCGAGGTCTTTGATCTCACCCGCCTTCAGGTCCGGAGCGGAGACAATCTTCGTCAAAGCAGAGCTCTTCTTCTCCAGCTCGTACTCATTCGACGTTCTCTTTTGTGGCTCCATGGTTTGCACAAGGTGGCCAGGCCGAACACGGCGAGCGGGCTTCGAAAGTCCATATATACGACCAACCAGATACGTAGCTGATCATATTGCCCGCAGTCCTTATCAACTATCTATCCGACCTGAAGATCCGAAGATGCAGCTCTTGTCCCTGGCCGCACATATGCTGCCCGATGCAATGGCCTGCCACGCCTATCTATTTGCCCCGACCTCTCGACCACCACGGGCGGCATAGCCCGCCTAGCGTGCCACGCTAGCGAAGGACCGATAACGAGCAACGCATGTTTTGTGGGGAGAAGCTTTTTGCCAGGGATTCGCCGAGGGTTGCACACACGACATCAATTGTTCTCTTTCTTCTGGAATGTGATCTACTTCCTTCACAGATCTGATCGGACTGGCAGGGCTGCGATAAAGCATGGAGAAGACCAGCGATCCTGTAGCGGCTAAGCCGTTGACGAGACCTACTAGACTTGCGTCAAAGCCGGTATTTTTCTTGTCCTCGCTTCTGGCTTTCCTGATCTTTTACAACTTTGCGCCTCGATGTCATCATGCTGTGCAGTCTTTCTTTACACTAGAGAACTGGGCAGATCCGTCGCCGAGGGTGGAATTGAAGCAGGGAATCTTTATTGGAAAAAATCTGGACAACGAGAATCATCCTGTGCCGGTCGAAGCATTCCTCGGAATTCCTTATGCTTTGCCGCCAACTGGTGAGAGACGATTTGCAAGGGCTGTCCCGGTGCCAGAAAGCCACGAGACGTTCTCTGCAACGGAGTACTCTCTAAGGTGTGTTCGGCCATCTTGAACGAAAGATTAATGTGCTGACAGCGTCGGTAGATGCCCTGGCAAGCAGCTTCTTCGGATACCTGGAACACCATGGCTGGAGTCCAGTGAGGATTGCCTCACTTTGAACATCTTCAGATGGCGTGGTAGCTTCTCCTATCAGAAAAAACTCCCAGTTCTGGTGTACATTCATGGCGGTGCTTTCAATCGCGGCTTCGCTGCTATGCACGATACTGCATCAATGCTTTCCTGGTCGGAAGAGCCATTCATCGCTCTATCGTTCAACTACCGCATCGGCGCTCTTGGATTCCTCAACAGCGAGCTGACGCAAAAAGAAGGCCTGTTGAATCTCGGACTGCATGACCAGAAGCTCTTACTCGAATGGGTGCAGGAGAACATTGAAGCCTTTGGTGGCGATCCGAATGATGTAACCATCGCTGGACTGAGTGCAGGCGCCCACTCTATCGGTCACCACATTATGGACGTCAACGAACAGCGCACTTTGTTCCACAAAGCTGTCATTGAGTCTGGCGCAGCGACTTCCCGGGCTGTGCATCCTGCAGATTCGAAATTGCATCGGGTGCAATTTGATAAATTCGTCGCTGAAGTTGGATGTTCCAACCAGAAGGGACCTGAGATCTTGTCTTGCCTGCGCGAAGCACCTTCCGAGGTGATTACGGCTGCGCAAACGACCGTTTTCGACGAGTACAACCCCTCCGTCAGATGGGCGTGGCAACCAGTCATTGACGACGATATAATCTCTCGCCGTCCACTTGATGCATGGAAATCTGGCAAGTGGCACAAGGTGCCTATCATGACCGGGTTCAATCACAACGAAGGGACCATGTATGTGCCCAGGAAAGTGCAAAAGAGTAACGACTTCACTGCCTTCTTCGCAACGCTTCTCCCGCAACTCAACAAGGCCGACCTGGAAAAACTTGCTGATCTATATCCTGATCCAAGAAAGAGTGAATCCTCGCCGTACGTGGACACCCGCAACCTGACCGATCTCGGCATAGGCGAGCAATACAAGCGCGTCGAAGCAGCTTATGGCCACTATGCCTATGTTTGCCCCGTCCGGCAGACGGTCGAGTTTGCCAGCCAAGGCCAAGATCCCCCTGTCTTCCTCTACCACTGGGCTGTAAACAAGACTGTCATCGGTGGAGCGAATCACGGCGATCAGATCTGGTATGAGACCATGTCGCCTCTGGTGCGGAACGTCTCACCCACACATGATGAGATTGCCAGGCGTTTCAACTCTTATGTGACTAGCTTCATCGTCACAGGCGATCCAAACAGATTGCAGGGCCGGAAAGCTATTACGCGGCCTCGGTGGGGAGAGTTTGCTGATGGTAAGAAGACAATGGTGTTTGGTGCTGGTAACGATGAGGCTGCGGGTGGGATCCAGGTTGGGGTGGCTTCAGAGTGGATTGATGATCTATGGGCACAAGAGGAGTGTAAATTTTGGTGGGAAAAGTCGAAGGTGCCTGAAGATTGAGCTAGACAAAAAGTATTTTGGGTCGTTCCAACGGGGCTGGGTATGGTCTTGCACAGTCTTCGATATCCTAAACGGAGGCTAACGAGAAGTGCCGAGCCAACGTGACGTGATGCGATATAACAGCGACAGCACCGCGAATTGAAAAGAGGCATTGCAACCTAACGCGCGTGTGCACTTATCTGCACTGCCAACGAACAGTACGATCTTCCACACGAAGAAGAGGACGAACCCGACAGGAGTAAGATAGGAGCCATTGACAAGAGGATGCAGGCTCAAACACTGCATCATCAATTGCGCAGTTTGATCTGCAATGGTTCTCAGCTATGAACATTCACGACTTAGCGTGCAAACAAGGGCAGACTGCGAAGCATTCCTTGACGCCAAACATAGACTCGAAGCCGACCTCGATCCCTGGATCGAAAGAAATATGGCTTTTGCGAAGCCCAGACTGCATTCACGCCGTGCGTCTCAAGCATAAGAGCCTATCCAACATGAATAACGATCAATATCGCAGGTGCTACGCGAACCACATTCCGCGCAGCTTGTTTTATACAAGGTCTACATTCTAAC
Organism: Mycosphaerella arachidis; assembly: GCA_001297265.1. NCBI lineage: Eukaryota > Fungi > Ascomycota > Dothideomycetes > Mycosphaerellales > Mycosphaerellaceae > Mycosphaerella > Mycosphaerella arachidis. Next base: position 127,129 of record LIHB01000024.1, read on the forward strand.
CTAATCCATTTGCTTAGTACGCCTCTGACTTCTCAGAAGATGACATCAAAAGTGTGATGAGTGGAAACGACAGCGACATCGTAATCGTCAAAGTGGCCTATGATCTACCGACCTGGCCATCGAGCCAACAACACGAGCCCGGATTGGTTCTGACACTGACCGAGGCCGGGGAAAAGGCCCTGGAGGATCGGGAAATGTTTGAGCAGTGGCGAGAGGCGTTACATGCTTATCAGGAACGTGTACAGCTTAAGTTACGTAGAATTGATTGAAGGAACAAGATGCGAATTGTTCGTAGCAGGAAAGGCATACATTCAATAGAGCTTCTGACATCCACTAAAGGCTAAGTACACCCTGCTGTTCCTTCGTAGCATGGTCGCTGCGTCCTTTCGTGTAGTATTTGATATACTGCCACACACAGCTCTCGAAAACGCGGTCTCACACTTTCTTCGGCTTCCCAGCACCAGCATCATCCCCCATCCAAGCCCCAAACGTAAACAACGCAGTCGCAACATTCCAAAAGAGCACAGGATAAATTGTGCCCCGCTGCCACAACCCCAGCTGAGTCTGATAATCCCACTCCCCCAGCGTGCTGAACTGATAATAGCTATACAGTCCAAACCCACCAAGCGCCGAGCTAACAAGTCGATACAACCCATCATCCTCAATCCCGCTCGTCGTCGCCATAGTCGACACCAGAATCAGACAAAGATTCCCAGCCAGTGCCGCCATCGCCAGCCCAGTCCAATGCCACCCAATGATCCCCCAGTGCCTCTCCCTCGGCCCACCGTGAATGTATGCAAACAGGAACATCCCGCCTGCATACGTCAAACTGAGGACAAGACGAAGTGTCCGAAGAAGGGCTGTCTGTTGCGTCAGTCGGTTCCTGCTGGACCAGAGGAGGTATAGCTGTGCTAGGGCGAAGACGATTCCGGCTTGCATGATTGCGCCGTTCATGGCTTGGTGTCGGTAGGATGTTATGTTGTAATGCTTGAGGGGGTGGACTTGGCGGTAGTCGATTCCTAGGTCGCTGAGGGACTCGATTTTCCAGTCGTAGTCGTTTCCGAGGCCGAGGTCGTAGTATTGCCATGCGGCGTATTCGAGGAAGGCATATGCTCCGGCGCTCGCTAGGAGTAGGGCGGCTGGAATTATGGGTGGTTTGTTTGTTGGTGCTGTGGATGCCATGTTTGTTGCTGTTTCCAATGGTAGTGAGGGTGTCGTTCGCCTATCAAACTGTCCTGATATAGGCTTGGTCTTAGAGCTCTCGTCTGCAATAGGACGTCCGGGATCGTCCAGCAATGTATGCTAGTTATGTATGGGCGGTGACACTCATTGACATGGAGTTCAAACACTTGTTCTTAAGTGCGGCCATGATCGAACAGCTCTGTCTCCTCACACCGATCGAGTGCCTGGTACTGGTGCGCCTCGCCGAGGATGACGAAACTCTAACCGCAAGTAGTGGGAGCGTTGCACGGTACAGGCGGCTGATGCGGTACCGGGAGGACAATCCGGCGGGCCGGATGTGTGGTATGCTTCGATAGTGGCGCATATATATATCATATGGGTAGTGGTTTTCTGTTCTATCGTTCACGTAGACATGCTTACGCAAGGATTGCTCCCAGGCCTCGGGTTTGTTTTAACAAAGTTTCTAGCTCGAGAGAATGTCCAGTCGCCGCCATCCTGTCACCGGCCTGGCAGGAGGTTCCGGATTGTGCTCAGCAATCGCCATGTAGTACAGTAACGGCACGTCCGCTAGTTCGACCACCTTACTCTTCTTGCACAGCTTGAAGCCGAAGCAGAAGGCTGATACGAGCGGTATGTTGATGTATTTCGAGAGGAAACTTTCGGTGTCCCAGCTATACAGTAGTCAGCAATGACCCAACTCTACTCTGATCCTCTGGATTTGAGTAGAGTTGGGTCAGTGGAAGGCACGATTAGCCCCACCATGCACACCGATAAGGCGTAGAATGGCCCGACTATCCAGAAGATCTTTCTGGCTGCAATAGGGACGTTTCGTCGTGGGAACCCAGTCTCAGCGGCTGCTACGGCGATATTCTCCACTCCGGCATATGCATAAACAACGTTTGGAAACACGGTCCAGAAGCCCAGGGAGCGGCCGATGCTGCCATCCATGCCAGGGTATTGCACAGAGGGACCTGGATCTCGCCAGTATTCAAAGCCATATGCATGATGATCTGGACCACCACCGCAGGCAACGGCGAACGCCATAATGTTGAGGCCGATGATGAGCATGATCTTGAGCATCGTGAACTGGGGCATATGTCAGCACAACTTCGGTAGCTAGATTGACTGATAGTATATTGCTTACCATGAACTCGAGCTCGTCGTAGGTCCTTACCAAGACAATGTTGCCAGCTACAAGGAGCAGACCAAAGACGGTGATACATAGCCGTGCCAATACTATCCTTCAAGCACGCAAAGTGCTCGATCATGCAGCATACTGGTCTACTTTCCCTCAGATAAGTGATTGGGTTGATCTGGCTTGATCGTGCAAATGATCACCAAAATACGATACTTTCCCATCGAGAGGTATGGCAAGATCTCGGAACCTCACTCTTGGACAGTATAATGAGCTCCGATGCGGAGCAGAGGATGTCGGCTTAGAAGTACGGCGTACGAGATCGCCGTTCTGCCACATACGACATCCTGCCATTTTCTTCCCTTTCTCCTCTCACTAACAGTCATTATCGAATCGACATCAAGCTGTTGAATTTAGGGGCACCGTATGCTGAACCTTTGACTGACAGGACTTAATAAGTCATTTGTCTCTTCCAGCGTGCTAACTCGATGCCGTTGACTCGACGCTTTGAAGGAATCGCAACACAACCTGGACAGCCTGAAATGTGTAGAATGCCTGGACAGAAGCAGCAATCGCTAGAGCATCATGGAGATCGCATGGCAGATGGTGGTTCGCGTTACAGCAGTGATAGCACTACGTACGAGCCTACCGACCGAGATCGTCTGACTGGACTTCGAACGCTCGACTGCATGTTGCTGCGATAAGTAGAACATCGGACACGATCCTTACACACGGCTGCCATCCGTCGGGTTTTCAGGGAGCCAAGAAACCCAGGCAATGCATCCGACACACGCTTTTGGCTCATCATCGTCGGGCTTTCAAGTTGTGCAGATGGTAAGATTGCCTTGCTCCCCGCACAGCGTATCGGCCATGCGATACAGACAAGCTCTGCTCGCACACCCATGCCGTTGAGTCGACTGACCAGACTGCTCTGCATTATTGTGGTCCCGGCCGCACGGGTGGTCTATGATACTAGTCTGGGGCATTGCTACAGTATGCCCGACATGTGACAAGGATGACCTTGATGGCCCAGTATTCGATGCCTACCAAATCCTAACCTCATCTTTGGCCGCTCTGTCTTTCGTCGTAGAGACTGCTCCACTGAGCTCAAATCCAACTGAGCTCATACTGCTCCCTGCATCCCCGACGCTGTCAGCCTGTCTCGTAGCTGTCGTGCTCCGATGCATTGGCACCCACGTCGAACATCGGCATGATGTTTGCTCGGAACTCGTGTAAGTTCTCTGTTGCTCGATCAAGGACCACCGGCAATGTTCATTACTACCATGGGGCACTTCGCCTCGTCATCGAAGAATAGTCTTTCGACCAATGCTGTTAGGTATGCATATTGGTCGAAGAGAGGCGACTACCAATCCAAGGGAAAGCGTCTGGCGGTGCTAATGGCTTTCTCGCAGCTTCACAAAGATCCCTCGACATTGTTGTTTGCAACACCGGCGCCGTGGCATAATTTTGGTGCAGAAAGCTCCCCTCTTGCCCCGGTAATGACGTCGAGACCACTTCACAGGTCTAGAACAGAGCTCCGCATCTGATCCCTTTCAGCTAGGAAGATCGATGCAACTACCAATTAGCGATCCACGAAGTCCATCCCATCGGTAATCAAACGCTCGAGCGGGTGGCGGAGCATGATGCGTGTGTGAAGTTGCTTGGGTAATACAGCTGAATGCTCAAAATACTTTCAATTCGTCTGTCAAGACTGACCCGATAAAAACACTGCTCCTTCGAAGAAATAGAGATGTCGACCCAAATTACATCAAACTTCGGCCTGGATCTTGTCAATCAGGCGCCTGAGGTATGTGACTAATCCGTTATTGCGCAAGTCATCGTTACTGACTACCCGCAGGGCACCAAGCTTTGGGTAAGTCTTCACATCAGAGTCATACCTCGATGAGACAGTCGTTGACCGAGTATACAGCTACTACACTGCGGCAATATCGAAGCCGACGAGGGATGGTTCATGCGCGGTGCTGGCACATCGACTGCCTCTAATCCCAAGCCGACTACCCAGCGCCGCAAGGGTGTGATCATATCAGTCCTAATTGAGCACCCTACCGAAGGCTTGATCTTGTTCGAAACCGGTGGCGGAAACGATTATCCCGAAGTATGGGGCGCGCCCCTGAACGATATCTTCGCTCGCGTGGACTATGAACCGGACCATGAGCTGCCAGCTCAGATCAAGAAGACTGGCCATGACATCAAGGACGTGAAGGCAGTCATCATGGGCCATATGCATTTGGATCACGCTGGCGGGCTTGAAAACTTCAAGGGCACCGATGTCCCAATCTGGATTCATGAGAAGGAACTGAAACATGCCTACTACTCCGTCGCCACGAAGTCTGATCTTGGTGTGTACCTGCCGAAGGACCTCGGGTTCGATCTGAACTGGAAGGCGATTCACGGGCCGTTCCTTGAAATTGCACCTGGCATCAACTTGAGGCACTCGCCTGGCCATACACCTGGCTTGATGATTATGCAGGTCAACCTAAGGGAGTCTGGAACCTGGATCTTCACGACGGATCAATACCATGTATTGTGCGTCTCATGCCTGCTCAGTATCCACGTAAGTGAGGGTGACTATTGGCTGACACCTTGCAGCGAGAATTACGATTCAGGCGTGCCACAAGGCTGGTTGGCGAGAGATCATGACGACTGGGTCGCAAGTCATCAAATGATCAAGGCATTGCAGAAGGTAATTCACTGGGCGTAGCACTTGTACCCTGGTTCTCACTAACGATCGGCAGCGTACCAATGGAAAGATGGTTTTCGGACACTGTGCGGACACTTTCTTCAAGTACAAGGTTTCGCCACATGCATATACTTAGGAAAAGGTCTTATCTGTTCGAACGAAATCATTGGTCTTCTGCAGTGTGTAGCAATAGCTTTGTGTCTCATCCCCAATCGCTGGATTTGATCTAGTCAATGGCTCGTCGTTCGCGCTGGCTATAGGCATTCGGATTGAGCATAGTCCCTGACAGCTTGGCTTGAACCTGTGTCAAAGACTGATCCAGATGCACTCTTCTTCGTCCACACCAGCATCTAACCCGGCAGGTAAGCACAATACTTGAACATGGGTCGAAAAATCAGAAAATGCTTGGGAAATCAAGCAAATCCTGAAGCAAATTTACTGGCCGTACCACGTAAGTTCCTTTGCGAAGCAATTACTGAGCGTCAGGGCCAGGTACCCCCTGTGACACAGGAGAGATCCGTTTACAAGATCTATGGATCCGTCTTCGAAAACCTCAGTGTCGAGCTGCGTTCCCGGATTGCCCAACATCGTCAAGCCGCTCTTCTCGCAGCAAGCAAGCAACCATATATCGAGACTGTCGACATGTACTACAAGTTAGCAACATTCTACGCAAAGTACACCGTATCTGATGATTATACTGAAACTCAACTGGTCTCTTCAAATGGCTGAAGCGACTTTCAAGACATCATCGGCAACTCATCAAAGACGTCCGCTGCTCGTTCTCGAGAGTCGATTGAACCCGTTCTATGAATCCACCTTTCACACGTACTGCGCCACATAAAAGCACCGGGCGGTCTATCGGCGACTTGAGATAATGATGAGAGATTACGGTATTAAGCTGCGTCCGGGAGTGCTGAAGTTCATGGTTCGAAGATCTGACCCGACGTGGAGCGGGGGCATGATTTGGTGGGCTTCCTTTGAGAGGTGAACTTTGGGTAGTTGCAGCCGCATGAGTCGACACCTTTAGATGAAGACCACGTCAGTGATGTTGGAGGGGCAGGTCATTCACCAACATCCATTCTCGGCGCACGTGCATCGGCTCGGCTTAAAGGGAGAGGTTTTTTCCCTCACGGACAAAGTACAACTCTTACATCAACACTGGACAACTCCACCCAGTCGCACCCTAGAGCAAACACTACTTGGCCATGGCAACAGCAACCATGGCTCAGAAAAAGGCGCGCAAGCCGCAAGCGCACCTGCTCGTGCTTCCTGGTAAGCTGGACCGCGTTTACTTCGTGCCGACTGTACTAACAGCATTTCAACAGTGAACTCTGCGATGAGATCTACGAGTACGTCTTCGACGAGACCACCATCAAGCTCAGAGGACGCTCCGATCGTATCCACCTAGGTGGAATCACTTTTACCTGTAAGCAATTCTACTGCGATGCCAAGCCCACTTCAGACAGATCAAGCTGGCCGTTGCCAACCAAGGACCACCTCCTGACCTGGCTCAAGAGGCACAAGTCGCATCCAGTAGTGGTCTGCTTTGATGAGCGGGTAAGAGGAGCTTGTATGTCCGGCGATGCAGAGATGCGTTAGTCACAGGCAGCCCGACACATACGGAATGCCTGAGCTGAGTGGCACGTGCCATCGCCGTTAGCACGACCGTTGTGCTCACTTTAGTGCCAAGCTCATCTCTGATGCATTTCTTCTGTGAGCTTTAGAAATACTTGACTTGACAGACATACGTTAAACAAGGGCATCGACATGAAGTCTGCAGGGCATGATATGATGCCGCAGATTGCACGGCAGCAAGCCTTGTACGTAGCGGCAGCACGCCAATCAGCAAAGCAAGTTGCTACGTGGTATCGTTCACGATGATCGGACAGCTGGTGGTGACCGTCACCAGCAAGCAAGAAATCGACTCACCCCATCCGACCACAACTCTCACTTTCCCATCCCCCTTCTCGGCCTCACCATGACCATTACCACACCCGCACCACTCCGCCTCCTTTCCATTCCGCGCGAACTGCGCGACATCATCTACGCGCTCGCCCTCACTGACTTCCCGGTGAACTTCGGTGCGGATCCCTCAACTGCACATCTGCCCAGCCTTCTCCTTACCAACCGGCAGGCCCACAACGAAACTATCGAGCTCTACTATAAGCTCCTGGCTGTGACCGTCTTCCCTTACCACAGCGGACAATTCCTCACATGGCTAGGAAAGCTGCCAACGAGTCGTTGTGAGCTGATCTCGGAGATCCGGATCGACTTCCCGAAAGAAGACTACGACACCGGTCAACTGCTCAGACTGAAAGATCCCGTTCGGAAGCACTATCTTCTGGAAAAGGCGAAAGATATGCTGGCAAAGACTGGGACTCCAATCGATCGAGGCGTATTAAAGATGCACGTTTGCATTGGTGATCGAGAGGAAGATTGGGTTTGGACGAGTGAGCCGCTTGGTTTGAAGTGGAGAGTTGGGAGAGAGGTCAAAGAAGTCGAATGATCTCGTTAAGCCGTGATATCCTCGCATGGTATCTTAACCATCGCGGCATCCACTCCTCGTACGTACCCGTGCCCAGTCTTCACATCGGCATTCTCCTCATCTCATCCATCGTCCAATATTTCCTCATATTCTCCGCCCCCAAATTCCGCACTTCAGCATCCAAATGACTCCACAACACATCCCCAAAAGAATCCATAACCGCCTTCAACTCTCGCAAATCCAGCTCTTTCTCTCCCGTCTTCACATCCTGCAAATACGCCTCAAGTTTATCAACACCCCCGTGAATTTCCCTATGGTCGGTGAACATTGTCTGATTGTCCTGGAAACAGTCCATCTTCTTTGCCAGCACGGGGAAGATGTGCTGTTCCTCGATTGTATGGTGGATCGTCAGGTGGTGGCAGAATTGTTCGCCGAGGGAGAGGAATTGGCGGATGGACATGCCCGAGGGGCGTTTGCCGGTCGTGCAGGCGCGGTGGAGGGTTTGCCAGGTGCGGCGGAAGCTTTCGTGCTGGTGGGGGGGAGTGCCGTGTCAGTGAGTGAAATGGTAGTGTCTCTCCTGGGCTGTTGTACTTACAAACATATCCATGTGCTCGGCCATACGGTTGAACACTTGGAAGTCCTGTGCCGTCAATTTGGGCAGTTCTGGTGCAGGTGCAGCAACCTCTGTTGGCCTCTCTGCCTGGGGCACACCTTCTTCCTTCATCGTTTGGAATGCATCCACGTTCGTTGCGTTCTGGGTCTCTGCCATGGTTGCAATCGTTCGCCTACGTCGTGTAGTCCAGACTCTGCAGTCAAGGTGGCTCGCGCGGTACGGCCTGACTCTCGCAGCAGATCGCAACGCCCTGCTCGTGACTGGAAGTATATGTAAATGCCATATCGATAAGGCCGAAAGATCTCGGTGATCTTGAGAAAAGGCACTACTGCAGGTACGACATTTATTAGCAAGCATTCCTGACAAATGCTCGGACCTCTTTCGGCATTGGAGAAGACAGCCGAAACATGTTGATCTTGTCCCCACGCCATCGTAATGCAACTGGGGCTCTGTCCTTACAAGGCACATGACTGACGCTTTGCTTGTCAATGAGTGTCTGTCCGCACAATGGTGACTTGAAGCATTAAAAGGACCTCTTCAGCGAGCCCGGAATTCACCACAAACGCCACCTCTACGTCCTCGACTGCAACAACGAGCTCATCTATACACCACCACAAACCGAAGCAAGGTCTACACAATTTACGATCTCGGATGACGACCTCGTCCTGCCCTCAACACCGACACAAGATCGAGCCAGGGACAGTCGACAAGTATCACTAGTGACGTGACCTTCTCATTCTCCAGCTCTAAGCCTATGGCGGGAGATCATCATGGGAGGCGATGCAATCTTGTGAGATCTCTTGCCTCTCACATTGAACGCGGTGAAGAGTGCATAGTTGGCCATTTTGTTTAGGAGAGTATGGGCTATTCGCTACAGTACGGATGCACTGTATCTGTACCACTCTGCTCTCGTTCATCCTAAGTGTAAACAGGGACCAATGTCAGGCAGGGTTGTCGAGACCTAGAGGTAAGACAATGCTGGGCAAACAGCAGGTCCTGAAAGCACAGAGCACTTTCAGTCTCTGGCTGAGGTTTGTCCTGTGTTGAAGCTCGATTCGAGTCAACGACAAAGGCACATGGAAGGCACAGTGAGATCCTTCACACGCCGGACAGGAGAGAGCGGCCTCGCGCGGAGATGATTCATACTTCTGTATCAATAACTCTCTTCTTCCTGACGCGTTACCAGCGCACCGCGGGGTCTGACATATCCTCACACCAAAGGGTATCACAAGTATCGACCGATCGCTTCGTCTCATGCACCATGCCGTCTTTCCAAATGTTCCCGTGCCCACTTCTAACCTCCGCGTATTGGTCTACTGCAAATGCAGCGCCTTCTTTGTGTTCTCGTACACTACATACGTGATACTGACAGCCGGCACAACTTTTAACAAGTTCGGCGTCAGACCTCTGAATAATCCCCTCACACCCTCTCCTTTGATGGTTTGTCGTGTCACATCCATAATTCCGGTATAAGTCCTCGGATGACTCGCCGTGCCCTGACTCTGCAGTCTCGTTCGGAGCAAGTTCAGAGGATAGACGATGCTAGCGCCGATAGCACCACTAAAGCCACCTATCAACGCCAGACTGAAATTGTTCGGTATTGCATCCTCATCGTTCGTGATATTCGGATTCTTTTTGCGATTCCGGGCAATAATCCTTTTTTTGAGTCCCTCGAACGTGGCCAGGTCGATTGCGGCGTAGGGAAACATGCCCATCAGTCCCATCGGCAGACCACGGTAGAAGGCGACTATGCCATGCCTGGCCCACATCTTCTTGGCGGTTTGCCAGATAAGTCGAGTGCCGTGCTCGCCACCCTTAACGGTTTCGCACTGCATTTGGAATTTGAGAGTGTCGAGTGGGTAGATGCAGGCTTGGGCTATCATGCCTGCCACTCCGCCGGCTACGAAGGAAGAGGAGCCAGCGATTTGTTTCGGGTCATTGTGGCCTTCCAGTTTGGCAATTGCGCGTTTGGAGGCCTGTGTAGATGGTCAGTGAGTGCCTGGTGCGGTACCGCGTGGCGGACGCACCTCGTATGCGCCGAACTTGATCGACGATTCTGGCATGACTTTCACGACGTTCAAGCCGTTGCCTGCCATAATGTCAGCTTTCGATATGATTTCGGTCCCGTAGCGCTTTTCTTACCAGCGAAAAGACTCCGCATTCCACCCGCTGCCCACAGCTCGCGACACAATCCCGACAGGGTTGACAAGCCATGTCTGAGAGCCACAACAGCGTGTCCACTCTTCGCCGCCTGCACAGCTTCCTCTTTCGCAGCACCGGTTTGTGCTATGAGATACACCTTCAGTCTATCGAGCGGAGCGGTCGCGGTTCGAGAGGTAATCCCACTGAGACCGCCCGCGAGGAAGTAGCCTAGTTCAGGCACATAATCCGTCAGCTTGGTCTCCCGATACTCGCCAGTATGTCGGTCCAATATCAGCCCGTCTTCTGCTGCTTGTTGGTCCAACTCTTTCCGGCGGGCTGGCTTAAGTGGTATGTGCGGGTCGTCTGATATTATCTCCTGATCGTGTGCTTGTATTGACAGTTGTAGCTTATTCTCGCTATCCTCCCACATCGATATTGGCGAAGTGTTACTTCCTCCAGCGTGCGAGTGGGTGGGCTTGATAAGCTGGGTGACGGCACCGAAAAGGGACGACTTCAGAAATGCGGTGATCGTACCTAAACCTTGGAGCGCCTCGTCGCTCATGTGCACATCACCCTCCGGAGTCAGCTTAGCGGTGGTCTGGTAGTAGGAGAGGACGGCTTTGAGGCCCGGCGCGTGGGCAGGAATGAAGAGGAGGAAATCTGTGCATGACGATGTCAGTCTGTGGTCCATGTGACGCTGTCTGCCTCCACCGGATGGGGGATGATGCCAAACAGTGATTCTGGGAGAAAGTCATGTGCCTACCGCGCCATTCGCTAAAGTCGATGGTGCCGTTGTGGTCCTTGTCGATGTAGCTGAAGAAGCGGTCCAGGCGCGGGCCTGATACTGCAATGCCCGCCAGCTCGAAAGCCGATTTCAGCTCGTTGCGGTCCAACGCTCCGCTGTGGTCTTTATCGATGTTCTGGAACAGCCGCCATAGCTCCTTCTCCGTGCTTGTGCAGAAGCGACAGAACTCGTCGTAGCTGATCTTGCCGTCGTGGTCGATGTCGCATGCCGAGAGCATGTCCTTGATGAGGCCGTCCGCATCCTTAAGCGCTGCGCCAGTGTCTATCAGCACCACATCATGATTGCCATTACGCAAATGTGCCTACATACGGTGGTTCATCGTGGCCAAGCCATTCTTGAGCGCATTGAAGTCCAGCGTGCCCTTCTTCTTGGTGTCGAGCTTGCTCCATAGCTGCTTGAGCCGCGCCTCTCTCTGCGCGTCGGACTCACCATCCATAGTCCGTCCTTTTGTAGGGCTATATCCACCTCATCGTCGTCTGACGGGACTGTGCCGCGTGGAAGATTGGCTTGACGCTTCCTTCGCGCGAGCAGGCTCTGTGTCGTGCTCCAGCCAGGTTCCCGGTGAGGATCTATCTCGGTGTCCTTTTACTATATCTCCACGTGCCGAGCTCGCTTGTGCGTGTCGTTCCGTAAAAATGTGGCAGTGTATGAGCTGTCAGGGAAACCTATGGTCCGTTCCTGGGTCCTGCCAAGTGAACTCAATCCGTGCTGAAAGGCGTAAAATGTGCCTGTGAAGGCTGTGAAGGGAATTTGGCTATCGTGGGAGCAAAAGGAGACAGTATGGTACAGAAGAGTGGAGAGGTGGTGTTGCTATTGGGGTGCATGTTTCTGCTAGCATCTTTCCCTTCCACCCTGCCGACTATTTTGCTTACTCACTCACGATTGACCCTGGTTCTTTGGCATCTTTCTACTATTGTATCGACTGTGATATGCTAGCGTCATCCTTCAGTACAGGCTCGTTAGCACTCATCATCTATTCGAACATCGCTGCAGCCATGCCGACATGATGACTGACCACCGCAACTCGCCCGATCCGAGCGAAGTATACAATCAGCCATCTACGAATACCATGTAGCTGTGAGCTGTTCCGGATAATCTTCGCCCGCCCATGCATTTTACCTTGTAGAAGTTCTCCCCGCCTCTAATCAAAGCCAACTGTTATCCAGGTGACCCAAGCAAAGATTTAATGAGCACCACCTAAGTCTAGTGAAAGTGTGGTGTCAAATGGGACCGTGCAGCAGATGCGGAAGGCTTCTACCACCCGTCGCCGAATAGCAGTATCCCACTGCTCTGTCCAGCAGTTCCCTTACTCCATATATTGGGGTATCGCGTATGTACAATCACCTCTTCCATCACGCTCCCTTCTCCTTATAATTGACTGTCCTGCTTGACTTGAATCTTGAACCTCTCATAGGGAAAGTCCTCCAAGCTGTGCAGCAAAATCGACCATCCATCCCCAATCTCACCAGGCGCACCACTCGTAGTCTTGCTCCCATCCCCACTCACCACCCCAAGACTCTCATTCTTCTCCTCGACCTCCTTATACTCCCCCATCTGCCCCGCCAACACCCTCTCCTCCCTACCTTCATACTCCTTCAGCAACTCCGGATGTGGACACCTACAACACCACCAAGAAGTCAGCTCTGCCCTTCGTCTCCAATCTCCCGCATATCATTGTGAATCTCTCACCACACAACCTGCATCCCCGCCCTCCTCCCTGACTCCACGCCCGGCACACTATCCTCAAACACTAGACACTCCTCCGGCCTAATCTCCTCCTTCCCCTCCCGTGCCAACCTCTCATTGATCGTCTTCAACGCCAGCAAATAAATATCCGGCGCCGGCTTTCCCCTCCCATTCCCAATTCTCGGATCATCTCCCAGAACTCTGTGCTCTGGCGCAAAATTCTCAAACAAACTCGCCAGGTGATCCGTCTTGATCTTGAAATTCCCCGCATGCGAGGACGTCGCGAGCGCAATGTGGACGGCCGGGTCCGTTTTCTTTGAGAGCGTGCTGAGGAGTGAGGTCACGCCGGGGAGAGGTTTGCAGTCTGGGAAATGTTTCTTCTGGGACGCTTGCACTTTTGCTAGGTATTCTTCTCGGCTTATGGGCAGTTGGGCCCAGTCGTGGAGGATTTTACCGGCCTGTCTTGCATATTGTCAGCCGTCGAGCTTGCGAGAGCCTTGAGCCTGCGTGGTCCCTCCGTGTCCCAACCTCAGCTCTTGCATCACATCTCCAACTTACAGCAGGCCCCGGCCTCCCCTGCAACTGCGCCTTGATATGCCACGGCAGATTCGGCCTTCCATATTCTCTCAGAACTTCGTTAGTGCAGATGGTGTATTTGTCTTCCGAGTCGATTAGGAGGCCGTCCATGTCGAAAAGACAGGCCTTGATGGCGGGGAGACTTTACTGTGGGATCAGCCGTGAGCGAGACATTGCTTGGTGGTTATGACAGGGTGACTTACTCTTTGCTCGGCGCCATGACTGCGGGAGGAGATGGTGAGATTGAGTGATGATGCAGATGCAGGAACAGAGATGGAAGTCGGAGGGGTAAAGATCTGGGACTGAGATGTGGAGGTGGGGTCGATGGCCTGCTGGCCCGGGCGACGACAAGATCATATTTGGGTGGTCAGAAATAAGAAACGTACCCAAGCACTACTATACTGATCATTCCGTTTGCACTTCTGTCGGGTATCTATCCACATGTCAAATGTCCTCCCAGTCTCCCTCGTTGCCATCATCCCATCGTGCCCAGGTCCATTCAACTCCTCCCAACCTGATTCCTTCACAAGGACAGATCATTCTTAGTACTGGTTAAAACCTCCGCCATAACCACCTTGTTCGTGCTGCTGCTGATACCCACCACCATATCCCTCGTCGTAGCCACCATGCGGCTGCTGTCCCGGCTGCCAAGGCGCTTCATACCCCTGTTGGTAGGCGGTAGGGTATGCAGCGCTACTTTGGTTGTATGCTGCGGGTTGCTGTGGGTGAGAGTACGCATCTGAAGGAACAGTGTCGCCACCCAGCTCTCTTCTCCTGTTCAGCATGTCGAACACGCCACCAGACGTCGCGCTGTGCGAACCTTGACCCACGATACCGTGCTGCTGCGCGATCTGCTGAACACCCTGGAAAGATGATCCAAGATCCTGCACTTTATGATTGTGGCCAGCCTTGACACTCTCCGAAGACAGAACATTGTTGAGGTCCAAGCCACGATTTGGTTGCTTCTGTACCCAATTTTCAATTACCGAGAACATCTTGCGCTGGATCTCGGTGTTGTGGTCACGAAGTGCTGGGTGGTGAAAGACACGGCCAACGTCGTTCAGAATCTCGTGCTCTGGTACTTCAGGATGCTCCCATCCATAGATCACTCGTGGAGCGACGTACTGCAGAATGCAAGCTGCGAGTTCTCCAGCTGGGGGGTTCAAAACGTTGCTGAAGTGATCTTTAGAAAGCATAGAGTGCGTGGGATCCTTCGATAACAGTTAGCAGATGTAGCTTGCCAAAATCATAGCTTTTATGCTTTATACTTACGCTTGAAGTTGGGTCATTCCACACCAGATACTGCTGTGCGGCACTGGAGTTCACGACCGAACCCGATCCTTGCTTCAGTGCATTGGAAGCAGACGCGATGATCGGCTTGATGAATGGTGCGAGCAGGCCCATGACGAAGAGCGTAACCTTCTCAGTAACTGTGTCGATCATCTTCTCCAGACCTGGAATTTTGCTGACAATGGCGGAGATCTGCCGCACAACTTTGTCGCGGAAGGCCAGAATGGGATAGATCTTGGCCATTGCTGCTGCGGCATCGACCTTCGGCGGCGCTTGAAAACCGGCAGGTGTCTGGTTAGGACCACCTTGGTATCCTTGCTGCGCGGAAGGTGCACCAGGAGGGTTGGCACGCGAAGAGCTGTAGTCGTTCCCGTATGGAGCATATGAATCATCCATGCCACGCTGTCCGCCACCTTGGGCATTTTGTGCTGCCTGAGCATTCGAAGCTGCTTGCAAGCTTTGTGCTTCCGAGGCCAAGCTGCTAGTGCCAGGAATCTTGGCTAGAACATCGAAAAAACCGCTTGACGGATCGCCGTCACCACGCTTGCCTGATGACTCGGCGTTGGAGAGCGCGCTGTTGAGCTGATCGACTTCGGTCTGGTTGACCTCTACTTGCGTGACATGGTCCGTGGCTTCGCCAAGCACAGAGTGTAAGAAGTCAACGCCGCCGAAAGTGCCCGTGACAAGTGGGTAAACCTGCTTGCCACGGATGTTCGTCATGGTCTGTGTTCCGACATGGGGAAAGACATTGTGAAACCCCAGCTCCCGCAGTGCCAGCTCAGTGTAATTGGTGTGCGCGCCAAAATCTTCCATGCAATGCAGACCTTGTCCGAGACATCGAAGAGCTTCACAGAGATCCTCTTCTCGGCCTTTGTTGTGACCCGAGGTGTACACTCGACCGAAGTGGATACTGCGAGCGAAACTCCACTTGATATATCCAAGTGAGGTGGCGATCCGACAGCTCTCGTTGGCGATATAATTCTTCATGCCTGTGTTCGGATCCACTTGAAGCTCGATCGGCTCAACAGGACCTCGCAGCCGTGCATCGTATTGGCGTGCGTCTTGGTTGTCTGCGTAGTCCTTTGGGTTGTCAATGTGTTCCTACCCGAACAGAAGGATGTTAGCCATACTCGAACGCCAAAAGTCAACGCCGCAGCAAATTGTGCTGAGCAAGGAGTAAGGCACACGCGCTCCAACAGACGATCTCTTTTGCCTTTTGCACTTACCTCAGGCCTGTATACACCTAGACGATCTGCGGTAACCTCGAACTCAGCAGTCGCATATCCAAAGCTCATGAAGCTTAGCACCCACACGAGCACTCGAATCGTATCTGCCGGCACGCCTTTCAAAGTGCCGACGTCGACTGCTTGACTGTAGTCTCGGAGCCAATTGCCGAAGTAAGCACGCTTCACCATCATACTGGTCCATTTATGCCCGTGAATGAACGCCACCGTCTCCAAAAGATCCTCGATATCGCCATGGCGCCAATTGTGTCCTTCAATGGACGAGATCGAGGCAATGTTTCCGGCTCCAAATGCTGCGGCGGGCGAGGCGAACAGGACAATGCCCGCCAAGCATACCAAGAGAAAAGTCGTCGATCGGTCCATGTTAGACTGGTGGATTCCTGATCAAAGGAGAAGAGGTGATGATTCTAAGATGTAGCAACCGCTCAAGTCGCAGTCATGCCAGACTCTGCGTCTTGGTGCCAGCTGAAGTGTGGATCAGCTTCGTGCCTGAGGCGTCGCCCGAGAGCGGAATGCTTGATGGTCCACCGCGGCGCCGGATTGTTGCTTGTGATTTGGTGCCGTACGATGGCAATTTGCAATAGCCTCTTGTAGTGTCGGCGGTGGGAGAGATGGAAGTGACGATTCCTTTGGAGATGCGATTGCGAGCAACGCGATGATGGTTGTCGGTTTGGTTTGGTGCGCACGGACTCACGACGGGAAGTGACGTTGACGGTTGAGGGCTGGTGTAAAGCGCCAGGATGATGCATAGATAGCAGGTTTTAAGGGTAGTATAACCTAATTAAGCGTTGTAATTACCTGCTTTTAGGAAATAAGATTAGGCACCTAAATTATAGGGCCTAAGGGTTTCTTATCAAAAGAAGACTGATATAAGCACCCTAAAGGTGCTACTACTTGTAATGAACATGGTCTTTCATACCCTGATTTCTAGACTTATACCCTTGTTCCGGACTTCCAAATCCAGTAAGCTCATAGCTGGTGTCAGCATCAAAACCTGTCGTCTCACTCTATGAAGCATCGCGGCACTTTCCGGCGCACCTGCGGGCTCTTTACCATATAAGCTCTTTGTATGTGACGAGCGAACGTCAGGCCCTCACCTCTCTCACCTGTGCCGCAGCAGGGTGGCATCCTCCCTCGTTCCGTGGTGAGGCGACAGGCTCGTGAACAGTCCAGTCCAGTCCAGTCCAGTCCTGTCCATTCGAAGTGTTTCTGAACATGACCCCGCCGCCTTGATGCCTCCTTGACTTCCAGTGGTCGCTGCGAAAGAAACTATATCAATCACGCGACATGGCAGCCAACTATTGGGACTCGACCCAGGCCAAATTCTGGACATTTAGCAAGAATGAGCTCGCCGACTTACGCCAAGAGCTCGAAAAGAGCAACCAGCCGCTCTACCACAAATACCCTCTGCCGGATCGACGACATATGAACATCTACTTCCAGCAACAGCTCACCAAGTTGGCACGACGTATGAGCCTACGCCAGCAAGCTTTGGCCACTGCACAAGCGTACATGAAGCGCTTCTACCTGCGAGTCGAGATGCGAAAGACGAACCCTTACTTGATTATGGCGACTGCTGTCTACTTGGCCTGCAAGATGGAAGAGACTCCACAGCACATCCGCCTGATGCTGGGCGAAGCAGCTCGTCAATGGCCAGAGTTGGGAGTCTCGGAAAGTAGCAAAATCGGTGAGTGTGAATTCGCGCTCATCTCGACTTTGTCTTCCCGCTTGATCTGCCATCATCCTTATCGATCATTGTCAGACCTGGCGCCACTTTTCGGTCTCAGCAGCGAAGAGGTGCAATTGGCACATTCCATCATCAACGACAGCTACAACACAGATCTAGCTCTGCTCTATGCACCTCACGTCTTGGCTATTACTGCCATATTCCTTGCGGTAGTCCTTCGACCCGCAGGTCAACCCGCCGGCCTTGCTGCACATTCCACACATGGTCCACCGATTATGCATTCTCCTACCCAAGGATCGCCGATATCGAGCTCTGGACCCACCTTCTCACCCTCAATGAGCTCTAGCGCCGCGCAACAGGCGTTTCTGGGCGGCTTCAGTGGTCTCAAGCAAGCAGGTCCGAAGCTCAGCAAGCTAGTGGATTGGCTTGCTGAGAGCAAAGTAGACATGAATGCTATCGTCGACTCGACGCAGGAGATGGTCAGCCTCTATGAGGCCTGGGAAAGCTACAGCGAGCGTGCTTGCAAGGAAGGCATCACCAAGTTCGTGAAGGACGGTGGCGCTGGTAACTCCGGAATGGGTCCAAAGTGAGCGCGAGAGTACTTGAAGTATCATCGCAGTCCTTGCACAAACCTCACAACAGTACATTAAACTATGTGGCCCTACAGCACATACCTGAATTGCAAATTCTCTCGATCCGTGAGGTCCAGCATCCGTGCATCGACAACCTCCTCCGATGTGGAATCATCTTCCGTATGTTGAACAACGCCGACCTCGGTGACCACACCTTGCTCCTGCAGCTTGTCCCGGCGTGCGTTCTCCTTCATCAGGTACCACCTCAAGAACAACACGAGCAGCATCGGGAAGACGCAGGCAATACCCAGAATTACGGCCCATGTCACAATATAGCGTGGCTTGTATTGCGGCTGAAACAGCTGCGGTGACAAGATGTTGCCGAGGCCATATCCAACATGGTACAGCGCTATCACTGTCGTCTTCTTGGTATGCCCAGCAGAGCAGTTTGCACCCCAGATCATGACGACAGCATAAGGTATACCAGCTGTGGCGCGTATCCAGATGGCCACGAGCAGACCCCAGCGTGCGGTCCATGGGAGCGCCAGCAGGAGTATGCAGGAGACAATGGCAGGTATGTAAGCTGCACTCGAGATCCAAGCACGAGCGTTGGTAGTCTTTGCCAAGATGATGGCAGCAGTCGCAAGTGAGACAAAAGCTGTTACGCCATTGACACAGCCGAGTAGTGTGGTCTGCAGTGTTGAGAACCCGAAGGACTTGATGATGAGCGAATACTGATTGGTGAGTCCATTGGCCATCTCTTGGCTCCAAGCATGCAGAAAGAACATCCAGGTTTTCGGGTCCCTCAAGGCCTCAATAAACTGATATCGTTTGAAGCGTTTCTGTTCAATGCCCGAATGGTTGCTCTTGATGCGAAGCACAGCTTGTGCACGTTCCTCCAGTGTCAGGAAATGAGCATTGAGAGGACTGTCCGGGAGCCATAGCCAGACTGCGACGCCAAAAAGCACAGTCAAGCCGCCGGTGATGACCATGAACCACTTCCACGGGCTGAAGGAGCCAGTGTCGATGAAGAGCACACCGTATGAGAGCAGACCAGACGTGATCGGACTCGAATTCCCAATCGCCCACATGCACGGCATCAGGACCGCCTGCTCATCATACGTGAAGAACATCGACAGCATCAGCAAGAAGGCCGGCACTATACAGGCCTCCGCCACGCCGAGCAAGAATCGCACCACGAATAAAGAAGCGAAGCTGCTGCATGGTATATGCAACAGTAAGATAGCACCCCAGATGACCAAATTCATGGACAACCATCGCCCGACCGGGAATCGCTGCAGAGCCCAATTCTGCGGCCACTCAGCCAAGAGGTACCCAAGATAGAAGATGGACGACAACCAATTGTACTGGCTGCTGTTGAGGTTTGCGTCTTCCATGATCCCCAAGATGGCCGAGGAGCCCAAGGTCTGCTTGTCGACGTACATCAGATGATAGCCGATGCATAGAAACGGCAAAATCCAGCAAATGCATTTGTTTCGGATTCTTGTTGCTTCGGCTGGTGTTGGATCCGCGACTTCGACTTTGGAAAAGAGTTTGTAGCTTTCGTCCGCGAACTTTTCAGGCAGCTTTGGTGTGTGGGAGGTTGAAGCTGCGCGATGGGCAGAAGGGTCATCCCAGCCTAAGACGGTGGTTTTGTGTTCGTTCTTCGCCATTCTGCTGTCAGACGGCCAGAACTTTGCACACAGCCTGCTACACGGAAGCGCAAAAGACGATGTCCACAACGATCGAAGACCCTCGACTCTTTACCTCGCTGACGAACGACATTAGACTGCAGAAGTTTTTGTCCATCACCTCATGCAATCCTAGCGTTGCTCTGTCATGCACTTGCGATCTATAGGCGAATCATCACCGCAGGCAATGGCCTCATCGTGGAGCAGGAGGATCTTTTATCAGCCTGCATTGGTTGAGCTGCTGGCGTGGCAGCCATGTGTGTGACCCGGCTATCTCCCACGCGAAGCTCAGGGAAAAAGGGCTTCCCGAATCGAAGCTTTCAAGGCTTGCATAGAGTTGAGGTGGATGCAGTCCGATTGCGTGCTTTGTCTGTGCCATATCACCACCTGCTAATCACTTGGCAGCCCCCGGAGTTTCACCGAAGTCCAGGATGAGCTCTTGACCTGCATCTGGAGAGCTTCGATATGTGCGAGCATCGCTTGAACGTCTCTGGCTTGCAACTTTCCTCAACCGTCGTGGAAAGCCTCGACTACATGGCAGACTCCAGCAAACTGCGCATCGCAGTGGTCGGTGCGGGCGTTGCAGGTCTTGCTGTGGCAATTGCTCTTCAGAAACACGACGGCATAGATGTGCAGATCTATGAGCGAGCCACGCAGCTGCGAGAAATAGGTGCAAGCATAGCTCTCGGCCCTAATGGCATGAGAACGCTCGAGACACTTGGTGTGCTCGAAGCACTCGACGACGAGGTGGCGTTCCGCAACAAGTCTGGGTACCCTATGATTTATCGGTATGTCGAACATGGGTTAGCTCGAGGGCTGGACTAAGTTCTTCACAGACACTGGAAGACCAACGAAGTGGTGTCCGTCGACGAGCATCACGGAGACATCGAGTATCGGCATCGAACTTCAAGATTCTATCGGGCACATCTCCAGCAAGCACTTCTAGCCCATATTGACCCAGCGCGTATTCATCTTGGTAAATCTTTCGCCTCTGTGCACGAAGCCTCAGACACAGATGATCTGGCGGTATCCTTCGAGGACGGATCAATAGCTTCTGCAGACACCCTCCTCGGCGCAGATGGTATCCGCTCAGCAGTACGACGATCCTTCGTACCCAGCTCAGCGCCCAAGTGGACAGGCTGGGTAGCTTTCCGCTCAGTCTTCGATGCGAAGCTAGTCAAGCACATAGATGGTGTACTTGACGAGGCATGCCACTGGTGGGGGCCTGATCGGTCGTTCTTTGCTTCGAGACTTGGCAAGGAGTTGTTCACAATCGTTGGCGGTAACTACAGCGATCCTAACAAGAGCGATGCACCACTAAGAGATGCGACTTGGGACTCAAAGGGCGATCTGGCAATGCTGGAGGAATACTACAAAGACTGGCACCCCACGATCCGGCAAATGATCGAAGCATCCCCATACACCAAGCTCTACCCTAATACTTTCGCCTCGAGTCTGGAGACCTGGATCCATGGCAACGGGCGCGTCACATATGCTGGAGATGCAGCTCATGCACATGGTGGAGCCTTTGCAGCAGGAGGCTCTTTGGCGTTGGATGATGCTTATGCCTTTGCTTTAGCGGTAGCCCACGTTTACCCTCCTGGTTCTCGCAAGCCATCGAAGGACGCCCTGACGGAGGCTTTGCGGCTGTATGAGCGGACGAGGAAGCCGCATACTGATCGCGTACTGGCAACGGTTCATGCTAACAACACGAAGCTGATCGAAAGACTTGGCAAGCCGGAAAGTGATGAGCAGTTGAGGCAACGACTGACGAACCGTGCAGACCCTTCATGGATTCATGAGCATGATGTTGAAGCGACTTTTGCGCAAGTTTTGGGCCACTCAACAGCAGAGACACAGGCGAGATTGTGATGAATGCAGAGAAAGGCTGGGGGCCAGTGAAAATGCCTGACAGAGTTCGAGTTTCAGTATGCTACAATTTGGTAGCAGCGGCATACCGCGCCCCAGAATCACTCAGAAAACCTCGATACAGTTGCTTTGCATGTTCAGCATGCTTCACCAAATCAAAGTCCCAGCTGTACCGCAGCCGCTCTCTTACACCTGCAGTCCACTCGTCTTGCTCCGCGGCACTCAAGTTCTGGTCCCAGTGCGAATACCAGAGCGGTCCAGCATGCGAACTATACTCATGCACTTTCGATGACCTCATTGTTCGAACCTCACTTACTGCCTTCAAGCCAGCCTCAACAGAGCGTTCAGAGAGATCACTGTCCTTGACCAGAGCAAGCACCTCAGCCAAGACGTAAGCATCTTCCACTGCCTGCGATGCACCTTGTCCCTGGTGCGGAGGCATTGCGTGCGCTCCGTCTCCAATGAGGACTACTCTGTCTTGTTGGAAGTGGTCTGGCTGGTTCTGATGCTCGAAGCTGGCCCAGAAGGAAGGATTGGGGTCGTAATTCTTCAGCATCTTATGAACTCGTGGACCCCAGTCCTTCAAATCTTCCTTAAACTGTTCTGCTTGGTCTGGGACTACCCACTCAGAATGGTCCCAAGTTTCTTTCCGCCAAATCCAAGCACCACAATTCGCTGACTCGCCACCATTCACGGGGTAGTAGATAAAGTAGCCATTCGGCGCAAGCGTAACTTGCGCATACCTCGCACTCTCGCCCCAAGCTTCAATCGCTTTCTCCATCGGCACAACCGCTCTATAGGCGCCCGATCCCGTATACGAGGCTTTTGTCACGGGGTTCTCCTCCCCAAACATCCTCGCCCGAACTCTCGAATGCACACCATCGCACCCAACAAGCACACTCGCCCTCTCCTCCGTCCCATCCGCAAATCTCAACAAGACTCCCTCATCACCCTGCTCATAATTCACCAACTTCTTCCCGAACCGCGCGTTCTCCGTCCCCATCGTCTCCGACAACCCCGCCAACAGCTCCTGGCGATGCAACGTCATCGTTCCCGTGGGCGGAGCCATCAACTCGAACAACACTTCCCCATCCTCGTGATCCCCTATCGCGGCGCCACGCCGAAAGATCATCCACAGATGCTCATGCGGTGGCGGGTTCCGTGTTGCGATGGCAAAGATCTTATCGCCAAGGGAGGCATCGATTAGGCGTAAGGCGCGGTATCCGTTGGGTCCGAGGTTGATTCCTGCGCCGATTTCGGTAAAAGAGCTACGGGACTCGTAGAGGGTGAAGGGGACGTTGCGGGTCTTGAGCGCTATGCCTAGAGCTATGCCGCCGAGACCGCCGCCTACTATGGCGATGTGGAACGGTTGCTCGGGCATGATAGGCACGTGTTGCTGGATTCGGTGGATCTGCACTGTCTACGGCGAGACTGTTCTTGGAAAACCTAGCCCGTACGCTCTGCCAGGTTTATCTTTAGTTGTTGTGAGCTCCCGCTTGCCCTGCGAGGTTAGAGATTGGTGAGCAATTTCTTGACGTTGACAGTATACATATGAGAAAGAGCACAAGAGGAAGATGTGTAGAGCCCCGGACTCAGGATGTTACCTGAATGTCTTATTCAGTCAGTTCGTCGATGACGAGAGAAAGATAGGCTTCTGTTGATCTTTGCGCTGAGGTTGCGGCTGAGTAAGAGGTCAAATGAGGCGAGATCGGCAGATTACGGACGACCGTGCAGGACTTTTGTCAACAACTCAAGATAGCAATAGCGGCGCCGGCTTTGCCCCCGTGCTATATCCATATCAGATAGACATCGTTGATATTGGTGTAGAAATTGGATCCTTCGTACTGGTTTGTAAATATGTGCTATTCAGAGCTGTAGTCGACCGCATTAGCTCCCGTCATGTTTGCACAACGGCCGAAGCCGAGGTAAAGTAAGAACACAAAATCAGAGGACTACTGCGCGAAATCCATCGATGTTCAAAGGCATGCAGCAATACAAAGAAAGTCTTGCCGTAGGACGACTCTTCTCATCAGGCCACGCCAGCCTCTCACTTCTTCGCTGCCTTGACCGCCGGCACTTCCTCATCTAACGGGAGAATGTAAGGTTCTGGTCCAACTGGTGTGATCGAGAATTGGTTGATCTGCTTGTGACTCTTGGTGTAATGATTCCGGATGTGCTTGAACTCCGTCGTCTCGCCAAAAGCTGGCACTTTCCAGTAAAGCTCGCGGACCCATCTGCGTAGTCGTCAGCGACATGTGTGCAAGCGATCGAAGTAGGCACTTACTTGTGAAGAGCAGGGTAGCCGCTTCGAATGTCACGGATGTTGCACTTGAAGTGCTGTACATACACGGCGTCGAAGCGGATTATCGTGGTGTAAAGCCTTACATCCGCTTCTGTGACTCGATCTCCATGGTAGTAAGGTCCTGGCGAATTGGCAAGATGCTCCTCAGCTCTGTCCAGGGACTTAAACAAAGTCGTGACGGCTTTCTCGTACGCCTCCTGCGTCGTGGCGAAGCCGCTCTTGTATACGCCGTTGTTGATGTCGTTGTAAGTCCAGTCATTCGTAGCCTCGATCTCATCCTTGAGATCCGCTGGGAGAAGGTCGACTTGGCGGTACTTCTCTGGCAGAGCATCGTCGAACTCTGTGTAGAGCATGCGAATTATGTCAGAAGACTCGTTGTTGACGATCTTGTTCTGCTTCTTGTCGTAGAGGGTTGGGACTGTGAAGCGGCCGTTGTAGTTGCTGTCCATGTCGAAGTAGATCTGACGGAGATGAGTGTAGTCTGGGTGGACAGGGTCTGGCGTTGTGTTTGCGCCAGGTTCGTTCTCATCCTTGGTTGCGAAGCGCCAGCCTAGTGGGTGTCAGTAGGGGGGATTGAGGGAAGTAGAGGCGTGGTACCCTTTTCCAGCATTTCCCAGTGGACTGATGTGTATGGCAGGAACTCTTCGAGGCCCTTCAGCTTTCGGACGATCAATGCCCGGTGGGCTGTTCGGAAGTCAGTATATCGTCGCGTCCATAGCATCACTTCGTACGCACCCCAAGGACAGGCATATGAGACATCTGCTTCATAGTTAGTTTAAGCCTCCATAGTTCTTCAAACGTTTCCACAAACAAAGGTGGTATCGATCTTTCTCCGCTGGAAATTCCGCTTTGGGATCTTTCGAAATCCAATTCCTGAATACAGAAGTCTGTCGCTTAAACTCTCCCGACTTGTCCTTGGGATCAACCTTCGTGATGTGAGCGCTGATTGTCGAAATTGTGTAACAGTCTGGCACAATCCTTACCCAGTTGAGGATGTCCTTCTTGTTCTCTGACTACGTTAGGTCAGTTTACTTCTCATCGAACACGGTCCTCTTTCAACGCAACTTACGTTCGCCATGAATGCTCTGGTTTGGGCGGGCTTCGCGATGTGTTTTGATAATTGCTGTATTCTTCCAGCAGATCTGAACATCAACAATGATTGATCGGATTCAAAAGAATTTGAAGAGTACTTTATATTGTCAATGTATGCAAGAGGGGCACCAATAGTGATGACATGTAAATAGTGATGACATATTGATGACTATCCCTGCTCGGTATTTAGGCGGCAATGATGACAGTCTTTATTAGCTGCCAATAAAGCTGGACTGGGCAGAAAAGGGGACTAAACGCTCGTACCAATCTTGCCACGCTGGACGCGCCTCGACCTCCTTTCTCTGATTTGACATGGCTTTGAGCAGGATAGATTAGATTTTATGTTTATGATACAACTCCGGACCGTCGATCGATCTTTTCCAATCGATGCTACCCGACGCAACTGACTGATCGACGCATCATGCAATGGACAGGAACCCGTACAGATATCAGGGGACGATCGAAACTACTCACACTGTCCAAGAATCCCATGGCTGGCCTGCATGTCACTGGTCACGTAACCATGTGATGCAGTTGATCGAAGCCATACGTAAGCCCAATAAAGCAACCCATTTCAAGGCAGCTGCAGTCATAAGGTTGATGCTCCACGACACCTCCACAACACGGCTCGTGATATGTTTTGAATGCCTGAGAATGGATGGCCCTCAGATATTTTACCAGCGACTTGAGAAGGTTCGGTCAACGCTTCAGCATATTTTAATCACAGTGGGCCTGCGACCGGGCATCGCAACAAGCCGCAAGAATAGAACAACAGCACCGCTTTAGCAATGTGACTATGCTGATCAACAAATATTGAGTAAGCCTGGTCTGATGAAATTGGAGTATGATTTTGGAAATTCAAGTCGAACAAAGGAACTCCAATACTCGGTCAAAGGAGCTTGCACCGGTTAGCCTTGATCGAAAAAGTATCAGTATGTGCTGTTGATGACAGAGGGTCGTTCTTGCTGAAGCATAAATGCTGCTGAATGATTCTGTAGCATAGATCATTAGTGCTCGATCCTTGCACGTTGGTCGCGCCGAAGACATATTAATCAGGCTCGTGCCAGATGCTTGCTACCCATGGTGACCGGCCCTATACGTTTCACGAAGAACATTACATCGGAGCGAATCAAGCTGCCCTCAGTCGATGGGGCCTCGTGTCGATCAGCGGCTGTGTATCTTGGGTTGCAGGATATCGCTTAGAGAGTTCAGGCTTCGCTCCAGAATATGTGGGCCAGGCTATCGATGGCTATCGATCTTCGTCTCAAGGTGGACTCAGGTGTCTGTTGATGCATAGTTGAGGCTACCCTTATGACACAGAAGATGTACCGCATGTTAGCCTCGCGGTATACGTACTACAGGCATAAGACCTCAAGATACCAAGAGATCTTGGCTCATGGGAGCTGGGAGATGAGCCACGACCTAAAGTCTCAGTGCTATCTGCCTGTATGTGGGCAAGACACATTTGCTTTGTGCGTTGCTACACATTCGTGGGTGTCGCTGGAGCTTCTCCAAACACGAGTGAGACACTGAACACCTATTCACCTGTTGCATGGACGTTTGTGCGAGGTGATTGAGGACATCGTACCGAGGAAGAAGCCAAGTTGCGGTTGCTGCAGTGGCCTGAGGTTCTCCGGATTCTACGCGTCGTGACTGGTGGGAAACCTTGGTCAGTGAGGGACGCGCGTGGGCTTGGCATTTTGCTCAAGGAAGTTGTGAGAACTCGCAACCCACGACACCCGACACAACAACACATTCCTCTGTGCTGATCACACACAAGCAGAAGGTGTCGCCAGGAAAGGGACGTGTCGAATCCTGTAAGTGCCAACACATAAAACATATCCTAAGGCCAGTGGCTAATCTGCGCTGCCAGCAGACCTGATCCTCGACAGCTGCACGTACAGTGTTCAACGCAAGACTCCGCATATTCTCCACCGATTTTTCTCTTCCGAACTTCCCCTACCGACAACTTTCAAACACAGCGCAAGCAGGATGAGGGGCAACGCGAACGACGGTGCCTACATCACCGACGCCGAGTACGACCTTTTCGAGGGCGATGAGGGTAATATTACCGGCAACGCCCTCTTCGACCTCGCCCATCGGTACACCATGGGCCAGGTCGCTGCGAACTGGCAGGAGGCTCACCCCGGCGGCTCAACGCTGCATTCGTACACTCTCTCCAACCGTCTCCAGAATGTCAAGGAGAGAATGACTAGGGAGACTGGCAGATCCAAGAGGGAGCTGACCCAGGAGTGTCAAGACGCGGCGGAGACTGTGGGCATCAAGATCAACGGCAAGGCCACACAGCAAGTCATCATCCCGTGGCCACCACGTCGCCCAGCTCCTGTCGTTCCGCCGCCCCTGGCTGTTCCACCACCCACCATCGGTTCATCCTCCACTTCTAGTACAACAGGCCCCACAGTGCCACTGCCCTCCAATAGTGGTGGAGGTTTATTTTCAACTTCCGACACTGTCGAGGACCCCGCCTCTGACAACAGCGAGGGCGAGGACGAGGACGAGTCAGCACCCGTCAACGCCGCAGCAACCACCACCGGCGAGGGAGATGAGTCCGAGCGCGTTGAAGACGAGAACGCCTCGGGCAGCACTACAGCTGAGCCCAAGGGTAAGAACAAGAAGAGATCGGCCGCCGACGGCGGCGAGGAGGACGACGAGGAGGAGGGACCACGTGCGAAGCGTGCCAAGACCCGCGAGAGCGCCCTGGCCCAGCAGCCCTCCGAGGCTGACCGTGGTACTGGTGAGGCCTCTGGCTCTGGTGGCACCCCTCGTCGTGAGGACGTGCCGATCGGCGGCGGCTATGAGGCCGTGAAGGGTGACCCCACCACCATCTCCACCCTCGACGAGTGGCGCGAGGCCAAGGCCGGCCTGGACATCATTACCCAACCGAAGGACGATGTCACCCGCGCCCCACCTCTCCCAGTCCTCTCGCAACAGCAGTACCAGGACATGGGTCTGGAGGGCACTGCTCGCAATACTAAGGCGGAGCAGAAGAGGCTTCGTGAGACTGTGCTCTCCTTCACCCCCGGTGAGGGCAAGGCAGCTCAAGCTGGCCCGGGTGTCTCGAAGACTGCTGGCGACTTCCAGCAGGAGGTCGATGGAGAGGTGGTCGAGGGCGTTGAAGAGCAGAAGGAGTCGAAGAACGAGGACGGTGGTCTAAAGGATGATGTCGAGGATGGGGTCATTGAGGAGAGTGGCGCGGAGAACGAGAAGGAGAACGACGCCTAGACTCAAGGCGCACATGAGTACTGCATAGCTTCTCAGTCACGGTCTGTGCGTGGATACTAATGGTCAAAGTAATGTAGACATGAGAGGGAATCAGGCATGATGAACACGGAAGGCCGTAATAGCCATGATCACATCGCACGTAAATGAAGTCGTGCGAAGTCTGGGCGTCCTCTCGTCCTACCATAACGATTTCTGAGGCCGGCGAGCCCGGTCAGGATCGAACCTATTAATGGGCGATGTACGCTTGTCGTCGTCTGTTAAGGTACTCTTACAGCACTGCGACCCACACATTTATCGATAGTAGGCTCTTTCCGAACCAAGTAGATCCCCATAGTAAAGCCTGATATCGCGAACAAAGGTGTCTTGTAAAATCTTCAAACGATTTAGACCAAGTAATAAAGGACTAGCGTCGGCTATTCCTTGTCTGTATGTTGCGTGCTCTATCAATTACTACCATCTCTATCTGTAAGTCTGCTGTATTGCTGACGGCTATCTAGACTATGTTTGGACTTTTTATCCACCCATAGTCAGTCCTGAGTCTTTCGTCTTCTGCATATCAACGTCCTCATCATCACATCAATACTTAGTAGCACATCTTGAAGCTACGTCCATTATTATGCTGATGTCGACTCCGTATACTGTAAGATGAGCTAAGTAATATTAATTGAGATATTTGCACGGCATAATCTTCGCCTATGACGGTGTGGACTTCGTCCAGTGGTCTCTGCAGTCGAAGAACTCTCCTTCAAGGTAGCCGGGAATGCATCTCGTTCTGCATTCACTTACTCGAACCAGAGCCGGAGAAATGCCGGTGCTGGCACCGGCGTCTAGAGAGACGCTCGAGTCTGCGTAACCAAGTTTCAAAAACACAATCCTTCTCCTCCGAATATCGCAGTCTTTAATCACCACTTTTCTCGGACTTCTGCGAATGGACATGCTCGCCATATTTGTTACAGGTGCAGCTTCGCACCAAACGCATCTCACTCGGACCTTGCATATCAAAATGGCATGAACTAAGCACGACTCAGCATATCGTAGTCTACTAGGAGCGCCAGACGTATCGCTTGGCATTCACAGCTAGGCAGTGATCAGTACAAGCTGCCCACGACTCGAGACTCTCCAACCATGAACCAGCAATCACCACCGCCCACGGTTCGTCATGGAGGATGGCCTGCAACAGAATTACCCTCACTGCCCGTCAGGCATATCAGTCAAGTGATGGAGGTGACTCGAGGCCGAATAGCTGTAGCTCACCACTGCACTTCGCGAATGCTGAAATCCCGGAGAGCACGGAGTACAAGTCGCCACGGGGGCAAGGCACAGTGATACAATGAAAAGATCGGGAATGGCCTTCAATCTGCCTACCCTTCAGTCTTCGGGATCTGGATAGGATACGCACAGTCGTCCAGTCCCAGCTTCCGTGGCTTCGCAGTAGAGCAAAGAACATGCGTGGATTTCCAAGCACCGAGGAAGATAGCCAAGCATAAGAGCGTAGTCAAACTAAAGGTTCATCGCCAGTCCTGAGAGACCTACCCTCACAGCGAGCCTGGTCAAGACAATGCACTGATGCCCATATCAGCGACGCCTGTTCTACCAGCTCAGCAGCGACGAGGCAGCGCCGGTCGTGGCACCGTGACCGCTTACCCACGCACTATTGAAGCCGTCCAATATCAAGCTGTGGGCGGTTTCAGTAATGTATGGGCGGCACGCCTGTTCTTGGACAGTCAATCGCGCAAGATGACTCTGAAGCGCAACGATGACTTTGGCACTGTGCGCCGTGCTTTCAGTGGTCATGTACAGGGAACTTACTCCGCCATCTTCCACGCGCCTTCAGCGCCTCCAGAACCCTGAGCAGAGCACAGGAAGTCACTCTACAAGAACGTCCAGGAGATGGCTCGGATTGAGATAGGCAATCAGATGAGCAACAGCGCGCAATGCAAAGCAACTGAAGCTCAAATCAACATCATGTTGGACACGGCTATCGGCTACCACGAGCAAGTTGCTATGCTAGAGGCTGCATTCTCGAGCAGGCTTCAGCCTGAGATAAAGCACACATGCTCAGAGCGCGTCGATCTGATCATCACAGCGATTCGCGAGAACAATCTCTCCGCTCAAGACGTCGTTGAAGGCAACTAGCAGGACTTGATCGCAGCACCGAAGGGCACCCTTACGCGGAAGCTGTCGAACACTGCCAACAACGCCAAGAAGAAGGGCTTATTCAGGAGGCGACTCGGGCGATGCGACTGTAGAACACGACACTGGCTGCACCGAAGGTGCTGGAAAGATCAAATCGATGCCAGGTGCAGGCAAGGGCCCGCAACGGCACTGCGGAGAGCATCTTCCCGCACTATCTCTCCGGTGCCCCAGTCAGCCTTTTTTGTTACACAGCAGCTGGGGTCATTTCAACCATTCCAAGTTCCGAGCGCTTTCAGTACAAATGCCGTACCCAGCGCCAAGAACGACCTCGACGGCTATGAGGCAGTCTTTGCTGGCGAGGCTGACGGAGATATCGAGGCGCCAATAGCCACACAGGCGTTCGTTCAGCAGCGCGCGACACCAAGAAGCGTCAACGAGCCTTCGAGGAGGATGTGCCAGTCAAGAGACTGAAACACACTTCTGTCTAACGTTCAGATATTACTGCAGACGAGTCCGAACGATGAGATCCGCGTGCCCAAGATCGCTCGTCGCAATGTGAAGAAGCCAATACCTTCCAATTTTCCGTCTGCTCTAGGAGGCTTTCAAGCATCCGCTACAGCGCAGACCATGCCAGCTTCCCAGCCCCTGCAGACATTCGCACCAGTCCTGAACGCTGATCACGGCGGCTTGTCAGTCGCTCTATACTTCTCCTTCGACGACTTGCTGGAGGATCCAGATTTTTCTCTGGAGCAGCTCACCGACCTCAACAGTCTCTTCGGCAATCAAGGTTTTCGAGCTGGGACACAGCAACGCCGCGACGACGTGGGATTCTTCACCACGCCGACACTGTTCGGCGCGCTGCCTGATAAGCCACGTAGCGATCAGTGTGATCCTTACGGCTATCAGGTCATGTTCTCCCTCCAGGAGACTCTATGGGTCGTAAGATATGACCTCACATGTCTTTCTGCTCAGGCATTGCCATCAGGTGATCTGCAGTACTCCGCAGAGCCTTACGCAGGACAGATCTCGTCACAAAAGCTAAAGGCATCGGGAGCCTTCGTTCGCGCAGGAAAATGAAATTTTTGCATCTTAGCAATGCGCTGATATCGAGCGAATGCTACATTCGCTTGAAGTGGGACAGCGGGCTGCCAACAGGCCCATCGAGGTACAACATGGATGGAGCATGCTTCACAGGGGTTCTCCTCACCTAGCGTGTGATCAGGAAGATCGATCGTCGAGGTTGACAATGACCGTGCCTCTCTCTACCTGCAGCTCAAATGTCCTCAACTCCAAGCCAAGCCGTGGCGGGCGTTGCAGGTCGCCTTTCGACAGCCCAAACAGGTTCTGCAACACGACAACCTTCAATTACCTGCTGATGCTTAACAAGTGGCGGACACTCCCGCTGTTGACTCTGTTGTTGTTGTCTCTTTCTGCTGCGGAAGTCTATGACGAGGATGAAAAAACCTACAATCAACTTCAGCCAGGAAGCGTCGTCGAGGTGCGACGCGCACAGAGATAAGGGCGTTTCCATCGCGCTGGAACAGGCGTAGCTTGATCCTTCTGTTCAAAAGCTTAACATTCCAATCTGCCTTGACGATATACATGCCGGCGTAATCACTTTCACATGATTGGATCTAGTGACACACGGATGTTCTGTGAGCCGTGTGCGGAGGCGACTTTTCCGGGTCTGGCCACGTGCGGCCCTCTTTGTTTGGCTGCGCAACCAACCTACGCTACTCAAAGACACTGTCTGTCGCCAAGCAATTTCCGAAAGAAGTGATGGAATGGAACATCGTCGCTGGGAGGGGAATAGCGATGCGCTAGAGACCGATGCTCTTATTCGCCTGGGTATGACTGGTCAGGCAAAGTCTACGCAGCGAGGGTTGTTGTCAATACATCTATTCGATGGGAGCCACATCCTTCCTCGTTTCTTTTGTGTTCCCATCGCGCAAGTGACACTCTTTGCACTGTTCCATCGCTCGACAACATGAAGGCCTCTACCGTCGCTACCAGCCTTGCGGCTGCCACACTCGCTGGAGCTCAGCGCCCAGCGGACCAGTCCATCTGTGACTACTACACCACCGCTCTTCTCAAGGAGAACAATGCGACGAACCAGGAGACGCTCTTGACCCTCGTTGTTAACACCGCCGTCATTGGTAATTACACCATGCCAAACGTTGGCATCAAGGTTCCAGGAATCCTGGCGAACGGCACTGGCGAGTACGAGGGCGTCAGCCTGTTGCCATACTTCAGCGGCGCATTGGTCTCGACCAACGCTGGTGGTACCCCAAGGGCCGTCAACTTCCTTGATGATGGAGGTGCTGCTCCTCTGATGATGAACAAGGTCAGTTCCGCGTTGCATCTCACTGCTTGTTCAGCATTGCTAAGGCTGCATTCTTCGTAGCCCGCCAACGGCACCAACTCTGCCCAGTACCGCCTCCTCACCCACCTTTACCAATACTTCGGTGGTCTGCTGGGCTGCTCGCAGTTCGCGAACACCACTATGCAGTATCAGGGCGAGACCAGCCAGTATAACGTTCACAAGTACATGGCTCTGAACAACGCTGAGGTCGGATACTTCATCTCCCAAGTCGGCGCTGCTGCTGCCTCGTTCGGCGTCACCGAGGATGATGTCAAGGCTGTTGGCATGGCTCTGAACGACGCTTTCGGATACCGCTGCGCTGCCCCAGCTGCTATTCCAGCCACTGCCACTCCAGCTCTTCAGGCCATCTGCATTGCTGTAAGTCACTCACAGACCTCCTCGGAGCAGCATAGCACTAACGATGTTCAGGAGGACTGCCCAATTGCCACTGCCAACGCCACTTGCGCCGCTTATGATGCCGTTGTCGAGCCCGCCATGGCCACTGGCTCTTCCATGGCTGGCGGCAGCAACTCCACCATGCCATCGGCATCGGGAAGCGGTGCATCTGGAAGCGATTCGGCCTCCCCAACTGGCTCCGAGCCAGCCATGTCGACTGGTGGTGCCGGTTCCCTCGGCGCACCTGTGCTTTCCGCCGCCGGTGTTGTCGCTATGGGTGTCGCTGTCATGTGCCTCTAAGCGTATGATGATACGCGGGAAGACGGATTGATACGAACAGTGTACATGATTGTTAATGATGCAGACCGCCACGCGGCTCGATTGAGATTGTCTGACATCGATACGGCCTTGGATTCCCAGTCTGGAGTGTGTTGCGATGGTGAAGTTGTTGTTCATGCTTTGTCTCCACAGTGAACTGAAGCTTCCCAGTCTCGGCCAATGTCTGCCGCGGTACGCCGTAGTCTTGGCGTAATAACACGTTCGACTTCGAGACGTTCCAATGTCATCGTCATCCTCTTGAACATATTGGATCTCGAGAGTCGTCTTTTGCTCTTGAATCCACATCTTAATCTGAACATTGCAGCATATCTCTCGAGCTGGTCCCAGTGGGCACGATATCCCTCAAAAAGCCGCCAGTCTACTCAAGACCCACGTTGTGGTTTTGCAATAGCTGGATTCCAGCTTTAACGCGAAGCTCGAGTGCCTGTGTCCTGATGGAAGTGAGATATTCTTCAGCAGGCACAACCCTAGCACATGAGTTAGCATGCAAGCACAGATACTCTGTGGATCAAACGACGGCTCCAACGCTCACGATGTCACCCGGCAAGCACAGTTCAGAACCTGACACTGGCAGTGTCCCGGCGTTCTTCCCCATTTCGACAGGCTGGCCCGCTCGCCGATGAAGTCTTCGCAGGTGTGGATGACCCGCGCGAACTCATCAAGACCAGGGATCGAAGGCATCGGTATGTGGCCAACCAGTAGATCTATGTAGGCGCGTGCCCCCATTTGCGCAATTTGCGATGGCCCCAGCAGGAAAAAGCACGCCGCACTTTCGAAGTTGGACCGGATCGTCAGGAAGTGCTTTCAATTCAGAGTTGGTCCTGTCGACACGAGCTTGGCTCGTCGTTGTCGCTCCATTTGACATCAACAGTATGCTGGACCATAATCTTCTCGCTACCATCACTCAACACACTCTCAGGACGATTGCGACCAGCGCTGATTGTGGTCACAGCAGCGTCTACCTGGAACAACGCTCTCGACACGGCATCAGCATTGCTGTGCGACTTCCTCGCGGTATTCTTCTGGTGCCTACTTCCCACGCTAGACAGGACGTAGGAATCGCTCTGGTTGGTTGTCGAACCCATCATGGTGCCGTGCAACTGGTCGGTCGTGGTGCCCAGATAGCCTGCAAACACTGGATCAGTCGTGCTAAAGCGCTCGTTTCAGCCTGTACTCACCAGTGGAGAATTGACGCAAGAATAAATGCATGCAAGGGATGGTCGCTGCCATCAGGGAATAGTGCAATTCTACCGTGGTGTATATCGTGGGGTTGACGTAGTCCTGAAGCTGTGTCAGCAACCCTCGAGATATCTGCGGCAACGTCCTCGCATCCAGGACTGCGCATGACATGACGCGCGCAGTCCTGATGTCTTGCCCGGTGAAGCATCCGCAATAACGTACCCAGGTGATGTCGATCACATCCGCGCCTGTTTCCGCTGACAACATCTTTACCACAGATAAAACGCGCGCCAAAGCAAGACCACTCGCACTGTTTCATTTTCAGCGGCATCTTCACACTGATTTTGATCGCACTTACGGTAATCGGAAGGCGAATCCAACAATGACCTGAACAGAAGGGAATCAGCTATATTCGAACGCCGCATTCCAATGTCCCAGCTACTGTTATGGTGCTGGAGATGTCGTGCGCACATCTCGGACCGGGATGTCTTCTCCCCGTCAGATTCACTCACCGTGATTTTCGCTGAGAGTCGCATCTTCAGATTCCAGACCAGGAAAATTGGCAGGACGAACAGCGCCACTTCGAGCAAGATACTCATCGCACCCAGACCAATCCACGTATTCCGGACGTCTGATACCGCTCGCTTCATCGCGACAGAAGTGAAGACAGTGGAGGTGACCCCCCAAATGCAGATCAGTCCAGTGATTGTTCTAGCCGCATAGATGTGCTTCTTGTAGGTCGACAAGCGGTTGATCAGAAGGGACACGGCTAGCTTCGAGCCTGTCAACGCCAGGACTGAAAGGATGTCACTCGCATAAATTGCCTGAGCGAGTCCTCGGTCAGCACTGTATGATGCGATGTTTTATGGGCACTTACATGCCGTGCCTCCTCTTCCTGCTCCACCTTTAAATCTGCACGATGTCGGCCGAGGCCATGATGTACGGCTACAAAGACAGCGATGCTTTGCCCGCAAGCAAATATCTGGTTATCGTCAGCGGGACACTTCTTGGAGGTAGATCGTATTCATTACGCTGCCTATCATCGTGGCAAGGTCGTCGTAACCTATCAACTTCTGCCAGGGCCAACGAATCGTCAACCGAAAGCCCAAGAAAAGGAACATGGCCACCAGCATAAGTCCCGCCGTAATCGTCACAAGAGGACCGCGTTTGTCGGCAGTGATCGCGGTGCTCCATCGCCCGTGCCCGCCCTCAGCGTCCGCCATTGCTCCACCAATACGGCCTTGGAGATCGTCCCGGGACTGTCGGTACCCAAAAGCAACTGTAGGAAGTTTTCGTGACTGGATGTTGAAAGGGAGCTCAGCAAGAGACAGTCAGTACTTGTCGTGGCGACACATCATCTTGACCTGTTCATTGCGATTGCAGTAAGTCTAGGTCATCGTGTAATTCGCATTTTCCAAAGCCGACGAAATGCTCTAGCCCGAGGAGCCTGATTCGAGAGGTGTCAACGTGGGCCGACCAATCTCAAAGGACCGGTGATTTATCCACGTGGGCGCTGTCATGTAGGAAGATCGCGGGACGGATGTCCCACAGCCTTCCATAGGTGGTGAAGGCGTCCGAACTGCCGACTCCAATATCAGGATCAGGGTATACGAGATAGGTTCGTCCTCCGGCATTGACCCGACTTCGGTACTTATACGGCAAGCTTCGTAGATGCGGCGCTAACCCTCATCTCAACTATAATTTCCCTGACGGAGATCGCTCACTGGCGCACCACCAACAGTACCATGCATCCGTTCGACATTCACGAGCCTAGGCTTGTTTTAGGTGTTCCTTCGCCTCTGCAGATCATGCGAGACATTGCTTGAGAACTCTTCTTTCATTCCAGCTCGACACCATCCTCCCGGTTGTCGCTGAGCATCAACATCGGGATCATGGACTACGAGCTGAAATCCAGGAGCCATGTGGCTTATGAAAAGCAGCCAGCGGATGATGACGCGGTGGCCGCGGATTGCACTCAGTTGGACGTGAGAGATATGCAACGACTAGGAAAAAAGCAGGAGTTAAGAAGGAACTTCCGCTTCACGTCTATCCTGGGCTTTGTCGCAGTCGCTATGGGAACTTGGGAGGTGACTTTATCGGCTACCGCTTCAGGGCTTACCAACGGCGGTACTGGCGGGATGGTATGTCTCTTCTGTGGCCGCAATTTGGCGGTGTGCTGAGCTGTATTAGATCTGGATGTTCTTGGGAAGCTTCATATGCTTCGGCACAATCGTGCTGTCACTCGCCGAGATGTCGTCGATGGCTCCAACAGCGGGTGGACAGTATCATTGGGTACGTCAAGGGAAGCAACGGCGTGATGCCCTCGCAGGGCCGCCACGCGACACCATTCCGAAGAGCGCCCAGGGAACTAGGGATATGCTCAGTGCCTTGGGGATAGTGACTGACCTTGCGATGCTCATAGGCCAGCGAGTTTGCGCCACGCAGCCATCAGAGGTTCATATCGTACCTTGCCGGCTGGATGAGTACGCTCTCGTGGCAATGTGGCACTTGTTCAGGCATGTTCCTGCTCGGGTATGTAAGCCCAACAGCATGTGGCGGGGATGAGCCGCTGAATTCACTTGGATACGCTGGGTGCCGAGCCCCAAGATAGCTCGTGCCTACGGACTACAGCTAACGTTTACGTCTCTGCAGAACACAGATACAGGGTCTCATCGCAATCACTCATGATGACTACTCACCAAAGGCGTATCAAGGATATCTCTTCGTCATCGCGATGGTCAGTCTCGGACTTCTGATCAATACCTGGGGTGCGAAGCACTTGCCACTGGTAGAGGGAGTCCTACTAATCTTCCACGTCTTCGGGTTCGCCGCCGTTCTGATTGTCCTCTGGGTGCTGTCTCCCCGAAACACGGCACAAGAGGTCTTCACTTCCTTCGAGAACAGCGGCGGCTGGTCGAGTATGGGTTTGAGCATGCTGGTCGGGCAAGTCACCTCAATCTATGGTCTTATTGGCTCTGATGGTGCAGCACATATGGCCGAAGAGACAAGAGATGCCTCCATCGTCGTGCCTCAGTGCATGATTTGGAGCTATCTACTCAACGGCGCCATGGGATTCGCCATGCTCATCACATATTGCTTTTGTCTGACCGACGTAGATGCTGCACTTAACTCCAGGAGCGGGTTCCCTTACATTTATGTCTTTGAAACTGGCACTGGTTCTACGGGAGGTGCTATTGGACTCACCTCTATCATTCTGATCCTTGGTATTGGTACGTAAATGCTCCACTCACAAGACTCATAACGTATGGCTGACTGATGCTGGCCAACAGCTGGAGCAACCTCTTTCTTCGCATCAACCTCTCGACAGACCTTTGCATTCGCCAGAGACAAGGGATTGCCAGGATGGCAATGGATCGGCAGTGTTCATCCAACACTTCACATTCCTCTGAATGCCATCTTGGTCACCTATGCCTTCACCATCCTACTGTCCCTGATAAATCTCGGGAGCACAATCGCATTGTAAGCCCAGGCACATCTAGGTCCTTGATCCTCCGATGCTGACACATAGCAGCAACGCCATCATCTCGCTGCAGCTTTTGGCCTTGATGTCGACATATGCCATCAGCGCTGGCGCCATTGCTCTGAAGCGCATTCGAGGCGAGGTATTACCGCGCTGCAGATGGTCACTAGGCCGGGCCGGCCTCCCAATCAATTGCATCGCTTTCGTCTATTCTTGCTGGGTAAGTCATCTCTAGGAACCTGAACAGACCTTTGCGAGGAAATCACTGACATACTCCCTCATAGGCCATGCTATGGGTCTGCTTTCCCGTTTCGGTCCCTGTGTCCGCGCAGAGCATGAACTACGCCGTTGTGATGTTCTCCGGTGTGTTCATTATCGCGTTGATCTGCTACGCTGTTCAGGGACGGCATGTATATTTGGGGCCTGTCGTCAACGTGAACTGGGACGTCTCTGACGACAGAGATCTCTCGATTTAGGACATTCGAACATTCTTTTTTGCCGAGCAGCGTCCAGCTATCCCACGAGACGGCCTGCTTCCATGATCTTGTCACCCGTTCTGGATTTAGCTCGTCCCTTTGACGCTTCGATGCGCAACGCGAGATTGAGGAGGATCGCTTACCAGCGTAGTCGCATGTCAGCCTCGTCGAGAATTTGAAGTCAGACTGGATTCTGGTAATGCAACACGCCGCTGCATCTCACGCTTACGTCGACAAGTCTATTTGCGGGAGCTTCACAACTTGATCGATCATCGATCATCGATATGTTCCGTGCTGTCCATCTCGTCGGAACGTCGTCAGCAGCCACGCGAAAAGCTGGTAAGGGATCGAAACACTACTGCACAAACGTGTGCAAATATAGCTTTCGCGCTAGTCCTGATTTCGGCGCCGTTATGCATAAGGTTCTATACGCCGGCCTATTAGCAACAGATCCATTAATCAGCAGACTTCGAGAGGCGCAACTATGCTCCCCTTTCTGACGAGCTACTGCACCTGCCCCTGCGAACAACCTTGCAGCCTCGTCTACTTCGGGAGAGAACATCATACATATGTCCCGCCTCTTGATACGTCTCGGGATTGGGAAAATGTACACGAGAGCATGTGCGACAGTATCTCGTTGTCAACGTCTCGCGACGCCTCGCGTAACAGCACCAATGCCTTTCGATACAGACCGCCACAGCTGACATGGTTGCGAGCCACACCCAAAAAACGTGATGCTGTTCGCTTCACGGAGGGTCTGTCTTCACAGGTCTTCTCCCTTCCCCTGAGCGCACGCCACGCTGACCGTGACAACAGAGCTTCGTCTACACATTCATCCGATCGGAAGCCTTAAAGTCTGGACCTGCTGGTCGCACTCGTGGCTGGCTGTGACGCCTCTCTTCTCGACAGCTTCGGGCGCTTCTCGCCAAGTCGAGATCCAAAGGCGGCCATAACTGAGCATTACTCGCAGCTAAGCCTGAGCTGGGTCCCCGACCACGTGAGATATGCATCTGGCCGCCATGATGTGGCGCTCCCGACTGCTCTCAATTGGCGTATTCGTCCGGCTAATACTGCATTCATGCAATCCAGTTGCAGCTAAAAGTAGGTTGGACTATTCGAATGTTCCGCCTGGGGACCAATACTCAAAGCGTAGACACGAGAGAGTCATGTTGTGCCTCAGGGTCAAGCTACGCGGTGCCGTTGCTGCTACTACTCGCCTTTATATACTGCTTGCCCTGTCCCTGGGCACAAAGAAGGTGAAGTAATCTCTATCTCAAATTCAAGATGAAGTTCTTTTCAGCAGCCCTCTTGGCTTCTCTAAGCTTCACTGCTGCGTACATCCCAATTCCCAGACGAGATGTCAGCCAGAGTCAAAATGCGAGTCCACCAACTCGCAAGGATATTACAACAATGGGCAAGGAAGAGTTCAACCTTTACATATTGGTATTTTGCTCCCGACTAGAACCCGATTCCCCTAAGATATTCTGAGACCGAGAGAATGGTTCTGATCGTCGTTTTGACAGGCAATGCAGCAATGGCAGAGAGCTCGGCCTAGCGAGATTGGTGGATACTTTCAAGTGCGTTTATCAACTTTGTGGTACTACCGAGACATGCGTGCCGCAGTCCGCTGTGCTGGGACAATACCACGCGCATTGGGGATATAGCTGACAGTCACAGGTTTGCGGCGTACACGGCGCACCTCATCAATACTGGGATGACTCTGGCAACTTCCAAGCGAATACCCGCCAGGGTAATAAGGCTGGGGGTTATTGCTTTCACGGCACGAAGGACTTCTACCTATGGCATCGCCCATATCTTGCCCTCTACGAACAGCAGTTGAAGGCCATTGCCACCAACATCGCGAACAACTGGTACCAGCCTCAAAGGTCCACATATCAAGCCGCCGCGTCCTCCCTCAGGCTACCTTATTGGGATTGGGCAAGGTCAGGCACTGTACCTTCACAAATTGCCAGCACTCAGATTACCATCGTCAACGCCACAACAGGACAACCACAGACCATTGCCAACCCTCTCTATTCCCACACGACCACGGGCTCTCTTGGCAATGGCATCAGCGTAGGTAGGAACGGCGGTCGTACGACTTATCGATCGAACACCTATGTCAGGGATATGCAAACCCAGTTCTCAAGTCTTCAGCGCGGCGTTGCTCTTCTCTTCAATACACCTAACGTATGCTGGAACGTCTTCGCGACCTACGATTCAACTGAGCGCTCGTCGTGCGGCCAATCCTCCGTCAATAGTCTCGAAGGCATCCACAATACGGTTCATAACACCATTTGCGGAACTATGTGCAACCTCGACACCTCCGCGTTCGATCCAATCTTCTGGCTCCATCACTGCAATGTCGACAGGCTCGGAGCATTATGGCAGGGCCTGAATCCAAACACTAGACAGCCTACCACCACATCTTCTAGCGGCAATTTTGTCTGGGATGCTGGCTATCGGCGAGGCGATACCTTTTCTTATATGCCGTTTAGGACTCAGAATTCCGGTACCGCTTGGTAAGTAGAAGACATCCTCTGTGTGACACCAGCACGCGACATAACAAACCTAGTAGCAGTTGTTGAAACATCACCACGTGGTTTTCGAGCATGGCTAACGCGCTTCTGCTTAGGTGGACTCCTGCCATGTCCTACGATGTCCGATCTTCTGGCTACACTTACCCCGAGATCGCCGACAGACCTAGCGTGTCAACGCTGCAGAGCCGTCTTAATGCCATCTACGGTAACGGCCGCACTCAACAAGCTGTCAGCACCAACTCCAAGCGTGATGAGGAGTCCCTTTTGCTTGAGGGACGCCAGGCTGCCGCGAAGCTGATCACACCTCCGTCACAAGCTGCGTTAGCTCCCTTCCGCAGTTCTCTAATCAACGCAAATGGGAGTTACTCAGAGTACTCCGCAGAGATCAATATTCGGAAGTACGTACCGCACGTCATTACTACCTTACCATCGCTGACATCTCACTCCCAAGGTCCGTAGCCCCCGGCGAATCTTTCAACCTTCACCTCTTCTTCGGCGATGTCGACCCAAGCAGAATCGCAAACTCCGACTACCTCGATGCGCCAAATCGCGTCGGCGGCATTTCGATCTCTCAGTCTTCCTCGACGAACGGAGCAAGCGCTGCCCAAGGTGTCGTGCCTCTCACCGATGCACTTCTCAATACCCTTATTGCCGGTGGAATCAAGGACTTGAAGCCAGCCACCGTCAGGCAGTACGTCCGCGCCAAGCTCGTGTGGAGGCTCGTCACTGCCAGTGGCAAGGACATCGGTGGCGGACAAGCACGTGGTAACGGCTTGGCTATCAGAGTCAGACGCACTCTTGTGACGCCAGACGGCGGTGCTCAAGCCGTACCTGTCGTTGCGGCACCAGAGACTCTTGTCGAGACGACCGACAACACGAAGGCGGCACCACTGCCTGCCG
The DNA here is from genome assembly GCA_001297265.1 of Mycosphaerella arachidis. NCBI lineage: Eukaryota > Fungi > Ascomycota > Dothideomycetes > Mycosphaerellales > Mycosphaerellaceae > Mycosphaerella > Mycosphaerella arachidis. Next base: position 169,253 of record LIHB01000024.1, read on the forward strand.
GGGTAGCTGCTTCTTCGGCTTCGAGCTCGAATCTAGCTGCGGCTACATCTGGTACATCGAGCGTTTCTTCGTCTGCGTCTTCAACGTCGACAGCCGAGGGGGTCGAGTCGACGGCCTGAATTGTAGACTCTTGGCATATGTAGTAATGATTATTGGCATCTTTCACCCTTGCCACGCACACATCGACTGTTGTTGACAATGGCAACCACATGTAATGCCCGATCTCCGGAAAAGGACAAATGTGCTGGATGGCTGAATTGAAAAGCCCGTCTTCGCCAAATGCCTACTCCCGCCTTAATCAAACCTCGGGTGTCCGCCTTAACTCTCTGCCCGCTCTCTGAGACCGAGTCGATTGTGCCAGAAGTACCGTTCCAGACGTCGCCCTCTAGTGTATTTGCCATATGTCCTGATGAGCTCAACATCAAGCATGACGAGCATCTGGTCGTGAAAGTCCTTATAGTCGTCGAATACCGCAACTCCAAGTATGGACTTCGATAGTCCAGCTCGATGCGACGCGAATAGGTCTATGGCAGTTCAGTCCGCCGCCAAGCCGTAAGAAGATCACTATCGACTGACCTTCGAGGACGTAGCTGGCAATGATCCTCAGCACAGCGGGTGGAAAACAAAGTCGCTTTGCGATAGCGAGCGTGTTCGTTAAGGTGCAGCTATCCGATGTATAGTACAGGCCTTTCGCTTCTTCGTAGATTTGCCGGCACGTTGAGAGGAGTGCTGTTATCTTGTGTGTCTTCCGAAGCCAGGAGGTTTGTTTGTGAAGGAAGATCTGCTCGTAAATGGTATTTCGTACCTCCGCAGGGAGCGCAAGGAACTGAGGAGCCATGGTTGAGACCTGGGCCACGAGAGTGTCGAGGTGCACCCGGACACGGCAGCTGAATTTGCAGTTGCTTTCGACGAAAAACTTGGAGTGAAACACTGGCCACTTATTGTGCACTCGCTTGGTAAGCTGTGTTGTTTGGCAAAGTCGCCGTGAGGTTGATAGACGATTGCATTGTACACATGACGTGCAATCCTAGAGTTTCGTTTCGCGTTTAAGCTGCAGGTCATCTCTACCCACGTCACTGATAGACTTCTTGCCAAGCTGGCCGAGCATATTATCAGTGTCGGCCAGCAAGCATTTCATAACATGCTCAACACCAGCTTGACCCCTGATGGCAAGCCCATACATGTACGGCCGACCGATCAAGACCGCTTTCGCACCCAAAGCGAGCGCTTTGAGCACGTCACTTCCAGTCCGGATGCCGCTGTCAAACAAGAGAGTAAGTCCAGATTGCTTGACCTTCTCGTCCGCACCGATCTCAGCCAAGGCATCAAGTGAAGCAATAGCACCGTCGAGCTGTCTGCCGCCGTGGTTGCTGACGATAATGCCATCCATGCCATATTCGATAGCTTTGTGTGCATCGTCGACCGTCTGGATGCCTTTCAGCACGATCGGGCCATCCCACAACTTCTTCAAAGTCTCGAGGTGCTTCCATTCCCGATATGCACCCGAGCTCATGACATCGAGCCAGGCTCGAGACTTCTTTAGTACGTTCGCGTTGGCAAGAACTTTGAGAGCACCCCAAGGCGTGCCTGGTCGCTTGATCAGGTCCCATGCTTCGATCAACTTCTCAGATGCAGGACGATTGTCCGCTGCTTGCATCTCCTGGTATCGCTCGTTGAAAACAGGATCAGAATGTCCTATCTGGCAGCCATCGCCCCAAAGGAAGGGTAAGTACGAATTGTCAAGGTCTTCTGGCCGCCAAGCGAGGGTGAAGGTGTCGAGCGTGACGACCAGCACTTTGAAGCCATTCTGTTTCGCTCTGTTCAGCAGACTGACGGTGATGGCTTCCTCTTGTGGCTTTGGCCAATACAGCTGATACCATCTATCTCCCGCACCATTCGCTTTCGCTACTTCTTCGATCGTCCTCGTAGCAGCCGTAGACAGTATCATGGGCAACTTCACTTTCTCGCACGCCCTAGCCGTAGCTTCCTCGGCATCGGTATGCATGATGTTCTGGACACCAACAGGGGCAACTAGAAGTGGACTGCTGTACCTGGTACCAAACAGCTCTACGCCTATATCTCGTCGTGTGGCATTGACGAGCATCTTCGGCCGGAGTCGGTACCTGTCAAAGGCTTGGAGATTTGCCCGATAGGTGGCAAAGCTGCTCGCAGATCCATATACATAGCCGAAGTTCTCTGCAGGAACTTTCTCCCTGGCGAGCTGCTCCCATTGCGATGGCTTGGTCGAGAAGATGGGTTTGGAGAAGGCCGAGTATATGTCGCGTTGATATGCTGACGGTGCTTCAGGATCTGGCACGTCCCACTCTGAATTGTACTGCTTTGCTTGTTGAAGTTTGACAGACATTATCTGGTCGTCCGTAGTCTCACCACAATTACAATGTCAAGTCGTTTTGGTAAAAAGTGGTCCACAACACCATCAACGTTGACCTGATGTCTTGAAGCACCGTGCAACGGTAATGCCGAGGTTCATCATAATAGTCTGTGCTCCCTTTAGCGCCATCACGTCGAACATCAACGCCAGTTGTGAGGGAAACATGCTTCATCGACAGAACCACCAGCCATGCCAACAGCGAGAGTCAACATGACTAGGCAGTGAATTCGCCATCTCTCAGGATCCTGAAATGCCGTACAATACCGCATCCTCTACGAGAATGCGCCATTACGCCACCAGATGCAGCAGCTTGAGCCTATTTCGCAGCCGCAAAGACCACCCGTCTGTCAAAGAAAGCAGGTGCAAGCACTCTCTCCAGATTCCCCACGTTGTACTCCGCATTCCTGTGTCACATCGACCTTCCGGGCGACCAACAAAAGTTCTCCATTCGATATGAAGCCCAGTTCTTGGCAATTTATCACGGCTCAATGGCACTGGCACGCGAGATGATAGCCGTTGCGCGCGTGTTCTGCACGTTCTGCGGGACTCACAGCCACGCCGTCACACGGCAAAATGGACATCGTTGCTGTATGCGACATAGCATGTTCTTGTACCACAGGAGGAGGTAGAAGTATACTACTACTCTCCCGCATCGTCCTTGAACTTGGTCCTGTGCTTCTCTTTTTGCATCTTTGACCACTGCTCTGGCAAGATGAGGCTTCCCAAGGTCAATATGTATGGCCGCGGCCGCACACTTCGCGTGGCCATCACGATCGCCTGCCAGCTCGCGTTCGTATTATTTGGATATGACCAGGGCGTGTTCTCAGGCATTGTCGGCAACACAGACTTCAGACGGACTTTTGGCGAGCCTGGAAGCAGCCTGGAAGGTATTATCGTCTCCATCTACAACCTGGGCGCCTTCTCGGGATGCGTAATCAATTTCTTTGTCGGCGAGACGATGGGAAGGCGACTATGTATGTGGGCGGCAATGGCATGGATTGTGAGATGTGCTACGTGAGACGCTACAACCAGATGCTGACTAGACTAGATTGTCGGCGCTGTCCTGCAAACGACAGCATACTCCGTGCCGCAGATCCTCGTGGCTCGATATATTACTGGCATTGGCACTGGAATCGAAACGTCAACGGTCCCAATGTATCAGTCTGAGCTGTGCGATGCAGACAAGCGCGGCCGTCTAGTCTCGTCGGAACCGCTTTTTGTTGGGGTAGGAATCGTGATCGCCTACTTCTTCGACTACGGAATGTCCTTTGTTGGAGGGCCTGCGGCTTGGAGAGTTCCTATTGCCTGCCAGATCATCTTCGCGATAGTCGTGATTGTCCTGGTTTTTGGTCTGCCAGAGTCACCGCGATGGCTGTATGCTCGTGGAGAGAACGAGAAGGCTCTGTCTGTGATGTGTGACGTGTGGGGCAGCGAGCCGGAAGGCCCGAAAGTTGTCAAGATGCAAGAGGATATCTTAGGGGCACTCGAGCTGGAAAGAAAGACTGGAGAATACAGGTGGCGTGACATCTTCAAGCGCGACGAGGTACAGACCGGCCGTCGAGTGTTGCTCGCCTACGGAATGCAGTTCATGAACCAGATGGGAGGTATCAACCTCGTTGTGTAAGTATGCGCCCTTGATGGAAAGTCCATTCCTGACATCGACTAGCTACTTTGTTCCTTCAGCGCTTGAGTTCAACGTCGGCCTCACGCACAATCTATCTCTTCTCATTGGCGGAGCTGTGCAATGTATGTTCTTCGTCGGATCACTGTTGCCGACGTTCTTCCTGGACAAGATGGGTCGAAGGCGTCCAGCAATGTGGGGCTCCCTAGGCCTCGCAATCTCCATGATGATGCTTTCAGTCCTCCTCAGCTTCAACCGGGATCCTCCAACACCACTCAGCACGAAGACTTCCGAGGCTAGCATTGCCTTCTTCTTCACTTACATGCTGATCTTTGGCGCAACAATGAACTGCATCCCATGGGTCTACGTTCCAGAGATTCTACCCTTGCATGCTAGAGCGAAGGGAACGGCGATAGGCATTTCAAGCAATTGGCTTTGGGTATGTCCATATGCTACGTTCTGTACTGGATGTTCGCTAACCAAGCCTAGAACTTCGTGGTCGTCATGATCACTCCTACATTGATTCAAAATGTAAGACAATGACCGCAGACTACTCATTGTAGGCACAAGCTGACATCATCACAGCTGGCGTGGAAAGGCTACCTGATCTTCATGGCTCTCAACTTATCCTTCATTCCCTTGATCTATTTCTGCTATCCTGAGACCAGCAACCTCACACTGGAAGAGATCGACTTCCTGTTCACGAAGGACGGCAACACAGGCCTTCGAAAGTTTACAAGGCGTTCGCAACCCGTTCAGGAGAGCTTGAAGCCGCTTGAGCAGATCGAGCGAGACATAGGTGTTGAGAAGGGCGGCAGCAGTTCTTACGCTGGTGGCCAAATCGATCATATTGACAAGATCGGTGACAAAGCTAGCTGAAGGTCTAGAGGCCAGAATCTGCCACAATTCAGTCTTGGAACCGAGCGGCAACAATAAACAAATTCAACAGGTTTTTCAAATTCGATCCTATACCTGTTGAAAGCTAAGACACCACGGCGCCAAGCTTCCCTAGGCTCTGTTGGCCATCAACCGCAATTAGAAACTCATCATTTACACTATGCCCAGGACGTGCTATCCTACCAAAAGGCGTTCCCAACTTCCAAGATGCCGGGCTAAGCAGCAGTGATATCTCGGCACATCACGAGTCACGCTGCTGTTGCATTGCCTGCTTTGAGAATTGCTCAAGTGCGCGTCGCAGAAACCCTACGAGAAGGCACATAAAGTATGGCGCATGTCTGACAACCTGTACGCTTCGATATGTCCACCACGACACAGAGGCATATCACGAATGACATTATGCGCCTCCTCCTGGCAGCCATCGCGCTAGCCACAGATGCTACTGCAGACACGATCTAATGCAACAGAGGCACAATGGAAATGGCGAATACGAACTCGAATTCGATCCTCTCTGCGTAATGTGCAATGTCCGCACTCTTCAGACCACATCGCTGACCAGCGGTAGTGTACCTTGAATCTGTACGGCGAATACCAGCACAAGAAGGAGGTAGCCAAGGCAGGATTCAACCCTTCTGGCACGCGGATGTGCGGCGCACCGATCCCCGATGTGCCTGGGTGGACGGAGGGAGCGGAGTTCTCTGAAGGTAGACGCAGTGATGGAGAGGTTCGACGTACGTTTCACTCGAATCGATCTTCTTGTGCGCTTTGTAGTGCTGAGAATGATCCTGGCCAGTTATATTGCCTCAGCCTGACTATCACAGCGGGCGAACTCAGGCCTTCAGTACTTATGCTATCCACGAAAGCAAAATAGGTCGCTGAGCAAGTGCTGTAGCCATGAGCTGTAGTCTCCTGCCATCACAAGAAATAATTAACATATTCACCGACTGAGAAGTCACTCCAGTGTATCAGAGTAGGCTGTATTCTATCTTCGGGTATCGTTTGCGCAGAACAAGTGTCGTTCTGAGACCGCTGCTGTGCGCTACAACATATACGCCAAGACATCACAGGACAAACTGCATCGAACCCTTGCACTTTCCGCCTAGCTCTCTCCGCGCTTCATTGACAGAATCGAACTTCATCGTAACCAATATGGTTACAGGCAAGCACCACGCCAGTCTCTCCAGGCGGACGCAAAGACTTCCCGTCGCGCTCTACAAGCGCACACTCGACTTCCACATCTTCCAAGACATCGGTGAGGATGTCGCCATTATGAAGAAGCCGTACGTACGATACATCGATTGACAGATCGACCCCATGCGCGGCGATCGCCTCGTGAGATTTTTCTACATTTATACGACCCTCCGCGTCGGTCTATGTGCAAGCTCAAGCTAAGAAACAATGGCTGGAATGTCACATGAGCTCCGGCAGGTTATCCTCGCAGGTTACAGCCACGTTTGATCCTGCATTGAATGTGATCGGCAGACCGGCAAAGAACAAAGGTATATCAGGGTGCGCAATGAAACAAGCCTTCCAAAATTCCTGGCCGTTCCATAAAAGGGTCATAGAATTATCCTTACGAGAGCGCTCATGGCTCAGCGGTGATACCGCATTAGCACAAAAGTCAGTTCCCCTATTCAAAGTCTCAATACTGTCGCCAGCATTCAAGGTCAAAAAGCCAGTGTTACTAGCCTCACTCGCAGGCTGCAGTTGACCATTTCGCACGCAGTCGTGCAGTTCACGGTCGCTAGCTCACTGGTATTCAAGCTTCGAATCGTCCGAAGTAGAAGGAAATTTGGCCGTAACATTGGTTGAATCATTACCTTCACCTAAGCAGCCGACAAACATTTTGCGAGCGAAGGAAGTTGCTCGCGATTATCGCATTCTCGCATCGCTTCAGCCTGATTAGCAGGTCTACTATTGCCCTCATAATAGGTGAGTGCTAGCATCGGAAGCCCTGGAATCATGGATTTACGATCCCCCAAATCTGCTAGAGCCGGTGCCAATGTCAGCGCCAGGCTGGGCTGTGCTAGTGCTCATTGATGGCGGCGTGGCAGGAGCGGATTTCGTGTTGCTCTCGATGGACGAAGACGACCAATTGCAGATCAGTTGTGCATGCAACGTCACAAGGAATTTGCCGAGTTTGCGTGGTATCTGTTTGTTGTCGTCCCGTAGGAGACCGAGCAGGTGAGGTGAAGAGAGCCGTTGGAAAGAATAGGAAGCTAGCCCACATGGTGGGTGGGGCCACACATGCGGAGGCACGGGATCTGGGGGTTGTGGGTTGCCGCTAAAGAATTTCGGTAATCGGATGTCTCGCGAGGAGATCACCTTCACAAGGCGGCGTATCATCTGGAAATGTCTCGGCCATGATGAGCACTTGATGCCGTCGACTTCCGGGCAGTGCTGCAGTCTTCTCGGGCTTCTATTGCGGCCTGTAAATATCACCGTCAGCGGACTGCACCGCGCGTGCCGTACGCTATCCTCAGGCGCTATGCATTGGGCACTGCTTCCAATGCATGGCCTTTTGGCGCCCTCACAATCCCGCGATACCCTTCAATGCCTTGAAACCTTTCTTCTCTTTTTCCTTTGACGCCTCCTTATCCTTAGGCTTCAGCTTGATGTTTTGCGCACCACCTGCTTCGATCATCAGCGGGCGCCTCAACGACTGGGAAATAAGCTGTACGACTGACCTCGCCCATAGACACGAACTTTGCTATCCGCGTTGATCTTGTCCTTGGGCTCCCTTCCCTTGCCACTGTCACCACTAATGACGCTTCGCTCATCGGCAGCTAAGGGCGGGGTGGGCATGTACGGGGAAGGTGCTTTGCTGGAATTTCTCTTCACGCTCGGTGCACTTGACGGATGTTTCCATGTCAATCCCGCGGCACTGTTGATCGTGGCTTCGCTCCGAGGTGGCGATATTGGTGAGATGGGAAAGCCGCGCATGTCTTGAGGGTATCGCTTCGGGCCAGGGTCGCTGGCACTCACATTGGTGTACACAGCCTCTGATGTCGCATCATATTCGCTGGCGAGCTCGTAGACGCTATCTATGACACCTGACCGATAGCCGAGACCACCGCTCGTGGCGTCTGGTGTGCTGTCGTGGTCACTGTAGCCGCTGACACTAACGCTGCGTCTGAGGTCGTAGCTCGTCGGTGATATCTGGCTCTTTAGTGACTGATATTCGAGTTCGAGGTCTGTGTGTCGCTCCAGCAATCGCGAATATGTCTTCTTGAGCTGCGCAAGCTTTGCTTGTGCATCAGCAAGAGCCTGTTGCATCGCATAGCTATCGTTGGAGAGTGACGTTAGAGATCGGTCGTATGTTGCAGAGACGCCGACTTGAGCCTCAAGCTCAGACAGTCTGTCAGCGTACACCCGCTTTGTCCGTCCGAGTTCTTGCTCAAAACGCTGTAATCGCATCTGCAAAGTCCCTTTCTCGCTTTGCAGAATCTCCACTTCACGCTTCGCTTGGTCAAAGTCGAACTCGCGATACTCGAATTCGCGCACTTTCCTTTGCGCCTCCGTTAGCTGCTTCTGTAATTTCTGAAGCTGTTCCAGATCGCGCTTCATCATCTCGAGCTGATGCGATTTGTTGAGTTCCCTCGCTTCGGCAGTGGACAGCAGATCGCGATAGTGCTTCATCTCAGATCGTAATCGTTTGAGCTCGTCGGCATCAGCGGCCCACGTCTCCTGTTCCTTCTTCATCTTGTGGAAGCGTTCTGTCAGGTTTATCTCCAGATTATTGGTCTGCTTCCTGGTGAGGTTCGAGTCCTTGATGGTGGCCTCGCGAGCATTGCGCACTTGTTCCAGCTGCTGCTTGAGGGCACGGTTCGCGTTGATGAGGTTCAGTGTTTCTGCTTCAACAGTCGCATCCTTGACATTTTTCCGCATCAACTGGCCAATGTGGGAAGCATACTGCGCCTTATGCCATCGCTCAAAGTTGAGATCGTTCTGCAGGCCGACAATCTTCTGTTGCAAGTATTCGAGGTTGTTCTTTGGCTCGGGCTTGTCGCCCATACCACTGTTGCTGGGAAATCCTTGCATCGGCAGCGGGAACTCGTCGAGCATTTGGGACGCACCTGAACGACTCGTCGATGTTTTTGGCCGCAGCATATCTTCTGACCTATCGTCCGCAGGTCCAAGCACAGGACTCTCCTCCATACTCACTGCAGACACAGCCGTAGACGATACATCACGCCAACTGCCCCCCGAGCGAAGGCTCGTGTGGCTGATCGATGGCGATATGGTACCATGAGCGCTCGGCGGTATAGGTGGCAAAGGCGGAAGATCTGGTAGTCTGCCGGTAGGCGGCGGTCCGGGACTCATCAAGGCTGGCTTCGTGTTCATTGCTAGGGCATGACACTCTGCGACCACATCTGCCGGATCCATCTTGGGCCATTTGGTATCAATGAGCTCCTCCTCCACAGTCATGTTGAAGAAGTTTGGGTGCAGTAGATGTGCTTGGCGGTATTGGTCGGTCCTGCTGCGAATTACCGCTTGGTCAAGATCGAAGTCGTCTGCGCCAGGGAGTTCGAAATTCTTCAAAAATCGTCGCGGCTTCCGTACGTAGCTCATGAAGTTTAGTGGGTATAGGCCGTAGAGGTACGTGAAGTATGTCATGACTTCGGGCGTCGTTGCCTCCACCACATCGTCTTTCGGCCTGGCACGCTCCCATGTGGGATCGATACCCACATCCTCATGGTCCTGGCTGTCCGACGGTATTCGATCATCGGTGACCAGGCTCTTCTGTGCTTCGGTGCTCAGCGGACTGTACTTCTCCCAGCACAAGAGTCTACTGTAGATGAGAAATAGGCGTGGCAGCTTCTCTCCTAGAGACCCTGGTATGTGGGGCATAAGCATGACGAGTGACTTGAGCGCTACAGAGAGGATTGTTGTTGAAGTGTCGTTCATGAGGCATATCAGAAGGTGGTCGATTAGCGGTGTGTGAATCACGTTGTACAGGTGCGGCACTTGATTTTGCAGAAATGCGCTAAGTAGCGTCAGGCCTTGTAGTCGAGTCTTCGCCCTCACAATCAAGTCGTCCAGGCCGTTGAAGAAGTGCTTGGGCATCTTCCGTGCAAATGCAATAAGGACAGTCTCCGCTTGTTTCGCGATCTGTGCATTGTCCTGTGCCACGAACTGCTCATCTTCTCCCAGGCTCTGTGTTCGTGAAAGGTACAGTTCCAGTAGATCCTTGCATATCCGTGTCGATGTTCTGGCTCGTTGCTTGGCGTTCTCATCGTCTTCGTCGTAAATCATGAGGCTCGCAACAAAGTCTTGCGCATCATCCAGTGCTGCCTTCTTGTATCCCGCTGTGCTGACGACCGGCTTTGCAGCCAGATGGTACCATTCCAGAAGGTCATCCTCTTGCACGATAGCGGGCCGCAGCTCTTTCAGCACACCAACGAATGCCCCCAGCTTTTGCGTGCTCTGTCTGACATATGTGTCCCAAAAGTGCTTAAGCTCTTGATTTGCTTGGGAAGCTTCTTCGCCGTCTATCCTTCCATCGTGGTCATCCACAAAGGACTGTAGCATTCGCCGGCTCTCGGATGGCAGCGACAGTGGTATCTTGGAACCCCCAAAGTGGGTCTGCAGGGCGTTGGTAGCATCTCTGATGGATCTGCGACCGTCATCGTGGTTAGCTAGCAGATTCTTGCCTTGGGCAGCGTAAGCCCTTGAAGCGTGCAGTGACATGAAATGATGGTGGTAGCAGCAGCCCAGCGGACTGCAGGCCGAGGGCCAGCCATGCTCACCTTGTATTCCCAGCGCTCATCATATTCGAGTCTGCAGGTGGTCGGCGAGACGGTGGTAGGTTTGCAGAATGCTGATCCGGGTCTACGGCCGGGACGGTGTTAGGTACTAGCGCTGATTTTCATATCTATCCGTGTGTTTGGCTCTGCTAGAATACCACCTCCCGCCCTCATATGGAGGCGTTGGCACGCGTGTGACGGTGGATGCTTGCGTCCGGATCAAACGACAAGGCAAGCAAGCGTCATCCTACAGATTGATGAAAAGAAGGGCCGGAAACATCGGGACCTGCATGATGAGTCTGCCGGCAAGCCTGTGTAGTGTACAGTACAGTACAGTCCAGTCCCTATAGGACTATCGCAGCAGCAAAAGCTTTCCAGCTGCTGTGAGCTTTCTTGCGTGCGGCACGGAAATGCCCCACAGCCGCTCATCTCATTCACCGTCAACGCGAGACGTGACATTGATGATCGCGTTGAGCATTGAGGTCATTGGTGGTGAAGATAGCGAATGCATCCTTTTGCACAGGCGAAAAGGCTCCTTTCGAAGATCTCCGGATTGTTCACCCGCGGGTAGGAAAAGCCACATTCACGGTACGAAACAGGGTTCATGCTGCCACGCCATGAAATTCTTCATGGACGGCACCTTTGCTTTTGCTGTCACGATCACCATGCATCTCACTCACGGATCATCTCCTTCGGGTAATGGAACGTGCAAGAGCAGCTGCGTCCTCTTTCGACCGGCCATTCTGTGCTATATCCCGCCAGAGGAATCTTGACGAGGCCCGTGTATGAGCAGACATCTGAAACGGAAGCGAGGCTGCCAATGCTTGGGACGACATCTCGTATTCCATGCTTTCGCTTCCTAGACCATGCCATCGGAGACGATCGATTCGGCATTGAGAGAGAATGACGAGCAACGAGCTGCATGAGATAAGAGGTATCTTGCCTTTGTCTCTTCAACATATACCTCGCGGTCTTCGCCAGCAGTAAACGTCTGACTTGTTGAAGTCAAGAATCCTTCTTGCACAGCACTTCTGACTAACAGATCAAGACCAAGCCACTGCACCTCGGCTGCAAGATCCTCGAACATGCTCAACATCAGCAGCAAAAAGTGATGAGACTCAACGCTGAAGCCGTCACATCACAAAGATGACATCCGGCGCGCGTCTTCACGGCCCTACACGCGGCCACCGGCGTCTTCATGCAGCGGAACAGCAACGCCAGCCCGGACCGACTGCAGGCGTTGTCCATGACCCGATGCTCGATCGAGGACCAAACACACGGCAGCCACATCCAGCATCTCGCAATCCTACCTCACATCGTCAAACCCACGGTGACGCTCAAGAGAGCCATTTCGCGACGTCTCAGTACAACGCTCAGCCAAAAGAAGACAATCGAGCATCTGCGACTCAAGCTTCATGTCCAGCCAGGGTCGTTGCCACATTCCCAAACGCAGAACCTCGAAACCTCAAAACTATAGTCTACACGGTACATTGCCGACTTGCAGTCACACAAGACGTGCGAATCACCCCACGGTGCGTGCTACGTACACGTCTGTACAGACGCCATCCTGGGCCCGATCGTAATGCACCGGATTCTCAGAGTTTGATTCGCCCAACATTAATTTCAGACCGACGTATTGTACGGTTTCATGGTGCGCGCGTCTGTACTGTCAAGGCCTTGAAACACAACCGGTAGTGTACAACAGGCTTCTCCGAACGCCCGGTTGGCTGCAACAAGGAATAGAGTGGATTACGATCGAAGCTGAAAGGTCACAGTAAGCAATGAGGCTTGTAAATCATGATCCGCGTAGATGCTCCCGCTCACGCCGCTGCAGTGAAACCAGAAGAGCTCACTTCCCGATCCTCGTCAAGTGCACTTGATGGCATGAATTCTCGTTGATTCCGTCACAATTGGTCTATCATACAATTCAGATCCCACATTGGGCGATTATGCTTCGACGCCTAAGCCTCGCGGCTGGACAAAGTCATACCCATGCTAGGTGAGGTCCAGGTCACTTACACTTCAGAAGGTCCGCTGTCCACCTCGAGCGGTGTGGTATGCCGTGGAGCTCGAAGCAGTATCACATGCAGGTCTTGATCCCATGGCTGACGTTCAGCCGCCATCAGACGGCAGCTCGTGGTAGAGCTGTACCGGTGATTGTTGAAATTGCAGCTAGGCCTCTCCATGCGCTACTCGTGGGAGTTCAGGCCGCATTATCCTACTGTTCTCATCCTCGGTTGATGGTGTTCCCACTGCCTTTCGGATTCGCTTCCACGTATTCGTCCCACTCCCGCGCCTTCATAGTCTCCTGATCCACCAGATCATAGTCATCCTCATCCACAATCTTCTGCACTTGACTCTGTGGTCCACCGCCATCTATCATGCCACCTCGTTTCCTCTCCTCTTCCAGGTACTCGTCGATGCTCATAGTGGGCAAGCTATGATCCGGTCTGAACACGCCGTCTTTGAACTCCGTCCTCTTGCTCGTCAAGGTGAACGGCCGCAGTGGTTTGCCATTCTTGTCCAGCAGTGGACTTTTGAGACCAGCCGAGAGATGCTGTGTGTCGAGTCGCTCGCTATACCCATCGCGCTCTCTCGTCCTGTCGCGAACATCATTTGGCTGTTTTATGAGGTCGGGAGGAGGTGCGGGTGGGGCGAGAGATAAGATGTGTAGTTCCTGTGCTATCGACTCGAGGGAAGCAAATGTCTGATGTGTGCAGTACTCAATGTTCGTGAGCTGCATCTCACGGTATATGCTGTCATCGTTCTCGATTGCTTTTGGATTCTGTCGCAGATACTCGAGCTTCTGCTTCAGCGCCTTCTCTTCCTTGAATCGCTTGATCTTGACATCTCTTCTGGACGCTGGGTCGGTGGTGGAGGTAGTGGAGAACGTGGTAGGCGATTCGCGGTATTGCTCGAGGAGCTTCGCATCGTCTTTCGAAAGGATATCGTAGTTGTCCAACTGCTTCAGGTACCTCTCATAGCTCCTTTGCGCTCGCTGAAGATTGGCCTTGCGCTGCTCGAATCCATGAATTCGTAGGACCAGTTCAGCGACGCGGTAGTTGAGCAGTAGGTATTGCAAGTCGGTCGAGGCGATGTCTTCGAGGCTTTCGTTCGGGCTGAACAGCGAGATGTGATCTGCGATCGTGACGCACTGCTCATACAGCTGGATCGCAGCAAGCAGATTATCCTGGAATGTTTCCGAGTTGCTGTCGAAGCTGTTCTCGATGATGCTTCGTTTCGACTCTGCCTCGGCGAATGCGGATCGCAAGCTCCGTGGTTCCTCTGCCATGATGTAATCCGCGTATCTGTTGTATGAAGGTGACGGTAAGAGAGATGTGTAGCTAATCTATCACGTGCCCACGTGGCGAAAGCAGGGATGCCGCGCCAAAACATTGCCAGCTACGAAAGCGGCAAACGCAAACGCTGTCTTCCAGCAACACACAACAACATGCATGCAAGCTAGCATGCAACGACGTAGCCTGACCACCTTTGCTCTTCAAGCACCACCACTGCTTGCTTGCTTCATCTCACTTACGGCACACAGCACTAACATCACCTCGCCGCCATGGGCGCGCCAGAACTACTACGCGTGCCTGATGCGGAGGATGAAGACCGCGATGGTAGTTCTGCAGCCTCAGACGATGAGGAAGACGTTCCGGTGACAGGACCTGCCAACACTTGGCAACTCAAGAGACGCGCCCAAAAGGCCATATTCGAATCATGGCTCGTCAGTCCTGCTGGCGAAGAAGCACGAAAGCCAAAGACCAGAGACGGCGGCCTGAAGGAGGAGGTCGACGAGCAGCAGTCAATCCACTCGCTCCTGGCCCAGCAGCAGAAAGGTACTCAACTTGTGAAGAACCCGCGCGAATATCAAGTCGAGCTTTTCGAGCGCGCCAAGCAAGAGGTACGTCTCGAGGCTATCAGACATACGGCGGCTGCTCAGATGCTCGTGCATGATCCAACCTGTGCACTGCACGAAGCACTTTGCTAACAACACGATAGAATACCATCGCCGTGCTCGATACCGGATCTGGCAAGACGCTCATTGCAGTCTTGCTTCTCCGATGGGTTCTCGACAATGAGATCGAGAGGCGAGCCGCTGGCCACCCCCCGAAGATCTCGTTCTTCCTCGTTGCATCTGTAACTCTTGTCTATCAGCAGTTCTCGGTCCTTGAATGCAATTTGGACCACAAGGTAACACGACTGTGCGGTGCCGATAACGTCGATCGATGGTCTGCAGCACATTGGACGCAGATATTTCATGAGAACAAGGTCGTGGTGTGCACTGCGGAGATTTTGTTCCAATGCCTATCTCGCAGCTTCTTGACCATGAAGCAGATCAATCTGCTCATATTCGACGAAGCTCACCACACGAAGAAGAACCACGCATACGCAAGGTTTGCTCATGAATATCTCCTTTTCCGGCAGTCCATCGCTGACCGAAACAGAATCATCAAAGACTTCTATATACCCGAACCACGTGAGGAGCGACCTCGTGTGTTTGGCATGACTGCAAGCCCCATAGATGCCAAGGTCGATGTGATTCAAGCTGCATCAGAACTGGAAAGCCTCCTAGACTGCAAAATTGCCACAACTCAGGATATGAGTCTTGCGGAAGCCATCAAGCGCCCAGCTGAAGAAACCTTGACGTACGATGCCTTGTCACAAACATGCCCCAAGACACCTTTACTGGAGGACATGGAATCACGTTTCGGACACATCGAAGTTTTCGCAAAATGCTTCCAGCGTGCTGCGGAGGTGGCTCGTCATCTGGGCCGTTGGTGCGCGGACGCCTTCCTCCTTCACGCCTTCTCGCCCGAGAAAGCTAAAAAATACGAGGTCGAGGTCGAGAAGAAGTGGCATGCGCGTAAAGGTCACCAGAAGGTGGCCGAACTGGACGATGCTGTGAGTTACTCCGAAGGGCAAAAGAGGTCTTCTGTGTGACATCTGCGCGCGGCATCCTCAGCTTAGCAGCAGTTGCTGAGACATTGGCACGTGGTGTTTGAGCTTGACTAATGCCCTTCTGTATAGTTGAAAGACATTCGGGCGGCGACCCACTACATTCAACAGCAGTCTCACGTTCTCGACAAGTTTTCCTGGACGCGGGATCTGAGCTCAAAAGTCCGCCAACTCGACCGTTATCTTCGGATGCAATTCGAACGCGAGTCGAACCACCGTGCGATTGTGTTTGTGGACAGGAGATACACAGCACGTCTATTGCATAGCCTGTATAAGATGCTTCGCGGACATGTTGGGTCTGTCCACATGCGCGGTCACTTCTTGGTGGGCTCAAATGGTGGCAGCATCGATGAGGACTCATTCTCGTTTCGGCAACAGGTCCTGACGCTGATCGACTTCAGGAGTGGGAAATTGAATTGCTTGTTCGCCACCTCCGTGGCCGAAGAAGGGCTCGATGTGCCAGACTGCAATCTGGTTATTCGGTTCGACATGTACAACACCATGATCCAGTACGTACAATCACGTGGACGTGCGAGGAATCAGCATTCCAAGTTCATTCACATGCTTGAGAATGGCAATTGCGCCCATCAGCAAACTTTCGGCGAGGTGCGTTGGCAAGAGAATAGCATGCGCAGGTTCTGCGACCAGCTGCCTGAAGATCGAAAACTGCAGGGCAACCAGGACCATCTGGAAGCGCTACTGGACAAGGAAAGGGAAATGCAGGTTCGCATTGAGCCCACGACTGGGGCAAAGCTGACCTACGGCAATGCATTGAATTACATCGCCAACTTCGTTTCTGCGATACCCACCGACAGCGACGAGCCGCAACATCCAACGTATGAAGTCCAGGCTCGTGGCCAGAAATTCCAAGCAGAGGTACGTATTGAAGGGTACCAGGCTTGGAGCGGTGCCTCAGACAGTGGTGTGGGTGTTGGAGATATGCGTTGCCCGACGCGGTCCACTCCACTGGTTACGCCGACTTCCACGTTAGTACCACGCGCTTGTCGAGTATAGCTGACACCATTCTTTTCAGGTGATGCTTCCAAACAATTCGCCAGTCCAATCAGTTATTGGCCTTGTTCGTGCCAAGAAAGGCCTCGCAAAGCGTTCTGCTGCGTTCAACGCTTGCATCGAATTGCGGAAACTAGATTACTTCGATGGCAACTTCCTGCCAGTATACACCAAAAAGCTGCCGGTCATGCGCAACGCTCTATTGGCCATAGATATGAAGAAGCAGCGCGGATATCACATGCGTTCGAAGCCAAGCATCTGGACAGAGCAACGAGGAAGCGTACCATGCCAGCTATATGTTACGGTCATCGACTTTCCGAACGGTCTTGAACGCCCACACCAGTCGATCGCGTATCTCACCAGAACGCCCATGCCTGACTTCCCGGCGTTCTCAGTTTACTTGAATGACGGTCGTAAGACTTCCGTCGTCTCGAGAAGCTTGACAAAGCCGATAGTGTTGACCGACGACGAGCTGGCGCAATTCACCAAGTTCACACTACGTGTCTTCGAGGATGTATTCAGCAAGACGTACGAAGAGGACAGTGCCCAGATGTCGTACTGGCTAGCACCTGCACTCGTGGAGCTCTCCAAATACAATGAGGACAACGGGGAGGTTGCAGACACCGATCCGAACTCGATCATCGACTGGGCCCTCTTGGACGATGCGTCCACTGTTAACGAATGCAAGTGGACCCCGGACATGCCCACCGAGGATCTATCGGGCTTGTTCCTGGTCGATGTATGGGACGGCAGTCGAAAGTTCTACTCAAAAGGCGTGGACCCGTCCAAGAAGGCAACAGATCCTGTCCCTGATGGAGTTGCAAAGTCCAAGTTCAATGGCACAATCCTCGACTACAGCGTCAGTCTATGGAAGAAAGCTCGGCAGGAAAAAGAAGCGACTTGGTCACGACAGCAGCCGATTGTCGAAGCAGAAAAGATTTTGACAGCACGCAAGAACATGCTTGCGCCCCCGGAGCTAAAGGAGACCAAACAGGTCACGAAGGCGTTTCTTTGCGTACAACCACTGCGCATCTCGACCTTAACGCCAGAGATTGCAGCATCGTTCTTCATCTGGCCAGCGATAATATATCGGTTCGAGTCATATTTGATCTGCCGGGAAGGCTGTGACATTGTCGGCGTCGACTGTGGTGCTGAGTTTGCGCTTGCCGCATTCACAAAAGACTCTGACAACTCAGGCGAGCATGAAGTTGAAGAGCGCGTAAACTTCCAACGCGGAATGGGCGAGAACTATGAACGACTCGAATTCATTGGCGACACATTCCTCAAGACAGCCACAACCTTGTCGACATTCATCTTGAACCCGAATGAGAATGAATTCGAGTTCCACGTCCGCCGCATGCTCATGCTCTGCAACAAGAACCTATTTCAGACCGCTGTGGAGCTCAAGCTCTACGAATACATCCGCAGCTTGGCCTTCAATCGGCGGTTGTGGTATCCCGAAGGTATGAAGCTACTTGCGGGTACTGGTGTCGTCAAGGGCGAGGAGAAAGTGATGATGCACGAAGCTCGAGATCATGCACTTGGCGAGAAGACCATTGCAGATGTCTGCGAAGCGCTCATCGGCGCTGCTTTCATCACGCACGACCGTCCAGGTGCGTGGCAGCCCGAACACTGGGAGAATGCCATACGCGCCGTCACGAAGCTCGTCAACAACGATGACCACAAAATGCTGACTTGGGACGACTACAAAGCGGCGTATGTCAAGCCAGCCTACCAAGTCGCAGACGCTACTGCCGTGCAGAATGATTTGGTGGACAAGGTCGAGCTCGAGGATGCTTACCGCTTTCAGTATCCGAGACTGCTCTACTCGGCCTTCGTGCACCCTTCGTTGCCCTTCATGTACGAGAAGGTGCCGAACTACCAACGCTTGGAATTTTTGGGCGATGCACTCCTTGACATGGCGAGCATCACTTACCTCTTCCATAAGTACCCAGACAAGGACCCGCAGTGGCTCACCGAACACAAGATGGCCATGGTGTCGAACAAGTTCCTTGGGGCACTTTGTGTGAACATTGGCTTCCACAAGCATCTTCGTCACCACCATGCCAAGCTGGAATCCCAAGTTCGTGAGTATGCGACTGAGCTGCTCGAAGCCAAGAGCGTCGCTGGTAATAGCAGGGACTATTGGACGACGGTCAGCGACCCACCAAAGTGTCTCCCTGACATCGTCGAAGCCTACATCGGTGCCCTTTTCATCGACTCAGACTTCAACTATGGCGAAGTACAGCGTTTCTTCGACGAGCACGTGCTCTGGTTCTTCGAGGATATGAGAATTTACGACACCTTCGCCAACAACCACCCATGCACACACCTGCATAACATGCTACAGACTGCCTTCGGTTGCATGGACTACCGCTTGATGGCGAAGGAGCTACCAAGCGTGGACGGAATGGAGACGAAGGACGTCGTGGCGGTCGTCATGATTCACGATCAGATCGTAGTCCATAGCAGTGGAAAGTCAGGTCGGTATGCCAGACTGAGGGTCGCGAACAAGGCTCTTGGGAGACTGGATGGATTGGCACCGTTCGAGTACCGGGCAAAGTACCGGTGTGATTGTAGAGTGGACGAAGATGGTCCGGTCAGATTGTTGGAGGGTCAGCCGGAGCAGGGTGACATGGTGGATTGTGCTCCTGGATTGTGCGAGGTGTGAGCATCCGGGTTGTTGAATCCCGGCTTGCTGTCCGAGGCGTCGATGGCCGTTCGGCAATCAAGTTCGGAGGAGAACAGCATCCATGGATATATGCAGTCTCTCACAGAGACTGTCGTGTCATGCTGCATATAGAGATCGATGATCATATCATAGAGTTCCCATTCTCCTTCGATACCATTCCACATCAACCCAACCCTGTCACATCTCAGCCCCGCATCGTCGCCCCCACACTTCACTGCAATGTCATGCTCGAGCCGCATCAGGGTCCCGATGTCGTCGACTCCGGATATCTTCCCTCCTCCATCATCCATGCTGACTTCAGCTCGTTCGTTGTACAGACAATGCGCTCGTAATAGCACCGGTCCCCTCTCCTCGACTCGCATCTCCACGCTCACTACATGCCTACAAAACCCAATCTCGGCAATGCGCAGCGATGAGGGGACCTCGGCGAAAGCAACAGCACTCCCGCTGAAGGACGAGATCAAGCCGACGCAGTCTTTGGCAGAGCAATGTGAAAGAATACACAAGAGGGTGTATGAGCTGTTGGCGAGGGAGCCGGAGACGGAGAGGATAAAGGAGGTGCAGAGGCAGACGAGGATTAGTCTGGGCGTTATTGGGGAGGCCTTGGAGAGGTATAGGTGAGTAGATATCATTATACATCGCAGGCATCCCGGAAGGAAAGCCTCCGTGCTAATGGTTGCATGCACCAGCCTAGATGCCCTCTCCTTCTCCTACAACGGCGGGAAAGACTGCCTAGTCCTCCTAGTCCTCTACCTCGCCGCCCTCCACACCCACTCCACAGGTCAACCTCACGAACCTCTCGACACCGGTCTCCCAAACGGCCAGCAGCAACCCAACGGCTCCCGACCTCCACCGCCATCCCGAGCCTTCGCCCTCCCGTCCTCCCTCCGCTCCGTCTACATCGTAACGCCCAACACATTCCCCTCCGTGACCTCCTTCGTCGACCACAGCGTCCAAAAATACCACCTCTCCCTAGCCCGCTACTCCCTTCCCATGCGCGCCGCCTTCACCGCCTACCTCTCCGATACCCCCTCCGTCAAGGCCATCTTCGTCGGAACCCGTCGGAACGACCCCCACGGCACCAACTTGACCTACTTCGACCGGACGGATCACGGATGGCCAGATTTCATGAGGATTCACCCAGTGATAGACTGGCATTATAGGGAGGTTTGGACATTTATTAAGGAGTTGGAGGTGGAATACTGTGAGCTTTATGATAGGGGGTATACGAGTTTGGGCGGGATGGATGATACGCATCCAAATCCGAAGTTGAGGAGGGAGGAGGGGTATGCGCCGGCGCATGAGTTGCAGGAGGATGGGGAGGAAAGGGCGGGAAGAGATTTTGGGAGATGATATGATGAAAGGAATCGAGGTGTGCCTTCAAGTGTGAAGGAAAAAGATATATGTGTACATGAAGCGATCGATACGCCCCCCTTCCGGCCCAGCTATGGGAGTACACATCCTGTCAATATATCTCCACGTGCTACCCGAGAGCGTTGAGGCTTTTCGGAAACAGGCCCATCCGCCACCATAGGCGAAGGTCTCGGGACAGCCGGCTCAGCTCTATCGATGGTCGTGGACTTGTCGGATCTTGTCTCGTTGGCAATGTAGCCATCGTGACGACTCATAGGAGCCTCTCGAATGTTAGCATGGGAAAGTAACGGAAATCAATCCTCTACCGCAATGGCCAGGGACGCGGCGGTTGTTCAGGCGAGTATGGTAGCCTTCATGGTTCAGACCTTATGGGAGGGTTCGATGCTTTCTCGGGATGACAGTTGCTAACAGTATCGCAGACCCAATTACTACTACCAGCACCAGGGGTCCACAGTCCGTGACTTATACGAGCACCACGTCGCACATCTATCGAGACGGTGAGACTACTTGCCACGCGGCACGACTACTTTAGCTTCGAAGCATGTGTTGTGTTGCTGCCAACCGCCAAATGGAGAAAGCCTCGTTACGTATGGGTCTGCCGTACTTTGAGAGGTTGTCGAAGACAGGCGCCAAGCGAGTGTTGTACCTTCTGATATTGTTTGCTAGCAGAGTCACACAATGGGTGCACGACACGAGGTGGTGTCGTCGCCACGCTTGATCCCCCAGAGAGCAATATTCAGCTGGCGAAATCGGGTTGGTGGCGATGTATGGTGGTATGCTCCTGGAAGCAAGAGAGGCCAGGCTGATCTCAAACCGGCTTTGGACGTACAGACTGGCCGTCAGGGAAATGGCTGTAGCAAGCTCAGGTACCAAGAAAGTCCTTCTCGAGACCCCCAGCTCATCAATAACAAAGCTTCACAGCTCTTTTGCGGCAATTGCTTGCATACGCTGACGGCATACTCTAGCAACGATTCGGGACTGCATGTGCTAGTCATGACCAGCACCCTCCATCTCCTTTGAGGCGACGCTTGCTGCGAATCAAATCCTTTTGTCTCACCACCTATATACACGTCGTGACCGACGGCAACACGGACCAATCTTTGCTCATTGCTCTGAAACCAACCATGACAGCGCCGCGTACCGCCTCCCCAGTTCGAAAGCGGAAATACACGATCTGGAACGTTTCATCGAGTAAGCCTGGTCCTACAGCATGATCATGTACCTCCACTCTTGTAGCGCAGGAGTTGGTGCATTCTATCTTCTGTACGGGCGAGACGAAGCCGGGGTTTCTGGATGAGCTCAATGCGACTAGTGAGTGGTGTGACGAGCTCTATGCTGAATGCAGTGGCGGATTGGGTGAGGGATGTGGGAACGGCTGTGGAGGATTCTGGGGTGTCTGTGAGTAGGATTAAGGATGGCTCGGAGGAGTGGAAGAAGTTTATGGATGGGGAGGGACCGTGGCGGCCTCGTTTGTTGGATGAGACAGGCTTGAAGGTAAGAGAAAAAAGTTGAGAAACCAATGTCCTGTCTGTGCGAATTTCCTTGCCGTCTAAACCACTACAGCATTTCTTCTACCCCAAAGGAATACGAAATGCTCCCGAGGCTGTCCGTGAAATGAGAAACGCCGTCCATCGTGGTGTTCTCCAAATCCTGACCTGAACGCCATGATATACTCCAAGTGTTCAGTCCCTCATCTGTGACCTCAACCCAGCATTTTCTCGCTTGAGTCGACTCGTTTCACGTCTCAGCTTCGCCGCCTCCTCTTGGCTCTCCTTCAATTGCTTCTTTAGCTCTTCCACGCCCTCACCACCCCTCACAGCCTTCATGACCCGGCTTAGTTCGTCATTGAATCTCGCATAAAGAGCCTCATTCTCCGCATTTGCCTCGCGATACAGCTCATCCAGCTTCTTAGACTTCGCCTCTGACACGCTCAAAGACGTAGTCAAATCCGACTGGATGCTTTGAATACGTGCATTGATCTCCTCGACTTGCTTCGGAAGCCGCCCTTCCATCTTGAGGACACGCTGAGCAAGGTCCATATTACTCGGCTGTGAGAATGAGCCGCGACCGCCAATCGTGTTGCTCTTACTACCCGGACGAATGGGAGAGCCTCGAGTCATGGTAGACGAGGTCAGCTCGTCGCCAATCTTGCTGAGCTCGTCTTGCAACGAGCCTTGCGCTGCCAGTGTCGAGCTTTGCTCGTTCTGTAGCCGCTCGCGAAGCTTCTGAGGCGATTGCATTCGTAGCTTTCTATGCGAAGATGTGGTCGGTGCAGCCGAGTCAGTGTGACTTCGATTTCGTGTTCTCTTCTCAGCTGGGGGCGATGAGGGCTTCTTGACGATGTTGCCTGCGCCAGGTCGCTCCGACAACCCATTGCGCATCGGCGTCAAGGGCGCAGGCTTCTGAAGAAGGCTGGGACCACTGGTCCTGGGAGCTAAACTTGGGATGTTAGAGGTTGGTCGAGCCGTGATGGTCACTTCATCTGTTGGTCCTCCACATGTCTTCGGTCTAACGTGCTCGGCATTGCCGCCACTTGTCTTCGGCCGTGGCACATCGGGTTTCGTTAGTGCACGCAAGGGACCGGGCGACAGCTCTCTCCTAAAAGACGATGGCAGCCTGGATCTTGGGGATGTCCGAACGGGTGTCGTGAATCTGCCGTTGCCAACTCTCGAGCAAGGCGTCGATGGTGGCGGTGAGGTAGGGAGCTCTTTGTCGACATCAGTGTGGCTGTGCACTAAAGGTGGTCGCTGAGGTGAGAGTCGTTGAGGTTGTCTCGATCGATCAGGTGAGAATGGCTCCTTCTCAGGTGTGTCATCGAGACTCATCAGGTCGCTCAGCGAACTACGCCGCTTCTTCCTGGGTGGGCCCATCGGTATGAAGCTTGGATGCTCTCCGATCGTGGACAAACCTAGGTTGTTACTCGACGGTGTACGGCCCAAAGCAGGCATTGATGGCGTCTCGCCAAACCCATGACGTTTTGTGGTGTCTTGCGACAGAGGTCTGCTACCCAAACCTTTACCTTCATCGATAGACTGTGACCGGCCGAGGGAGGCTTTCGATAAGCTGCCATGCGGGCTAGCATCAGAGCGATTCGTCTTGCTCAGCGTCCTCCACACCGAAGAGACCTTGGACTCCTGCTCGGACTTGCTATTCTCGCGAGACAGTGTACTGAAGCCGAACTTGCGTCGTAGTGAAGACGTATTGCTCGTGAGCGAGGAGGAGTTGACGGACCTCGCTCGCTTGTGAGAGTTGACTGACCCAGCGTTGTGATATTTCTCTTCAACTGGCTCTCCAAAGTACGTATCAGTGTCGTCCACGAAACGATCGATGAGCGCAATGTAGTCATGCGGGTTGCCCTCTGTCACCAGGACTTCGGCAAAACATGCGGTCAGTGTCCCTCGGTCGCCATCATTACCAGTCCCGTCGAGCAAGTCCGCCAGCAATTTCATGATGGCCTTGAAGGCCCTCTGATTCTGTGGACCTAGCCGTGCCAACGTTGATCTGAAATACTCATCGAAGTCGCGCGGGAACAGGCTCTCAGCTTTGGACTGAGTCTCTTGGATGACGGAGCTGGGCAGCACCTGTCCAGCGGTGTCCTTCCAAGCCACATTCAAGAACTTCTCAAATGCGGCGAATAGCACATCGAGTGGAGCTTGCGCTGCAAGTACCATCATATTGGGGTCCTCGAGAAGACTGTTGTACAGCTCATTGACCAGCGTCTCATCAGCAACGAGCCGATTCTTGAGGTTCTTGCCCACAATATTGCCTTTGCGCGCTTGCATGGCAAGAATGTATGCTGACAATGTATCTTCCAACTTCTTCAGCTGGGGCGTGGAATGATCTGATGAAGTCGAAGAGAATGATGTTGCCACAGCCTGATCTCTTGACGATGGTCGTGATTCGCGGCTTGGCGGTTTCAGTGGCATCGTGGAAGGTGCGTATGAGAATGAGCTCTGGGCTGAGAGCGCAGGCAGGTCTTTCGATTCCTTTCTGAGCAGGTTTCGAGGCTCATCGCCCGGTCCAACGCTGGACAAGAAACTCGACAGAAGTTTCTTTGGGGACTTTGGCCGGTGTATCTGTTCACGTGGTGCCAGTAGGAACCCAATGTCATCTCCGTCCTTCGGCGCGGCTTGCAACTGGAGTGAGCGCAATATTTCGAGGTTCGTGGTCAGAAGACATGCTGTCATAGCCGATTTGTCGATTGAGAGTCTATTGCTGAGCAGCGTGGAAAGTTTCCGTCGAATTGCAGGCACGAGATCCAGCGTGTCAACGTGTTCGCGACCGATGGCCCCATCGATTGAGTCAATGGACAATCGCCACAGCCCATCACGCCCAGGAATCAGATTGATCACAGTTCGTACGCCACCTTGGCCAGCTTGCGGCTTGTTGTCATGTCGCTCGGCATCTACTACGATGCGTACCGTGGCGTTGCTCAGCCTGGCGTCGACGTGTGCCTGGTTAGAGTCATCGAACACAGCGCCGAACAGACTTAAGCTGTCAGAAGCCGGGTCTGTTGCGCGCAGCTCCCATCTCAACGACTCTCGCTCTGCCTCTGAGAATCGACTCTCAACTCGGGCCTTACTGACTTCCTCTATGAAGCGCGATACCCTGCTTTCGTATGATGCTTCGAGCCTGACAATCTGACACGAGTCCAGTATAGGCTCACGAGAAGCTAATGCGCCCATGGCGAGCTCAAAAAAAGTGAGCAACTGCAAAGTCTGGCCATGATGACCTTCAGTGCATTGCACTGCGTCCAGCTGCAGACGACGAATGAATTGCAGATCTCCAGCTGTGTCAGGAAGGCTTTCCACAGAGCGCGTAGGCAAAGAGCCACTTTCGAGTTCGGTCAAAAGTGCCCTGGCGGTGGTCCTGCTGCTACTTGACTTTTCCAAGATAACAATGCCGTCTGTAAACAAGAGCAGAATACCATGAGAGCCATCGCAGCCCTCCACGGCATACGGCGGCGCAAGCTCGACATAATCAGCTGCAGTGATTAATCTGCCAATGATATTGATGTCCCCGGGCCAGCCGATAGTTCTAGCTTTAAGCCTCTCCACCACAGCTGCAGTCTCTGATCCTTCATTCTCGGCGCATATCTCGGTAATGATATCTCGTGCTCGAAGTAGTGGCTTCAACGCGGGATGCCTTGCCGGAAGCTGCTTAGTGATACCATCGATGTAAAGATTGTACCGCGGAAGGCGCTGGACAGGCTCGATGAGCAATGAGATGACCTTTTGCTCTCCAATGTCCTGGAACTCGTTCGCCAGAGCATCGCCGCTTCTCAAGGTCGTGCGGAGCACCTGTGACGCCTGAGCATGAGCACTCAAGTAGTCCTTGTAGCAATCGGCGAACTTGGGAAACCACTCGCAGAGGCAAAGCGCCACCTGTGCAATGCCTTGCAAGTCTGATGCTGGTTCTGGCGTCTGATGCGGAGCAGAAACGTCGATGTCTTGGGAGTTCTCGATGTCTTCCTCAGCGGCGCTCTCCGTGGTTTCCACAACACTTCTCAGCGCATCCAGAAAGTTCTGGTTAACCTCCAAGATCTGGCCAATGGAAGGTGAAAAGATTTCCGAGAGGCGTTGTTGATAGGTGGCCTTGAGATCTGCCCCAAGTGTCTCGGAGAGACCTTGCAGCTCGCCCAAGCGGCTGACGTAGTTCTCTTCGGTGTTCAACAGTTCAATCAGCTCCCTCCTCGCATTCTCCTTCTGATGCTTCGCGAACGTTGCGCTTCTGCCGATGGCGTTCGCTTTCGAAGGTGCTCGCTTCACTCTTGACGTTGGCAGGAATGCAACATCGCCAAAGCTTGCTACGAGCTCAGCATAGCGCCCAAATCTCTGCTTGAGCAACTCGTCATCGTCGAGATCATCAGGTCCAGCTGAATCGGATCGATCTGGCTGATCCTTGATAGCACCCGGAGGAAGCACCACATCTACATCCAACCACGACAGCCTCTGCTCGCAGAAGGCATCCGATATGTCTCCAATCACGTCATCCACGTTCTCGATCCTGGTCATGCGCGTCGCCAGGATAGCAATGTGGTCGTCGCCAAACAACGCACCGAGCGAAGGCGTCTTGACCTGCGCGCACCAGGTCTTCCTCACTGCCTCAGGCAGCTCCGAGAAGTACTTCTTGAGACCAAAGGCCAGACCGCGGCACACCTCGTCACCCTGCTCTTCGCGCGGAAGGTTGCTGACTGCCGAGTAGAATGGCGACGTCGGCGATATTGACAGCCGCGAATATGAACCTAGTCCTGCGGGCGTGAGGACATGGACCTGTATGCGCGAGCTGGTTGCGCCAATGGTCGCTGCTGGGCCGTGGAAGACCAGCACGGGAGAGTTGCCCAACAACGGGTCGGTGGTGTGGAAGAGGGCCAGCTCTCCTGACAGTGCAGGCGGCCCTGGTATCACTGTCGCCATATGTGTTGGTGCTGCTACTGCTATCGCTAGCCCGACGGCTCAGCGCCTTCCTTCTAGATCGCGTGCTCTTGAGTCGTGTCTGTGGTCCAAAGGCTGCTCATTATCTCGTCGCGTCGTTAAGGTCGTTGGCTACATCGGTGTTGACAGGAGCCTGGCGCAAGTAAATAAACCGCGGGCGCACAGTCGCACAGCTGCCTGGGAAAGTTGGTGAGGGCAGCGCGACTGTGCAAGGTCGACCCAGCGCGAACGGGAACACAAACTCCACAAAACAATGGCAGCGACCAGGTTGGGCGTCCTGCGCAGCGCAGGTGAGTGGTGCACGACAAGGATCATGCATGCTAGCGCCATCGCGCGGACGGAGAGCGCGTCCCGCACGCGACCCCACGTGTGTGCCATTGCTCTGTCTCGTGTACGGACCACTTCCCATCCGACAAGACACAGTCAAGCAGCGATACATGTGATGTCGACCCAGCAAGGCCGTCGAGGCATCCCGATCACCGTCCTGCCCGAGAGCCGCCTGCAACACGTCCGTCTGCTCGAGCTGCCCGCAGACCTTCTCGCGCTAGTCACGTCGGAGTCTCCGCCGCTGTGGGTACATATCGATCCTGAACCATGATATCAAAGGCTAATGATAACACAGATTACAGCTCAAGTCGCAGGAGCATGTTACAGGCGATGCGAAAGACGCCAATGCCGTGCTCTGCACCAAAGACAAGACGTGGAACATACGGCAAGTCAGCACGTCCAACAGCGTGTACCTCACACACCAGGTCGAGACCCCAGACAAGGATGGCGCTGTCTCGCGCATAGGCGTCGAAGCCTGGTCGAAATGTGACTCTACGCTCGAGCTACTTCCAGAAGCCAAGCAGTCCGCAGCGCCCTATATCAAGAAAGCACTGCCGACTTACGCATCGACCGGCAATTACGGATCGCACAAGTCCGTCTCCAAGGCAGAACTCTTCTCTCACATCCCATTGAGCGAGACTGAGTGCCAGGACGGATGGTCAGAATTGGCGTGCTTCGAGTCGAAAGACCCTGATGGCTGCTTCATACCGAGCGCGGCTGTGAAGACTCAAATTTGGCAGGCAGCACTCACAGCAGCGACCGCGGAAGGGGCGAATCTGAAAGATCCTTTCATCGCTGACGACATACCCGCGTTCGCGCTAGATCTCCGAAGCGACTGGCCTTTGGAGATTCTCGCAGCTGTGTTCGCCGCGGTATCGACGTCAACACCTGGTGGCAATCTCGCCATAGACGGGGACAGGTGCGTGCGCTTCATCGGGCTGAGCCAGCTAGAGGACCGGTCTGGTGGTAGACTTACAGACGTGGCGAGTTTCAAGAAGTCATGGAGGGACGCTATGCCGGAAGCTTGGCGCAGTAAGTGTGAGCTGAACGTCCTAGACGGCGCATACAGCTTGCACGATGACGGCGGCAGCATCAAGTATGTTGACGGTCATCACTCGTCCAGTGTGTCGGTTACTGGCGCTTCAGCAGAAGCCAAGTCAGCTATTGGGGCAAAGAGAAAGTGGCACGAGAAGTTCCGCGCTCAAAAGAAGACAGCTTGATACAGCGGCAAGTAGAGGCCGAAGTCGCAGCCAATGCGTCCGTCTTGTTCATACCTCTCCGACAACACCTTCATACGTCAAACAACTCTCACGCTCGAAATCGCGCATGTTAATGGAAGATCTCGCGCAGTGCCCGCTCAGCTGTTTTACTTCGACCCTCTGATCTTCGCCAGCAGCAATTCCAGGTTCTTGCGAGTGCTCTCGACTCCTATGCCACTGGACTTTCCTCCAGCGCTGTCGAAGTCCCGAAATGCTCGGTGAACAATAGCCACTGCCTCATCATCATTTCCCTGTCGGGTGAGGGTCTTACCCAAATTTTGTGCGTTCCTCCGTCGATTCTCGGGAATTGCTGGGTTACCTAACCTCTCGTGTTGCTCAAGATCCCGATACAGACTTTCAGCTTCGCCGAATTCTCCCAGCACATAGTGGCATGTTATGATCTTCAACTGCGCTATGCGACCACTCTCCAGAGCGAGTAGGTCTTGGAGGTGCCAGAGCAAGTACTGCCCATCCTCTCCAAGCTTGCGCTCGTGCTGAAGGATGTCGACATGGCCGAGCGATCGCCAGAGGTCGACAGGCATGCCTGCGTTAGTCTGGGAGGGCACGGTTCCGAGTAGATTCTTGAAACTCACGACTTCCTTACCACGGAGCGCGCGAAGTCTTATGAACTCCCTGGTAGAAGTTCGGGTCGTACTCTATCGGGTAGATGTCAGCAAAGATGCCAAGTACCGTTATGGCTCGGTTCAAGATGACTTCGGGTAGTCTTCCCTCGTCGAGCGGTAGTAGCGGCGAGGTGCGAGCGCCTGCGATTGGGTTTGTAGACAATACGATCTTTGGGGGTTCGTCATGCGATACTGTCTCCAAATCGTGACCCAAATCGCTCAACGGGCGACAATGTCTTTGCCATAAGGTCAGCAGATAAGTCCACTCTGAAAGTAAGGCTCGCTAGCGGAGTCTACGACTGCTTGCTGATTGTCACATTCTAGCTCTCTGGTTCTACGATCATGAGGTAACAATATCCAAGCGTGGGGAGCAGCGGTGCCTGTCAAAGCTTCTGTCAGGACAGCTCGCTCATGCGGCAACAGTAATCTGGCACAAAGGTCTGCTTGCTCCTCGATGGATCGGTACAGGCTCAATTGTGCGCCTAGGAGAAGGACTTAGGCAGCTCTAAAGGTATGTTATTGTCTCATCCAGGCTCGAGTGCAGACCTGGATGAGGCGATGCATGCTGAACGCAACATTCTGGGCATCCGCTACGCTCAAAAGGAGAGGTCTCTAAAAGTCGTGCCACGGCTTTTTGAGTGTGCAAGATCCTCGTGACTCTCTGGAAAGCCAATGTTTCAGGAATGGAGCTACAGTCGAAGAACCTCAGCATTCCAAGTGTCTTAGCTGCAGACTGACATGTAGCCTCGATTTGCTCGAATGAAATCATCCACGAAGTCAGCACTGCATTCGGGAAGCCTTGCTCACGCTGAATGTCTTGCCAATCGTAGCCAAGTAAGCGCACTTGCTGGTCTTCGTTCTAACCAGCGATGTATGCACTTGCTTGAGTCATCGCCCGAGGAATGCAATGGAGCTTTGCCTCTTAACCGCTTGCTGTCTCTCGCTCTTTCGAATTCGCCACACGCATCTGCAGCCGTCACTTGTGCAAGTCTAATGGATTCTCCCCAAAGCACGGTATCCACCCCATAATACGCCCGGTACTCATCGTCACCAAAGAGCTGAAGTGGGGTCCGCACGAACACCAGCCATGAATGCTCGCCTTTGTACTGGTAGAATAGAGCAGGGTTCTAGGGCATGATTCAGTAGGCTAGCGGAACTAATGAGTTAGGCAGAAGTATAGCAAGATCCCCATTGCAATTCGTGAGGTTGGAGAATGGTCGCGATGGCCAAAGTTCAGCGCAGTCGAAAGACATCCGGCAAGTGCCAATCCCATGGCAGCAGAGCCAATGGTGTTCAATTTTTGTTGTAATACGTACTGTTACACCCGCTCTACGTACGAAGTACCGTCTCCGAGGGATATCGTATCAAGTTGCAGACGTAACATACCACAAACGCCGTTTGATCATCTTCATTCTCAAGGCTCGCCGACCGAGAACGGATTCCCGTGTCCATGAAATTCCGTGTACGCCCTCATATGCAATGCTCGGCCCAATGTTATTCATGATTACCTGTAAAAGTCCCCCCTCTTCACATTCACGCCGTACTCGCCAACTGCCATGCCAAGATCTTCCATAGTCAAAACCGTCCTGCCCTGGCCACCAGCGCCGCCACCTCCCCCATATCCAGCTCGTGGTCCACCTAATGGAGCTGCCTTGCCTGCATCCTTCTTGCCCTTTCCACTGCCCTCGCCTTCCCCGCCCTGAGGCAAATTCATGCCAAAGCCTGCAGCGCCACCAAGACCAGTCATAGGGTTGTTGCTCGTGGTGTTCGTACTCCGTATTCTGCTATACTGGTATGCGTCTGCTGCGATGTCTGCAATGAACTTCTGGGTCGAGAGGGCGAGGAGTCGCGCTAGGCGGCGGTCTGTCTCCGGCGGGGGAGGAAGGCCAGCGAGAGTGAGGTAGTAGTCTGTGACGGCGTCTGGGATGAGGGGCGCGTAGTCGTCCATCTTGCCTAGGAACTCGCGCAAGGAGGTGTCTTTCTTCTGAGGTATGCGAGGCTCCGCGACTGCCGGTATGTTTGGCAGACCGTTGGGTTCTCCGCCAGCTGCCGTCGCTGCAGAAGACGTGGTCGCATCCATAGAATCAACCATCGTGGAGTCGGGGTTGGTTTGGATGGTGGGGTTGATTTCGGCGTCTAGGTCGCGGTCGAGCTGAGTGTCGAGGGCAGGGTCCTCGTTGGATGATTGCTGAGGCTGCGTCGATATGTTGTCGGCGGATTGTGTATGTGATTGTTGCTGGGTGTTGGGATCCGAGTTCGTGGTGGCCTCAAGTGTGCTCGAGGAGGAGCTTGGATCGTTTGTGTCTGCCATATCTGTAGCTCACTCGAGCCTGGGGCCCGCGTTGTCGCACGTGAGGATGCAGGTGACAGTTCACTCAGTTCGAAGTCGAATGGTGCATGTGACGGTGCATGTGACGGCGCATGTGAGTGCTTGGATGAAGTTCGCGTGCTCGTGGATGAATCGTCGACAGGAGCGGGCCGAGCTCCGACCAACTCACACCAGCAACTCTCCTTGAGCGCTCGTTCGCTCACGCCCGCGGATGAGAGCAGCAGATACGTCGAGTAGCGCATGTCGCGTAGCAATAGTATATTGCTACCGGCAAGATCAGTGCTGGCCTGGCAATCTGGGTGAGCACTGCATCTGCATCTAAAGGCAACCACGTATCGCCCACGACTTGAGCACCACCTTCACAATTTGAGCACATCATTCACGATTTGAGTAGCGGCGATGGTCTCCCTGATTTCAACTGTCACAGTGCGACATCCCTACGACGCCTGGAGACCTTCACGCAAACATACATGTACGAGGCTGTGGACAGAACGGGTGGCCGCAGTGCCCCCGAATGACAAAGGCCGGCAACAACCCTCGAAAAGTGTTACCAGTACCTTCGTCCAAACTGAAGCGCCCCATGCAGCCTCCCATCGATACTGCGATGGATTCATGCAAAATAGCACCGAGTCATTTGGCAAATGCCTACAAGATAGAGTCCAGCACTATACCTTTGGACACGGCAGGTCTTTTTGCCAGCATCATGGCACACTGCGCTTTCATCGCTGTCATAATCGTCACACGACACTGTGCTGTCTGCGGTGTGGGCAGTAGCAAACCCCATCGTGAGAGACGTGGTCGGACGTACGAGCACTCGACTACACCATACCAATCTCGCACCAACAAGTGTCGAAGCGTGCAATCCGCTTCGATCATTTCAACAGCGTCGAAGTCTCTCGGAGCCTTGCAATGCTGCTGTTGCTCTTCGAAAATGGAAAGCTCCGCGGCCACCTTTCCAGTCGAGAGTCTTCTTAGCAGAACTGTGAGTCTTGCTCGGAACTCTGGTGCTACTGTGCGCCTCGCAGGATTTCCCGGCGTTCAGGGCTACGCGATCCGAAAAGTCAAATGCAATCCTGACTAACGAACGAAAACAGACCTCGGTCAGTAGTTTGATTGAAGACGACACCAAGACTGGACATCATGCCACCATTGCCCTTCCCCGTATCCGCGGCTTGAAGGATCACACAGCGGCAACCATCTGTGTCACACAGGGCACGCCAGAATCTTTGCTGCTTTCCCACTCACCTACCAGTACTGTTCTGGACGTCAGAGCTCCTGAGGACCTGGTGTAATTTGGTGGTTCGCTGTGTTGCCCTCGTCCGACCAAGCGATCGTGCGGTGTTCTACTGGCCTCCGACCTGGATTCAAGGAAATGCATTGTGGCTTCTGCCTCTGGTTCAGAATGGTGCTGATCCCAGAGTAGCCCATTGGCTCGCACATACCACGAAGGATCATTTAGCAGCTATTGCAGATGCCATCTTTGACAAGCGACGATGTATCTGTCTGCCGGCCAATATCTGAGTGCGAAGCCCTTCGCACTACGGCAGCGGAAGGATCTACTACGCGCGTTCTGCTCCACCTGATAGGGTTGGGGCTGCCGATACTGCGCATGCCACCAAGGAAGTATGCATCACGCGTTGCGAGGCATACCGAAGTATGTCGATTTCATTTCCGGCGTTGGCGGAGCCTTCTGCGTTCGTAGATGTGCTATGTATGAGCCCAGCTCCCAGCTGAGACACGGTCCATACTACTAATAAACCTAGTACTTTTGTACGACGCTCTCGAATTCTTGGCGCCATTATGGCACAGGAGCCGACGAAGAAAGCAAAGACTAGCCGCAGCAAACAGCAATTGAACAGGCCGTCCGAAGGTAACAGGCCGCCGCCAAGGTTAAATGAACTCGTCAACCGTAGTCCTGTGGACATCACTAACGACTCAAAGTCATGAAGGCTCCACCGCAACCCTATTAAACATGCGACCTACCCTGAACCAAGGGCAACGTTCGTTCGACGACTACACTCTGCAGCTTGCGACGCTCGAGGAGCAGAATAAACAACGACAACTAGCTTATGAGCAAAGGCAGGCGATCTCGCAGCCCTCGAGTCCAGTCAATTTGGAGCCCGCCTGCTCGAATCTCTGGCAAGCACCCACCAGTAATCCGTGGTCTGCTTCGACCGCTGGATCATCAACATCGGAGCAATGTCCTGTGGACGCCATCAGGCAGTACCAGCGAATGCTGCTCGAGGAGCAGAGAAGGCGCAACGATGAGATGCGCAAGTCGTCTCCAATCTAGGCCATGAAGGCCATCGCTATGAGCGAGTGGTGTTACGGCGTCGAGTCTGATGCAGCGTCATAGGGGCCGATGATTGCGGGAAAGGATGCACGAAAGCGTATGTCGAGTCGTCCTTGGTGTTTGAAAAGTCATCGTGATCATGTCGGTCTACATGAGCAGTGACCGCCTCGCCGAAGTCTGTTGCCGACTGTTCCACAGCATGTAGTTGTACAGCATCGTCGCTGCGTTATACGGCATGCCCGGAACCCGGAATCTTGACGGCGGCATCAAGACGCTTTCACTTTCCAGTCAACAACACCCAGTCTAAGTCAGCGATCTCCCTCAAGATTTTAGCAGCCCTCTACGTGCCGGGATTCATCCAGGCCCAACTCACGCCGCCATACCATCAATATTCCATGCACATCACTCTAGGGACGAAGTTCATTTTCCAGAACATGGCTCCAGTATATCCCATTGTGAACCATCTCGAAACGACAAGCATGACGGACGAGCAAGCGCGACAGTACTACTGGTGCATGTCGATGCTGATTGGAGCAGAGCATGCGTCAAGACTCCAGGAAGCTTCAAACAGCCACTATAAAGCTCTACTAGCCTTTCATATCGAGTTGATTGATCGAGACTAGAGAGGCGGAGAGACATGGCTAGCAGGAGAGCGGGAGACGCGAAGCTGTGATACTGTCGACTTGCTCAAAAATGCGGAGATAGTATCGCAGGCGGAGACGGGATACTACAATCTCACATAGCCTATCGCCACCTGCGCCCGCCAGATTGGGTCATATCGATCCCTGCAAATGTGATATATCACAAATCCACAAGACCCACCTCCACACCATCGCGTGCGTTTCAACCCTCACAGTGCAACCAGCAAGCCATGAAATACACCTCTTCCCTTCCACAAGAAAAAACAATTCCCAAGCTCGCACTCACCACTTGCCAAAACCCTCTCCCACCTCCCGCAGCATCCCAACCACCCACCCACCCTCCATCTCACACAAAATGCCCCGCCCAAACGCCACCCCACGTAACACCGCAGGCAGCCCCGCCACCCCCGACTTCCGGGCTCAACT
This sequence comes from Mycosphaerella arachidis, assembly GCA_001297265.1. Taxonomy (NCBI): domain Eukaryota; kingdom Fungi; phylum Ascomycota; class Dothideomycetes; order Mycosphaerellales; family Mycosphaerellaceae; genus Mycosphaerella; species Mycosphaerella arachidis. Next base: position 204,281 of record LIHB01000024.1, read on the forward strand.
CCAGCAGCTCGAACGCCTCAGCAAGCAAAGGCTCATCTTAGCACGACAAATCCAAGAAAGTGATCAGCACGGTCCACAGCAGCAGAGGAAGACAGAAGTCGAGAAGAAGCAAGGGGGGTCAAAGACGAAGACGAGGCTCTAAGCGTTCTGACATGAAGCAGCAGCCACTCGATCCGCGAGAGAGGTGAGGGTCTTAGGTTCTGCGGTGACCCATCTCACTCAGCTTTTCTAACGAGGAGACAGAGCTTAGGAGCCTTCGCTGGATGCGGCCTTGCTGCTTGGGGAAATTCAAACAATATCAGGACTACAATCACCAATTTAGGAAGAAGAGGCGAAGAAGTTGTGTACAATCCAGTCTACATCAACATCCTCCTCATGCATCAAGCTCGATTATGGAATTTCATCCCCAGCCGTCTCGCCTATCTCAATACCTTTGTCATCAGAAGCGAAAATTGGACTTGGGGATCATGTTACAGGCCGAGTAAACCAGCTTGTCCTCGCCGTCTGAAGCAAGGACATCAGACTGATGCTGGGTGCTATCGATGTCAGATCACTTCCATTTCATAGATCGAACTTATATACAGATGTCTCATTGTCGTCGCCCGGTCGAAGCGAAAGGCCTTTTTATGCCAATCACCTCCCATGACACCGAGGGAGGGAACGCCACGAACTCCGTCCGCTATGCAACGCCGTCCGTCATGCTCAAAGTGCACGCGTCGACCAAGACCAATCACGATCAATCTACTCGTCATCTTCTTCAACTTCTGCGGTCTGTGTGTATTGTCAGTACAGAGGCCGACGAGCACGAGGGGTAGTTCAACTTACGTTATCGTGGAAGTTCTGCCCATCAGTCGTTTCAACAATCATACCAATTCGAATGACGAAGTCACCAAACCTTTCACCATCCTTGCGCTCAAGTGCATACCTCTTCAACAAAGGCTTCATAATCTCGAGAATCTCTTCCTCCTTGATCGACGAGCGGTAGAGCTTGTTCAGCCTGTTGCCGTGATAGCCGCCACCGAGGTACATGTTGTATGCACCGAATGCCTTGCCAACGAACGCGACCTCGGCCAACCATGGTCGAGCACAACCGTTGGGGCAACCGGTCATACGCATAACGATGCTCTCGCGACCAAGGCCGTTCTCCTCAAGAGTGCCCTCAAGCTTGGTGACCAGCTCCGGCAGGTATCGCTCTGACTCTGCCATGGCGAGACCACAGGTGGGGAAAGCGACACAAGCCGACGATGACAATCGCAGACCAGAAAAGTTGGTGTTGTCGAGTTTATACTTCTTCAACAGCTCCTTCATCTGAGGTAGATCGGCGTCCTCGATGTTGGAAAGGATCAAATGCTGGTTACCCGTGAGACGGAACTCACCCTTGTTCGCCTTGGCGATAGCACGCAGACCTGTCTTCATTGGGAAATCCGCAGTATCCTCGATGCGGCCATTCTCGATGAACATGGTGAAGTGGTTCTTGCCTGCCTCGTCCTTAAGCCAGCCGAAAGTGTCAACGTTGCTAGCAAACTTGAAGGGCTTAGGCTCCTCGAACTTGTACTCTAGCAGCTTCTCAACCTCGCTCTTGAAGTTCTCAACGCCCATGCGATCGATAGTGTACTTCAGACGAGCCTGCTTGCGGTTCTTGCGATCACCATTGTCACGTTGGACAAGCATGATCTTCTCGCAGACAATGTGAACCTGCGACTTATCGACATAACCCAGCATTCGACCGACTTGTGGGTAAGTCTTCTTCATGTTGTGTGTAGCACCCATTCCACCACCGGCGAGAACGTTAAAACCAGCAAGATCACCCTTGTCGTCCTTGATGGCAATAAGACCAATATCGTGAGCATAGACATCAGTGTCGTTGTGAGGTGGAACTGCGATTGTGATCTTGAACTTCCTTGGTAGGTACACCGGGCCGTACATTGGCTCGGGGTCGTCCAGGCGGCCGTTGAAGTTCTTGACGGCTTCACCGAATACCTGATAGTCCTTCTCGCCCTCCATACCCTTGAGCCAGATCTCGTGGTACGCGGCAGTGCTCGGAAGGAGCCAGTCGGATATCCTCTTGGCGGCCTCGTGTGCTTGACCGTGGAGCTTGCTGGCCTCTGGGAGCGACGAGCACATAACGTTTCGGTTCACGTCACCGCAAGCAGCGATGGTTGTCATGAGTGCGCGGTTGATGGCTTGCATGGCAGGCTTCAGCTTGTTCTTGACGACACCGTGGAACTGGAAGGTCTGTCTGGTGGTCAACTTCATGGTCTCGTTGCCAAGACTCTGTGCGATGTCGTCCATCTGGACCCACTGGTCCGGAGTGGCCACACCACCTGGCAGTCGGCAACGAATCATGAAGCTGTATGCGGGCTCGAGACCTTGTGCCTTCCGCTCATCGCGAAGATCGCGGTCATCTTGCATGTAGGTGCCGTGGAACTTTGTGAGCTGTTGATCTGCTGCACTGATGGCACCAGTCGACGGATCTTCAAGGCCCTCCACGATCGTACCGCGAAGGTAGTCGGACTGGATCTTGATGTCCTCGTTGGTCATCGGCGGTGGCTCTTCCGGGAGACCCTCGACGTTCCCAACACCGAGAGCGTCCCAGAGCTTGGGCTCCCACTCTTGGTAGCCAGTCTGATAGCCATCTGGATCCTGGTCATCCCCAAGTCCGCAGTCGACGATCTGCTTTCCACCAAGAGTGGCAAGACGGGCGTACAAGTCTTTTCCAGGCTTGTTGTAGTAATGCTTATCCTCCTTCCGTGGCCAGTAGTGGGAGTCACCGAGTGCAAACACCGTGTAGTTGACGCCAGCGAGATCGATGTCGGTCGAGTTCTTGACGGCTTCCCAGAAGTTGCGGCCGTTCTGTGGGAACTCACCCTGACCTGCTGTGGATGAGATGAAGACGATATTCTCCTCCGTGGCAAGATCCTCGATTGGGTAGTCGTCCATTGCCATAGAATATGTCTTAAGCCCACGAGCCTTACCACGATTAGCGAGGCGTTTCGCGAGGGTTTCAGCATTGCCACCGTCAGAGGCGAAGAGGACAGTCAATGGCGCGCCTTGAAGACCTTCGAGAAGTGCTTCGTAAGCGTCCTTGGCCTTCCTCTTCTGCACCTTGCGCACCTCCGAGCCGTACGACTCGGAGAGGTTCGAGTGGAACTGTGGATGTCTCCTCATCAACTGAGTGAGCTTGTTGTCTCGTGCCAGGAACTCCTTCAGCTCTTCCTTGATGCGCTCAGAGTCCAGCTTGAAGTTCTCCTCGTTGCGGTTCTCGGCCTGTGGGTCCCATCGATATAACGGCCAGTACCCAAGATCAACAGCCTTCTTCGTCTCTTGCAGCACTTTGATCGGATTGTCGTTCTCAGAATCGTACGGAAGGTATGCCAGTACCACGGAGGGTCCGTTGAACTGCTCAGCCTCCATCATGGCCTGCAACACCTGCGTATAGCTGCTGTAGACTGCCGTGCTTGCAACGTAGGCGTTGCCGAAATTCATGGCATAGAGACCAATGTCCTTCTTTCGCCGAGCCGCGTCAGCTGCAGCGCGCTCGCTGTACGGTGTGGAGTCGACAATGAGCATGTTCACGTTCTCGCCGCTGGCCAGAACGTGATGAACACCGCTGTTGCCAAGATCGTACGCCCAGGCATCGCTGCCAACGAGCCACTGGGACTCGTTGAAGAACAGGCCCTTGGAGCCGAGCAACTTGTACGCAGCTGGAGACCCGTCGTTGGAGAGTCTGGCAATTACTTCTGGAGCGATCTTGTTCGCCTTCTCCTTCTCTTCGGCAACGAGTGCCCAGTCTGACAACCACTTCTGCGGTGCATCTGTAGTGAAGTCACGGGTCTTGGCTGCAGCCTGCACCTCTGATACGAATCTCTTGCGGTGTTCCTTCCTCGCGATCAAAGAGCCAAAGCCGAACTCTGGGCTTGCGCGAATTTGGTCGTTAATGCCTGCGTTGCAGGACTTGAGCGCGTTCGCAATGTAGAGTCTTTGACCAAAAAGCTGCTCCAATATCTTCATGTATGCGTTCTCCAACGCGGGCTGCTTCGCCGCTAGCTCTTTCTGCCTCTCTGGGCCGTCGTGTGCACCAATTTCGAGGTTCTGAATTGGAGATTGTGCGTTCAGGTTCTGGAAAATGCCGCTTAGTGCCTGTGTCACAGTTGAGGCCTCAATGTATCCCAATTGGTAGCCGACAATGACTGGAGCAGGCCCATTTTCAGAGCTAGACTTCAAAGACATGAGGAGATCAAGCAAAACTGGTCCCCATTTGGTGGTCTTCCGCTTGATCTGCTCGAGAACCGCAATCCGCTTGACGCTCTTTGGTAGCACTTCCGTCAAGCGCTCGGTGAGCCAGGGCCTGTAAAGTACCGGTGTGATTAAGCCAACATTGTGGAAAAAGTCGCTTGCGCTCGCACCATCGAATTCTGCGCTGAAAAGACCAGGATCGCTGCCGAACAAGAAGAGTACATTTGTGGCTTTTGAAGGTCCAGTGTAGTGGAAAGCGCTGTAGTGCCTTCTTGTTTGTGATTCGATGTCTGCCCAGATACTTTTACAGATAGTGTCAACATCCCCAGACTGTACGGGTCTCGGCTCTGTCTCTACTGTAGTGGCCGACTCGGTCTCTGATGCACCAGAACTGCTGTCCTTGCGCTCTGAAGAAGAGCTTGAGGCCGTCGAGGGTTCCCGTGGACTCGTGACGCCAGATGTTCCATTCGAGGTGGGCACATTGGCGGCATGCGAGCTACTGTTGAGCTCAATGCCAGCAGATGGTCTCTGCGATGTCCGTCCCTCGCTTACGTATATGTTCGAGTCACCACTCTTCAACGCCTGGTATTGCCGTGCCAAGTCTACCGGCAGCACCCGAGAGACCACCTCTCGTCGTTCGGGAGCAATTGGTTTGTCCTGGTTGCTGTTCGCCGCGTCAAAGAAGTGGATCACACCTCGGCCGCTTCGAATCGCCAAGGCGTGTGCGGTCAATGCCAAGTCCTGCGCTTCCTGCAACGATGCACTCTGGAGGAAGGTGAACCCAGTGTTCCGGATGCTCGTGATATCGGCATAGTCGGGGTAGCCTGTTGGCTGTAGGCTCACGTGGAGCACGACTGGGTGCTGTGCAAGCTTGTACAGGTGTGGAATGCTCTTCACGAGTATGCCGCTGTTGGTGGTGACGCTCGTGAGCTTGCCATCGCGGACGAGGCTGTGCACACTGAGCAATGGGTCTGCATTATGCCGTGTGGGAATGACCTCGGGCGTGGTCTTGCAGATTATGCTGGACGCCTCTTTACTCGCATACGAGGTGAGGTGCTTCGAGAATTCGCTACCGGTCGAGAGGGAGGGGCGGACGTCGACAATGGCATCTGAAGACAGGTAGGCAATGCGAGCCACTGCGGCGGGTACATGTTAGCATCTAATACCGCCGTCGGCCGCGTCGTCGGATGGACCATCGGTGACTGCATAGTGCAGCAGCCATTTGTCTCTGGGAAGTGGGGTACATGGTACTGACCTGCCTCGCCTGCTGTTTGGATGGTCGCCATGGTGGCTCGTGAGGAAGGTGTAGAGGACGTTGTCAGACCACCTAGTGCATTCCCGCCAGGAACAAAAGACGGCGACTGGTGGCGAGCAAGCGTAGGAGAGTGCAATGTCTACATGTCATGTCAAGCCCTCCAGAGCGCACTCGGCCCGCCCGACATGGCAGATTTTCTGGCCGCCGACGCGAGCAGACGGTAAGCAGCCCTTGTGATTGGCACGGAGGCCAGTCCTGATCACGCCATTGATCAACCGAAAAGGTAGTTCTATGCGTGCACGGGTTTGCTGAAGCAGTGAAGAACAAAGACAGGTCTGCGCTAACACGTCTGCTGTCGCGCCGTTCGATGTTGCCGCTTTGCTTCCGCTACCGCAACACGATTACTATACAAATGCAACGCTCATCAGAGACGTCTATTGGTGCCAAGATCGGCGGGAATATCTGTCATCTTTCGACGGTGCGCATGACACGCGCCAACCCCTGCTACTTCTCCACGATTGACAGGGAATGCCATGTCGCCCGCTAAAACCCTGATAATGCCTGTCGCAGCGCTATCCCCAACGACCTCCTCGATACGAGGTACTGACAATATTCAACAAGTAGTGTCAGAGCCATGGCGCCGGGCAATGGCCAGGAAGCATTCACGGCGCAATCTACTGTCATCAGATTAAGCATCTCATTCTGCCCTGTTGCAGGCGACGGAAACATGAGTAGCAAAATCCACTTGCCACCACGAGCTTCTTCGCTGACACTGCTTCTCTAGCTAACATGATGCTGCTGATATGTACACTGAAGCATCCTCGACACGCTCAAACATCGGAGGAGATGAAACCAGAAAAACCCGCTGGAAAAACGCCGTCCAAGCTACGGCAACGAAAGCCGGTGGCGTCGTGAGGAAAGAGCCAGCGCCTGGTCTGTCCCGGCTGTCGAGCTGGCAGCTTGCCTACCTGAACCCACCATACGCGAAGTACTCCTGCAGTGGGACATACTCATCATCTCTCCGATCCTCGCGCTCTGTACCATCCATAGAGCCAAGAGCGTTCTCCAGCTGCTCGGCCAGACGAGGACTTCTCCTTGGACCTTCAGAGGGACCTGGCTGAGCATATTCAGCATCCCTAGGCTCAAGTCCTTCGACATCAGCCTCAACGGAAGCAGCAGTCCTCCTCCGCTTTCGGGCCTTAGGTCCAGGAGTCACACCCTCGACCTCCTTGCCCTTCTCCATGATGCGCTTCTTCTCCTCGTTGCAGTTGTTATTCGACTGCTTCCGACGATTGTACACCTCAGGATTGGCAACGAGACCCTGAACACCGCGGCCTTCCACGACATCCATGACGACTCGCTTGTTGGACGCCATGATCTCGCAGATGAGGTTGATGCGCTTGGAGAAACTGAGGATGCGATTGTCTGTGTAGCCTACGTTGTCGCCGCCGACGGCATACACCGCCGGACCGCCGACGTGGTAGTTGACGATCTCCTGGTACAGCGCACGGATTCTGGCGGTGACTTGCTGGTCGGTGTAGCCCTTCTCGAGTTCAGCTTTCTCGTTAAGATATGTCTGCTGGCGGAGTGCCCAGACGCTGCCATCAGTTGCTTCTGACTGTACGACATTGACGGCTTGCAGAAGTCGCTCGACCCAAAAGTCTTCTTGACCACCATAGCGATGGTAATCATCGTTGCTAAGGTTGCGACCTGGTATAAGTGGACTCACAATCTGTCTCGCCGTGGCGATGTCTGGCACTGACGGATCCAGAACATATGTGTGGGGCGTCTGTCCAGCCAGTCTCCGGATATATTTGTCTGCACAGCGTGAGCACCGGCCTTCGCTCTTGGTCAGCCGGTATCGTTTGCCACAATCAACGCACCGCGGATTCTCGTGCGGCGTTGAACCGTCGCGGGCCCTGCCTTTGCCTTTGTATCGTCGCCCAGCATCGGAGCACTCTGGGTCGGGAGAGCCTTCAGGGTCTGGGCTGTACTGGGTCATGATGCCGGGACTCCGCTGTTGAACTCGGGAAGCCACATTGCCGTGCGTGAACTGACCCCGCTGGCCGTATGGTGATTGTTGCGTAAAACGCTGCTGATGCGAAGCGTATTGCTGGTGCTCGGCCTCGATGGACCGCAATGGAGCGCCGTACGGATCGTTCTGTGTCATGTTGTGCTGCCCGGGTCCAAACGTTTGCTGCATCTGGGGTGTGCGCAAAGCCGGTACTTGGTTCGACCAGGATGGCGGGCTGAAATGACCTTCTGGCACAGGATCTCGATGGTGGATTTTGTGCATATTGGGCGATGGTCTCTGTCGCTGAGATCTGGCATACACCGCCGGCGATTGGGGTGATTGGTAGATGGCATCGCGATCGAGCTGTGATCGATCGACTTGGACGCCGACGTGCGGGCTTTGGCTCGATCCTACAACTATGCTATGGTGTTGGCTAGATACTGCTGGTGGCTCTTCGGCTGGTGGGACGAAGCCGTTCCCGCTTTCTTCGTGGTTCGGAACATCATTGAGCCAGGTGGTCCAGTCGATATTTCCGAAATCAGGCACAGACTGTATGTTCGTACCCGCCTCTGGCTGTCCCTGGCCTGCATCGTCACCGGTTCGCGCATCGCCCTGCTGCTGCACATCCAGCTGCAACAGTGCAGGGTCAATACAAAGTCCCTGATCCTCCTGGGCAAAGCCCGCCATAGAATCTGGCCCAGCAAAATAGTCAGTAAAGTCGAAATGGTCAAGAAAATTTGAGTGGTGGTTTGACATTGAAAGTCAGTTGCTGGCAGCGACAGTGATGGTCGAGGTACCCTTATCAGGAGCGAGTACGTTTGTTAGTGTGTTGGAAAAGTATGAAGCACAGAAAGGAGAAGTCTTCCATAATGTGGTGAAGATGCAACTGTTTGTCAGTGGGGAATGATGGGAACTGGTGATGCTTCGTGATCATTGCCACCACCACCGCGCCGCGTTCAAGCGTAGAGGCGGAGCGGTGGTCTGTCAGAGCGGCCTGGGGTGGTGATTGAGGCTTGGTAAGAGCGCTCGAAGCCGCGGCTGGAGAAGGGTGAGTTTGGAGAATGGGCATAAGACTGAGAAGAGGGATGGGGTACGAGGCACAACGTGACCTAGAAGGTGCCCATAACGCTTGCCTTAGCAGGGGCTGACTCAGGATATATCAGTACGCCTTATCATCGTGATGCTTCGCCTCCTTCCTCGGCGGTCTATTCTTCGGCTTAACAATGGTTCCGATCACCGGCTTGTCGACTGCGGCCTTCGTGGTCACCTCCAAGGGCAGCTCGACCTTTTCCTTCACCTTGCGCTTTCTCGACTTTTCAACAACACTCTTCGAATCTTGCTGGTCGACGCGGTCCCTCGCACTGACAAATTCACACTCTCCCGCTCCCTCTCCGTCCTATATTTAACACAAATCCTCAACCTCATCCCCTTCTTCTCCTTCACCCACGCCGCACCAGGATCTCCCAGCACCTCTACCTCCCCAAGCTGCCCGCTAACCACCGTAAACATCCTCATCTTCCTCCTCCAAGCATCCACCCTCGTCTCCCAAATCCTTTCATCCCTCTCAAGCGCACGTCTAGTCTCCTCATGCCAACCGGACATCGGCATGCCTCTAGCGCCCTCGCCCCTCATTTCTCGCAATGCGACATCTTCCGCTTCACATAGATGGCACACGTAATGCTCTGGAAGCTCTACCTCGAGGAGAGGTATGCCCATGCAGACGTTGTGTTGCCAGTGCTCGGTGGCGCCGCTACAAACATCACACATGATTGAGGGTGACTCGGTGCCGTTCGGACAGAGGGGTGGGGTGGAGAGACCGCAGATGCAGGTTGAGGTCCAGGGGTGTCCGTCTTCGGTTTCATAGTCGGTGTCTTGGGAGTGATGCAAGAGTTCTGGCTCCAGCTTGGATCCTGAGCCTGGTACTGGGGCTATGATGGGAGGCTCCGTCTGTCGCCGTGGTTGATTGTGATTGTGGGTGGTCATTTAGAGGTGGTGTTGTAGAGCGTGCAACCGTCATGTACTAGAAGTGAGATCACGAGGCTGGTTCGACACGAGGAAGAAATTTTGTTTGCTATGTAGTCTGCTACTTCTCTACGCTCGTGATTTCGAGAAAGAGCCGAAGTGGACTTCATTCACGTGTTTCTAGGTTCACCTCTCAGCACTCGACCTTCAAATCAATAAACGTCACCTCCAACCCCTGCTCCAGATCATCCTCCTCATACGTTGGCTTTGCAGCATAAACACCAACCCACATTTCCGCATCCTCCTCGCCTCTCTCCTCTAAGAATGCCCAAGTGACCTCTCTCAGCGGGTACTGATCATCGCCGAGCTTGGAATACACCCACGCCTCAGTCGTGTTCCTCTCTAGCAGAAAGCTCCCTACCGTACTGCTCTCCGGTCTGATCGGACTCAGACTCCAATCTGAGAACGCATAAGTCGCCACGGTGCCCAACTGCGGTGCTCCAATGTAAAACTCGATTCCCGACTTGATCCACTTGTTGGGTTCTTGCTTCTTCGAGCCGTGGTGTTTAGAGGCGCGGGATTTGGACGGGAAGACGACCGCGACTCCACCTTGATCGTACTGCGTCTTCCAGTCCGCGTCGATTGTCACGGAGATGCGTTGGAAGTCAGCGGTCTTGCAGAGTTTGTAAACGTATGGCGCTGTGAAGTTATCGGCTGTCACGTTGGGGCGCCAAATGTCAGTCGCTGGAGGAGTGGTGATTGTGAAGGCTGTTGAGTTGATATTGCGAATTACTGGGTTGTTCAAAGTTTTCCATTGCGGTTCGTGATGGGATGGAGCGTGGGCAAAGGTGCTGGCAACGAAGGTGCTGGTCGCAAGGACCAAGGGTGAGAAGCAGAGCATGGCGACGGTCCTCCAAGATGTTGGTGTAGAGAGTGAAGAGAGTAAGGTCAAGTTTCCGAACAAGAGGTGATGTCGTACACTCTCATGCACGATGGCGGCATCGTGTAAATAGGCAGAGCATGACGAAAGCCGATAGCGGCTTTGACTTCTAGAACAGGAAAGTGCGACAGCGCCAGTGTATCGTGTTCCGACGTCTGCTTGGCATGTGAAGAGCCGATAACCAAGACAAATATGTTCTTACCTGACATGTGTCGCGACGTGATAGTGCTTCAACTACTGACGACAAGCTGGCGACGACTGAGCGCATCGTTCTAGTACAAATCGCTAAGCCGCCAGAGCCGTGGTCGCCACAAAAACTCGTTCGCGTTGGCCCCTCTCCACTTGATACATATGTCCGGTCGTGGGTCTGCTTGCGCGGCGGTCAAGCTTGTCTCAGCACGATCAGCCACCTTAAAGCCCCCGACTTAAAGCCTGACGCTCGTGGGCTTCCTAGGATCATGATCTTCGTCATCGCCAGTTGCCATGTGCAACGGCAAAGCAACATGATGCCGATCGACAGAGTCAACATTGAGAGCTGGATCACGCTTCGACCTTCCTGCGTTCCGCTTTGGATGGCTTAACCTGCGTGCGATCGCCAAGCACCTTTTCCATCCAAACCCTTGGTGACATGGAGCGTCATTCACGGTGAAGAGAAGGTCGGGTGTAGCGGGACACAGTAGCTCAGGCAGGTCGTAGCCCTCGAGCCCAATCGCGCTAGCAGCTGGAAATTCTCCTTCGTAACGTAGACCACTCTAGGATTTTCATCAATTCGAGCTGTGCTCAGCCCCAGAGTGCTAAGAGCGTCGCTGTATTCCTCCAGACTCGAGTTCAAGACCAGGAACTGGTCTGTGGCGCATTTCAGCAGCCCAATCGCAACATCTGTGGCTACGCTGGCGTATATGGGAACTGATTTCTCCTCGGGCGTAGTCCTACCAGGTCGTTCTGACGAGATGAGGGATACCGAGCATATCCTTCAGATGGCACAGTAGACCGAAGATAGTGTCAAAATCTTGTCTGTCCACTTTGAACTTGGCGCGACTATAGTCCATTGCTGCAAGATCCACCGTATGGTCGTGATTGTTGGATCTGTCGTCGATCTGCTCCGAAGTCCGCGCCGTAAGACTTTCGAAAGCGTTTGCAAAGGTCTTGGGCGCCGAGTCGACATTGCTGGCAGGCTTCTTGCGCTTTCCTCACTTGCTCTGCTTGGATGAAGGCGATGATGTGGTCTCTTGTGTAAGCGGTGCTAAAGTATTGTACACTTGCTGCAGTATGCCGATAAAGTACTGGTGGCTTTTGTCACCCTCGGAAAGTGTAGCCTGCTGTACAATGGACCTTCCTGCATGATATGCGGCAGACGTCGTGCGCAATTCGATCACCTCACGCTTCTTGACGAGAATGTGCCGCGGTACCGGTATGGAAGGATTTGCCTTAGCGATGGCGAGCGTGAGTCTGACAAGTTTCGCCGTCTTGAGCTCGACTGTAGCACCGGCGGCGGCGTGGCGTATTTTCTTGCTTCTGGTCAAAGACAGATCAATCCGCGAAATACACAGCAGGAACTGGCCGTCTTCGCTAGCCAGTCGAGTACATCTGCTGTACCCTGTTTGTATCGCATGTAACGGCCAGTCAAGGCCGTTGATTGCGCCACTTCTCGGGCGTTTCTTCTGTGGTCTTGAAACGCAGTGGTGGTGTTCAGAAGATTTAGTGCTGAGTCTTTGCTCGCTCTAACAAGTTATTACCTACCATCCACGTGGAAGGCACCGTGGATCAAGCTGCTATGTGCGCCAACGTCAGTGATCATGTAAACAGCCATGACTGTGCCAGCCAAGCGAGCACTTCTGTACAATCTGCGTCCCAATGACGATACATATGCCCAACAGCATCTCGATAACGCACTGCATGGCCATTGTACGCCGCTGTGGGCCTTCACCTGAGCTGCAAGCAGGATTGCCTGTGAAGCATACTGCATGGCTTTCAACGATGTTAAGCCGCTTCTCGAGGTGCTCTCCCATCAGTTGTTCACATCTGCCGCAATACTTCGAGTACTACTTGTCTTCAACCAATGATTGCGAGGCTCATTTTCAAAGTTATCCTTTGTTCTGTACAATGGCTAGCAGGATCGTGGTTTTACGGCGATGAGTCATCATCTGCGACATGATGAATCGACGATAGATGCTCGAAAACAGTACATCGTCGGTGGGACAGTTCGTGAACATGCGAAGGGAGGTGGCAGCGCGGGAGTTGGTGGCGAAACAATGTGAAAGACAAGTCGAAGCGTGAAGGCGAAGTCACAGGTCTTGGCATTGCCAGAGCAGGTCACGAGATCGCAATCAAACAGTGACTGACAAGGCTATCTATATTTGCAATTGGGTATCTCCTCATCTACTGAGAGCGCATCAAGCGCAGATTCGACGCCAGCAATGCTTCCCTGCTATGCAAACAAAACCCAAAAGCGACACCCACATCTTCATGCTCCTAAGAGCTTTCCATGTTCCGCAACTTCTCCTGCTCTTCCGGCTTCAAAGCACCAAAGACCTCTGCAAACTCCGGCTTCTGTGCCTGCTGTCTGAAGAAGTCGAGTAAGTACGCCTGTGTTTCGTCGTCTCTTCCACGAGAGAACGCAGCGCCGTCATCGGCTCCGTACGCCATGAGCTGAGACTTGCTCATGCCCGTGCCAAGATCAAGGAAGTCGTTCGAATCGTCTTCCCAGTCACCCTCCTCTTCTTCGTCATCATCAAGCTCCGCTGCGGCCGCGGCATCGATACTATGTGCTTGCCCAGATGCCGAAAGCAGCTCCTCGACAAGCACCTTCACGATCTTGAGCTGCGCCGAAACCGCAGTGTATTGGTCCGGTTCCTGGCGCGCACGGGATCGCGTCATGATACGATCCGACTTTGGTACAATCATATCGCCCTTGACCTGAATTTGAGCTATCCTGGGGTCATGTAGCTCGTAAAGCTTCGACAAAGCCACAATGCTGCGAAACGTCAGTATGCAAAGGGGGAGATGTAGCGAGGTGGACCTACTTCTGGCGTATGTCATCGTAGCCTGCGAAATTAATAGAGTTCTCGAGCCACTTCGAGATGACGATCTGAAGGCCACTCTGGTCTTCCACTTGCACATCTGCCAAGAAACCGACCACTTCGGCTGCAGATATCAGCGACAAGCGAGCAAAGACCAAGATCAGACTCTGGATGAAATGTGCCTGCGTAGCACTAGCCAGGCGAGCTGCCACAGCCCGGAGGAGCTGCATGAGATATGGACCAAGTCTATAATCGTGTCAGCATGCGAAGCGCCAAGCCCGAAGGCTATGAACATACCTCTCAGAGCCTGCTTTTTCAACAAGTTCCGCTGCGAGGCCGCCGACCTCAGCAGCACCGTGGTCATCCACCGCAGGACTCAATAGTCTATCAATGATAACGAGAACGACTTCAAGACCACCCTTGCCTTCTTGATCCTGGAAACCGAAGACCTGCTCCGGGTCGTGATGTAGCATATGCTTCACAGCACATGTTGCGCTCTTCAGTAGCTCGTCGTCATCCGAACCCATGACAAGGCGGTTGAGTCGAGGCATCACCGTGTTCACGAATCCCTGCGGGAGCGGCGTTGAACCATTCTCCGCTAGCACAGACAACATCTCTGCGGCGAGATTCGCCAGGTCGCTCTCTTCTGTTAGTGTAGCGATGTCGAACGCACCAATCAGGGACGGCAGCACCTTCGCCGCGAGCTGAGCGTATGCGTCACTGCCTCTCTCAGAGATCTGGCCTGCGATCTCCTCGAATGTCTCAGTAACGAGCATTGCGATCTGGAAGTTCGCCGCGCCTTGGCTTGCCACTGTGAATAGAAGATCGATACCGCCACCAGTCAGACAAGTCGTGGGATCCAACAAGATTACATCGCGTAGCGTCTCGATGAGAGTGATGAGTAGATCATCACTATCAGTAAGATCGCTCAGGTCCTGAGAGTTAAGGAATTCGGCTAAGGCCGCAACGATACCTGACTGTCTTGGCAGAGTAATACTGGAGGGAAGGGCTGCCAGGTAGTACTGTATGGCGCGAATGCATGAGACCTTGACGATCTCTGACTGGTCGTTGGAAATTGCCTGCAGAGATGCCTCCATGAAAGAGGTTGCCACTTGCTGCAGTGCGTTGCCTGAAGTGCGCGTCAAGCTACCAGCAACAAGGTATCCTCTTGCGCGAAGGAAGACAGGCTCTTCTTGCATAGCATGCTTGATAAAGGCCACGTAACCATTGGCGGACTCCGATCCGATCTGCTTCTCGACATCTTGAAAGTCGCCGAGCAGCTGGTTCAGCAGGTATAGGGCGGCCTCCTTGGCCTTCCAGCCTGCGTTCTCAGCGTACAGGGTGCGAGTATAAGCCAGGAGTCCCTCGACAGTCGCGTTGTTCAGCCATTCGCCGAGCTTGATGACGAGATCGCCACAGGCCGATCGCGGTGTGTAGTTGGCAGTAACATTAACCTCCTCAGACAGAAAGACGTTGATGTCAATATCCCACAACCCTTCTTCCTCGTTCGTGATCTGAGCATAAGCCACCGCGATTTTCATGACCTCAGTGATCCAGGAGCCTGCTATGCTCTGTGATTGTTGAAGCTGTTGGTCCAGTTCCTTGCGGACTGGCGGCGCACGAAGGCAGGCTTGCATAAAGTCAAGCTCTTCGAGAACGAGAAAGTCCAAAGTATAAGGGAGGCCATCAGCATCCTCAAGTCGTCCTTGCAGATCTTGTTCGATGTATGATGCGTGGTACTGGGATTGAAGGGTAAGTAGCTCTTGCCATGTCGCTGAAAAGAGAGCAGGACTTTGAGGCGATAGCGTTTGCGGGAAGATGTTGCGGACACGCATCAGTGCCTTGACAACCTGCAGCTTGAGTGCCACATAGCCGCGATACGTTTCCGGTGCAGCGGCATCACTGCTAGGCTGATGAGCTGGCGGAGCTGCTGGTAGTGGCTTCTGGAGAATCTCGAGGAAGAATGGTATCCAGCCGCCAAGAGCTTCCTCTGCGAAACCCTTGACTGCGGCTTTGTGGTCTTCCATGAGCATCTCCAAAGTGTCGAAGCATGATCGCAGAACAGCAACGGCTAGAGCACGGATTGTCGGCCGTCTGTTCTCGTTGATAGCCACATCATAGACCGCCTTGACCAGGTCCCGTGCGACCTTGAAAAACTGTTCCTCGTTGAAGCAATCATCGACGAGCTCGCTGAGCACTTTTAATGCACCATGCAATTGCGAATCCTCGCCCGTGGCCACGACATCGAGTACCGTTGGGAGCAGATCTGGCCACTCGTCTGGGAAGTCCGCCGTTGCTATCTTGCTGACGACGAGACTGGCGGCGCTTTTAATCTTGCGCTCATCGCGACCACTCACGGCCAATTCGAGTAGGCGTTGCCTGATCTGTGTCTTCTTTGCATCGTCCGCATACAGCTGGCCAGAGAACTCGTCAAACTGTGGTGACCAAGTGGCGAGCACAAAGGTCTTCAGATACAGCAAGGCAGCCTGACGAACGTCGAGCGGAACGTCGTTGTGTGCACCAACACTAATCAGACCAAGAGGAAAGTCAGGATTGGTGTATTGCTGCTTGAGCTGCGATTCGGCGTTCTTACGCGTTCCTTCCTGGGGTGAGGTGGTCTCCGTAAGCAAACGCACTAGCTGCTCCTCCATCGTGGCGGGTGTGGCTAGTCACTAGTGTCCGAGTATTTGATGTAACATAAGCCGTCCGATGTCGTCGAGTATACGGTTGAAGTCGATCTGCAGAGGCTCTGCTGGCTTCGTGATATCCCGGATGACTGTGCGGTCTGTGACGATGAATTCAATTGGCTAAATCCGGAAACGTTGTAAAGGTGCAAAGCTCGTCGGGAATAGCTTGCTGCGGTGTGTATAGCCAGGAGATATCTATGTACCCGGGCTGTACTGTGTGTAGTTATGTTCCGAGTTGCGAAGAAATTTGGTGTGATCATCTGAAGTGACGGACGATCCCAAACACGAACAACACACGGGGTGGGGCCATAATTGGCCCGAGCTTCAAAACGCGTGTGCACCATCATGACGGCGACTTCACTTTGTGTTCATCATCTCGATCGCACGGTGCCATTACTCATGTGCATCAACTGCGCAGTACGTACGGATGAAGCCGCGGGGGAAAGTGTTGATCCGAGTCTCGACAGTCCCGTCATACAGGACCTTGCTGCGCGATACACGTGATACTTTTGAAGTCAATGAGAGAAAACACGACCACCAGCATGGGGAAGGTGGCATATGTTTGAGTCAAAGTACAGTATCAGGAAGGCCAAATCTCACTCCATAATGACAGACGACGCGCCCACCTTCCGCATGTTTGTCTCCAGCTTCACGGACTTCCTGACAGTGGCGATTCACACCATCATCTACGAACGCGGCATTTATCCGCAGACATCTTTCCTATCAGCACGGAAGTACAACTTCGCCGTGAGACAGAGCCGCCATCCCAAAGTATGCGAATGGATCAATGATGCAGTCATTGCAATTGAAACGGAGCTTCTGAAGAGCGCCGTCGACAGAGTGGCGGTCGTGATCTACAGCAAGGACAATAAGCCGCTGGAACGCTTCATGTTCAACGTGTCGCGCTTCCCTGCTGTGCCAACTGCCGAAGTGGATGTGCCCTTGCAAAGACTCGAGTCTGATGGCACGAGAGCCAACGTACTGCCCATGGTCGACATGGAGGAACAATTTAGGGCGACCATGAGCAGGCTTTCGAATTGTGCCACTGATCTTGAGGACCTGCCACAGGGCTGTACATTCACAGTGGCTGTCGAGCTGAGAGGTGACGGGAAAGCTCCAGTAGGTCATCCTCAGCCGTGGGTGCCTGCCGAGGGTCAAAAAGATGCAAAAGGGCTAGAGCAGCCTCAGAGTTATGTCACTCCTGTCAGATCGGTCAAGGCGGGAGACATGGTATTCGAGACTTGGATCGAGGAGCTGGCTAACAAGCATTCTACTCTTCAAAGCAGCATAGAGTCAGAATGAGCAGGCGGCATATCCATCTATATGATGACCGCGAAACGAGGTGTTCAAGAAGCAGAGCATATCAGTCTCTCAGAAGGATATCTTCCATATATATGCTGAAGCGCACGCAGATCGCCTGGGGCACGCTTCCGAGAACCAACCGACCAAAGGCTCGTTCGCCTTGAGTACTGCCCATGGTATCGAGATGTTCGGGCTCGCCAGTAGTCAATACTGCTACGGAATCGAGACGCTACCCGGTCGCTGCATCAAACATGGCATATGCCCCTTTCAGCGAGGCGCCTCCACTATCCTGCGCCGCTGGTGCCTTCCCATCATACCACATGCGATGATATTCGTACCCCGCAGACACCCACCCGAGCTGCTCGAAAAATTCCACTGATTCCTGGTTCCCACCCCAGACTTCTGCGGCGAGTTTGGCGTCGTCGGTTACCTTCTCTATCGACCACTCGTTCATCGCCGAGTCTGGCATGTCAATTCGCTTGATGGCCTCTGGAGTGGCAAACTTCATCGCTGCAGTCAGGACGGCTCTGGCAGATTCTTTATCTGAAGCATACAAGGGGCCTATCTTGATGCCACCGATGTAGCGTCGAGTTACTGCCCATGCGCGTAGGTCATCAAGCTCAGCTGGATTCTCTTTGGACACCAAAGCAATGCCATGCATGTCTTTGCGGTTGAAGAGATGCTCGTTCGACCATAACGCTGGTCGTAGGAATCCAGTATATTTCTCGTCCGACTTGGCGAGGAGATCCTGAGGCACCTCTCGTATGTCGACTAAAGTGCCAATTGTGACTGGCTCTTTCTCAGGCACAGGGAGTCTTGCGACCAATGGGCGAATCATTTGCTTGACCGTGCCGAGTGGGGAGGACACGAACTTCCGGCGCTCGTCTGGACAATGGTCAGCATGCAGTCATCATTCGGATCGATACTCCTCACACGTTGGCTTCTGTTCAGCAACGCCATCCAACCCTCTGATCTTGGTCCCGCATCGATCAAAGTCCGCCTCGGCCGCTTTGAACAGCTCTGCCCCAAGACCTTGACCACGATGCTCCTCATCAATGACGAACATTGACAGCCAGCCTGTCGAGTTGGAGTTGATGACAGTGCTCACATGGCCGACCGGTGTTCTTGACGACTTCTCGATGAGAAGCAACATACCATAGCCAATTGAAGGGTTTATCAGGGTATCTAGATCATGATAGCCGACGCCCTGCAGGACACATGTGCAGTCAGCATTCGCGCGTTTAGTGCGCTTCTAGCGATCCCTCACCCAGCCCAACGTCTGCATCGAACTCCACCACCAATCTCTGAACTCATCTGTATTCTTTGCTGGCCGTATTTCGTACCGATCGTTCGACCACAGTATAGGTCCTGGGGCTGTCATCATGCCGATTGCTCGGTCGAGGTGTGAGGCAGTATGCAGCAACACGACGCAATCCTCCTGGATCTGGGATGCACTTCTTATAACGTCTTGCACACCCGGATTTGACAAGATACGCTCCGAATTGCTCCTTGTGCGATCGATACCAGCTCTATCAACAGCACGCCTTACCCGCTGGAGAGCTCCCCACTTCAGCCCCAGCCACTGCTGCACGTCGACAAGCACACACCTACACATGCCCAATCCGTAGTGTACGGAAGCCGCCAGAAGACAACATCGGTGCGAATTGCTATCTTGCCCAGTATCTGGTACCTGGATGCCTCTCGCAGCAGAGTCATCTCACAACCAGCCTGCCGCGCCAAGCCAAGCCAACAACAGAAATCGTCTTTCTAGTACCAGACCCATTTCCACCGATGTCCGCCAACGTGGATCTGAAACAAGACGCAAGATCCCATACGAAGTGCCTGCCGCAATCTACACACTGAGCTCAGCGACATGATTAGACAGAAACCCCTCAAAACTGCACCCCTGTACACAGCGCCCCATCAACCAGCACATTCGCCCCACTCATAAAACTCGCCCTCGAACTCGCCACGAAAACCACCGTATCCGCAATCTCCTCCGGCTTACCCATACGTCCCATCGGATTCAACGCCATCTGGCTCTTGAAAAGCTCTGGCATGTTCCGCTCGACATTGCCCCAGACGCCGTCTTCGATATAGATGTTCCCCGGACTGACGGAGTTGGCACGTACGCCCTATGGAAGTCAGAGTTGAAGCCTGGGAGGGAAAGGGGCGGGCTCACCTTCGGCGCCAAAGTATGAGCCAGTTGTGCTATGTAATGAACAAGGGCGGCTTTCATCGCGCCATAAGGACCCGGGGCCGCCATATCGACGTCTCGACCGGAGACGGAGTTGATGCTGATTATGTTCCCCTTCGTTTTCTCCAGGTGAGGCAGAGCTTGTTGGATGAGATGGTACGTTCCCATCATATCCGTCGCGTATGCATTATTCCAGTACTCGAGAGAGTCCTGTACCGAGCTTTTAGATCGAAGTGAAAAAGATCATCTCAAGTGGCAAAACAAACCTGGCCAATGCTCAAAGCGCTCACATTCGCAACCACAACATCAATCCTATTACTCTCTTTCGCCACGCCCTCGACCCAGGAAGTAATCTGGTCTTGGGAGGAGACGTCGACGACAGCACCGAGGGCTTTAGCGTCCGGGAACTCTTTCGCATACCTCTCCCCAGCAGCTTCGACATCCGCCTGCGTCCTCGCACAGAAATGCACTGTTGCGCCTTCGCGGAGGAAGGATCGCACGATCGAGCGGCCTATGCCTTTCGTGCCGCCTGCGAATGTACGTCAATGGAATTGTCGGTTAGTCAAGGATTTCATGGAGGTGGGAGCAGACCTGTGACGAGGATGACTTTCTTGTCGAGGTTGAGATGCATCTTTGAACGGTATGCCGTGCAGCCTTGTTGAGATGATGCCGGGTTCGTATGGAATTGCAAGTGACCTTGTGTGTGGTTTATGGGCTATATTATGGAGTCTGTAATGCTCCGAAAGGCGACGACTGTGAAGGATGTTATGTGAAGAGGTCGCTAGGTCGATAGATTATTAAGGTAGAGCAGTGGAGTCGATATGACGTAGAGAATATGGAGAGCTATGCAGGTGGTCTTGACTTGGACTCGACGAAAGCTAAAGGTGTTTGTGCTGTTGATGCTGGAGCGGTATGGTCGTACGGGTCGCTTTCGTTTGTCGCATCTTATGTAGAGCCGCGCAGATCGGCTTCATGGAGTCGACTTCACGTCACCTGAGCATACCACTTGAGCCGACGCCTGGCGTCAATTGTCAGCAATCGCGAACCCGAGGAGAACTTGGCGCTTCTGGTGGCAGTGTAGCGAAGCAATAGGAACATAGGGCCCGAGTCTGGACAGCTGTGTCGACTCAAAACTCGATTCTCTTCGCATCCATTCGTGATCTGTGTCTGTACAAGCCGCTCATTATGCCATGCTCTTTCAATACTTCATGGTCCGTGTCCATCGCTCTCTGCGCCTATTTCAACACAATGATCAACAATAACAATATCATGACCAATATGGTAATCGTGATCCAATTCCAGTTGTCTTTGGCCTTCCTACTGATATGACCCAACCTCTTCTGCGCTCCGCTCAGCGTATTACTATGCCGATCGACTCCCCTCTCCACGTCATCCAGCAGCGCATTCTGATCATCAATCTCCATGCCCATCTGCTCGCCCAGCACTCGTTGTCGTCCTATGCTCTGCCCTAACGTCTCGAGCTGCTCGTCTTGCTCGCGCAGAACTTGCTTGTGGTAGGTGTGGATTTGGACGTTGTCGAGGTTACTTTGATCAGGCGCTTCGGGATCATCGCGGTATCGTTGCTGGTCTTGAAAGAGGGCGGCGCGATTTGCGGAGTCGTCCTCGTCTTCGTCGTGGGGGTTGTCGCGGAAGCGGATAGTTCTGTTGCGTTGTGATCTGGCGGAGCGTGACTGTGCGTGCGCGAAGTCCTCTTCTAGTGCTGGATCGTTCGCGCGGGTCGTCACTGCCGAAGGCGGTGCTGTGCCGTGGAATTGCGCGTATAGTTCGCCATACTGTTTCCGTATCTTTGACAGGTCGGATGTCGAGGTGTCTGCTGTGCCTAGGTCATCCTGCTGTGCTGCGAGCTGGTCGATTCCGTCTTGCAGCTGGGTGAGAGATCGTGTTATTGAAGCATCCTGCTTGGTCGGATCGAGGTTGAGTGATATGGCGCGTTGCCGTTCGAGGAGCGACAGCTTGAGATGGTCTGCAAGCAGGAAGAGCTGTTTGGGTGTCGTCGTAGACATGGTGGTATCGTTGCTTGCGATAAATCGGCGTGCTAAGTGTGTAGATGGCCGTGCCTACAGCCGTAACCACGATGCCCCGTGATGTATTATTATGTTATGTATATACACTTCGATGCTGCCTTGGGCGTCAGATATGCACTTGAGTCCTGTCGTTGCAAGCTGGTTGTTGGCCTTGGCTAGTTCTATTGGTGTTTGCAAGGAGTTTCTTGATCTCGCACTGCCTGTACTGCTGTTGAAGTGCCTGAGGCTTGTCGCTACACTACACTACACTACACTACTACATACATCCTCAGCTGCCATGTCGATCCGACGGCGGAAAGAACGGAGATGTTGGCCGATTGCGCACGCGCTGCTCCCGACGCCCAGGCACCGTTGCTTGCTTTTGTGGCGTCTCGCTGCACGAGCAAGATGCCACTTCAATTGTTTCACAAACTCCCCCGTTTCGCTTCCACAGGACCGACTTCCCCTGCTAGCATCTACTACATCTTTGGCCTGGAACAGCATATTGATCTTCGTCTCTGCGGGTCGGCTACGTTTTCAACTCGAACGCCCGGCATCTTCAATACATAACCACACACCCTGAACCCCGGCCCATACATGAGGAGCATTATCTAACGCCAGTCTGTTCGCAATTCCATCTGCATCTGTGGGTCTATTCTATCCATGATAAGGACTGCAACCACCCGCTGGGGAATTGTTCCAACCCTTCCTTCTTGCGCTCCGTCCCCGGCTCTGTATCTTTAGCGAGTTGAAGTACCGGGCATCCGCGTTCCATAGGCGGCTAGCAGCAGCATCACGGCGAGGACATGTCGCGCTCGCCATCCAACTTCTTTCGCAGCAACCGCAACAGCGTTTCGCATGCTTCGCCCTTCTCTTTACATCGAAGGCGGAGCTCAACAAACGATGCGCTCACGCCCGCCGATCCCTATGATACCGACCGGACCGCTTCACTGCAGCGCAGCCAGTCCACCAACCGGGAAGCCGACAGGACCCTCCCCGGCAGCACCACACCGGTGATTAATCGTGGCATGGAGCGACTGGAAAAGCGTAGGACGATGGAAGAAAGAAACTTCTTGCAGGCCAAGGCACGGTCGCAGAATCTGAACCCACCCGTTGATCTCCGAATGCTGGACTACGTCGCCGAGTATGATGACAATCTAATGTGTCCGATATGCCGCTGCCCGTTCGTCGATCCAGTCGTTCTGAATGAATGTGATCACTGTTTCTGCCGAGACTGCATACGCCAAACCTGGACCCAGAACACAAACTACAACACACTCGGACCTCGAGGTGATTGCCCGACCTGCCGCACGCCAGCAAAGCTTGGGCCTCGATCTTCCGCTAGCAAGATATTAGGGAACATCCTGGATGATCTGCTCGTGAAGTGCCCCAAGGCCGATGAAGGCTGCAAGTCACAGATCAAGCGGGGCGAGGTACAAGATCACATGTCGATATATTGTGGCTACGCGATGGTTGAGTGCCCCGCTGAGCAATGCGAGTTGCCCGTGCAGCGACAATACTCCAAGCAAGGATGTCTTCACTATGGCGTGAGCTGCCTGGCATGTCGCGAAGAAATGCAGAGATGTTATTTGGAGACACATTGGAGGAGCAAATGCGTCGATCGGCAGATTCGATGTGATCAATGCAAAGCCAAGATCTACTTTAAAGAGTTGACCGAGCACAACACACAGCTATGTCCAGCCATCAGTATACCTTGTCCCGGCGCATCGCTTGGGTGTAACACTCGCAGCAAAAGACGAGAAGCAGAGCTTCATGCCAGAAGCTGTACTCTGGCAAAGCTCGCACCCGTATTGGCAACACAGCAGCAAAGGCTTGACGACCAGGAGGCCGCTCAAAGGCAGATGAACCGCAAGCTTGAAGTTCTGGAGGGTGGCTTTGAAAGAATGCATAAGATCCTGTATCCGAAGGCCGACGATTCAGATCAGAACAGCGCAACACCCAGCCAGAGACCGCTCATCCAAGGGCATAGCGGACAGGAAACGGCTCTACCTGCGGATGGCGAAAGCCCACCGGTCATTGACCCAGCCGAACTTGGCCTAGATGCCAACGGCAATGCTCTACCGTCTCCAGTCGCGCAACGCAGAAGATTCTCCGGATCTACGAGGCCGCCATTGAACAGAGCATTGCCAGCTATTCCAGGTCCACGTTCTGGCGACCTACCTGAGCCCTTTAGCCCAGACTTCGACCTAGCGTCCCCCTTCCCACCACCAGACACCAACGGCGGACCATACGCCTCACCTTTACATCACATGTTGTCCATGCACGAGTCCCTGCGCGACGAGATGTCAAGAATCAACAGCGCTCTGCAAGAGCTCGATGGCCGCCACTCGATGCAGATCCTGAATGAGAATATGCGCACACGGGAAGAGATTACCTACATGGGCGCCCAAGTCGCAGGTTTGAGTCGGCAAGTGCACTGGCTGACTTCTACACAACTCCAACGGCAAAGTCAGAGCTCGACACCGGGCGCGGCTGGTCCGAGTGATGTTGCAGCAGCGGGGTCGAGTGTCGAGGCTGCAATCAATAATGCTGTGAGGGGCGCTGCGCGAATCGTCACTGCTGGCAGAGAAGGCATGCCGATGAGACGTAACACGAGCGAAGAGGGGAGGACGAAATTATAATGTCGTTGCGTCTGCTTTCATTTGTGCTGGTATTGCTTGAGCGTTCAAGCGTTGGAGTTGCAGAAGCTCAACAGAGATAAGCGGCTACCGTAGGTACTTGAAATCAGTCATTTCATTTCTACTCTCTCAAGTCTTAGATTGACGGAAATGTCTTAGAAAAGAAAAAACTTGCACAGTAAGCGACTTCCATTCGGTCACAGCTTCAGCAGCAGGCCTAGGGCAACAAAGACTACCCAGGATTGGGGAATCTGCGTCTCCAGTGGCTGCTAGTGCTTCAGTGATGATTAGGAGGCTGGTAAGTGCAAGCAACAAGCTCGCAATGTCGCCTGGCAGTGGAAAGTCCGTCTTCAGGAATGTACTCTCGCTGATGACTGCCATCTCGACCGTTCTCGCGCGCTGGAACGCGTGATGATGCGTACATCTATGAGGTGCATCATCAGGTCGCAGCAGCAGACTGTGCTCGCTTTCACATTATATTTTGGCGCCCCTTCTTGTGGCATGGTAGGTTTGCGTGTCGTCGATGATGTTATCGAGATGATGGTGGCGGCGAACGAAGGACTGTTCTATTGTCGTCAGGCCGTCTCGGGCCGATTCCATCGGCTGGAGAAACGACAGCAAGCAGCAGTCACACTGTGCAGGACACGCGCGCACCTCGACCACGAGGCAAGTGAAGTGACTGACTGGTCAGCAGAGAACAAGGCACGACAAACAAAACCTACTTTGACACGCAACGTCACCGGTCGGCTGCTCCGGGAATCAGGTTTCGTATTGGCACGTGTGTGGCCGCCGAGGCTCCAGCGAGTAGACTTCTATCTCTCTTCCCACTGTTCAGAAGCATAGCAATGACATAAGACATCTCTCGCCTCGCTGTAACGACACACAAAGAGAGCAACGTGCCGCCAGGATGCAGATCCATCAAGCTGTAGCTGCCAGGCACGGATTCTGGTCCACTATACCTCTTCAGGAGAGTGCTGTGAAGTAAGTGGACTACAACGGCCACTGCCAAGTCGCTCAAGCAGAGCTTAGCTGACAGTGGTACCCTATAGCTTCTGCGAAGAAGATTACGCCACCACCTATTACATCGCCGAGTTCTTCAACACTTTGACGAGTCTTGCCTACATCGCCTACGGCATCCATGGCATTCGTCGATACAAGAGGCAGGGCCTGAGCCTCTTCGCCGAGCCTAATCTCTCTTACTGGGCTCTGATCGGTGTCGGCATATTCTCTGGTACCTACCATACGACACTGAAGTATTACACCCAGATGAGCGATGAGCTATCGATGCATCTCGCGATCGGGACTCTACTTCACCAGTGCTACACCTTCAATGAGCCTCCGCATGTGCAACGCCGGAACACAGCAATCATTGTGGGCGTACTGGTCCCTTTCGTGATATATCACTGCGTCACGGATGAGTTCCTGCTACACGTCATCTTATTCTTCATCATGTCCTGGATGGTCGCGTTCCGCGTTCGAAAGCTAATCAGAGAGACAATCAAGGATCAAGGGCACAGGCAGCAGCTGCGTCGGCTCGTTGGCTTCGCCTCGTGGACTTCCATGTCGGCTTATGGCGTCTGGAATATTGATGTACACTTCTGTCCCACGGTCCATCGACTGAAGCAACATGTCGGCATGCCTTGGGCCGTACTCCTGGAGCTGCACGGTTACTGGCATATTATGACTGCAATGGGTGCATATACATTCATGGCCATTATTGAGTTCCTCATCAGCCCAGAACAGCTCGACAGCCATGGAGTGGGATTTGCTTGGCCAGCGAAGGCGGTACTACGGGACATCCGCTCAACCAAAGCCAATGGTCATGCTAATGGAACTCCAAATGGTAGCATAAATAAGGACAAATAGCTTGAGAGCATGATGCATATGATGAGATGGGCATATACGGCTAGATCGATAGAGCTAATTGCTGCCAGGTGTCAGCAGACATATGAGGCAATGAGGTCAAGAACAGTACTTACCCAAGCCAACCACCATCTACCACGATCGATGTCCCGCTGACATAGTCACTCGCTGAACTGGCCAAGAAGATGACTGCGCCAGCCAAATCCACAGGCTCCCCCACCTCTTCGCCGGTGTCCGCATCATCACATAATCGTTGAACTCCTTGTACTTCGGATCGGTCTGGTATTGTTCCGTCAAAGGCGTATGGAAGTACCTTTTCACTCCATCAGCAGGCAGTCCACTCCTCAGACAACAGATACTAACCCAGGATTGATGCAATTTACGTTGATTCCCTTACTCGCCCACTCATTACTGAATGCCTTCGTCACTTGCAACACGCCACCCTTACTTGCAGCATACGGCGTAATGTTCTTCCCACCAATGAATGAAATGATACTCGCAATATTAATGATCTTCCCGCCCCTTCCCTCCTTCAACAACGGCTTCGCAAATTCCTGGCAGCTCACAAGCGTAGCTTTCAGATTGATGTCAAGGACCACTTCGATCTCCTCATCGGTGAATTTCTCGGCATCAGCACGTCGTTGGACTCCGGCACAGTTGAGGAGGATATCGCCTTTGAGACCGTCATCCCACAGGCGTTGGTATGCGGCGCGGAGCTCCTGCGGAGAGCGGACATCGCAGTGGTATTGTTTGAGGGTGCGGCCAGCGGCTTGAATGGCTTGGGACATTGCTTGGGATCCCGGGTCGTTAGGCAGCTCGATGGAGATTATGTCGGCGCCTGCTGAGGCTAGGGCTACCGTCATAGCCAGTCCAAGGCCGCCTGAGCCGCCTGTCACTATAGCGGTTTTGCCGGAGAGGGAGAAGAGGTGGGCGGGGTCGACGATAGGGGCTTGGGCGGCCATGGTGATTAGCTGATGAAGATCGAAGCCAAGAGATTCAGGTCAGTTTACTACTGCTGGTTGTCAGGACAGTATGGTAGGTGCCCTAGAATATGTTCTTAGTGCCACAGGCATCCAATTGCACTGCGGGGTATCGAAGGAGGAGCTCGGTCGGGAAGGCGGCTGTCCAGGAAGCAGACGAGAGGTACAGCTGCAGCAGTATCACAATCCTCATGAGCTTGGCAGCCTGACTGTGAGCTCTAGGATGCCGTTTAGCTCACGTGGATGATGGCGACGCAGTGCTCCCAGGCATTAGGCCGCATCTTGGCCCATTTCTCCAACGGTTCCCGGTTCCGTCATGAAGGCCACATCTTCGTCGCCGATACTTTCAGGAATCCTCTATACTGACAGCACCGCTTCTCGGCGACCATGGTGAGGTGTCGACGAGGATGAAGAAGCAGAATTGATGTCATACTGTAGGGATGTTTTGATATAGCTTCGGCTGATCCCGCGCGTGCCTGTACGTTGCTCTGACGCTCTTTCCGCAGCTCCATCATGTGCACGTCACTGCATCACGGCGGCGGGCATTGGACTGGTTCTTCAAAAGGTAGGTTTCGGGTGAAGACTTCTTCTCCCATCAACAACACTACTCTTCTGTGTCTTCCTCATACCCTCTTGCTCCTTGGCAACGAACGTCACGGTCAGAACAACAGGTCTACAGTACATTCTCCAGAACATATCAACCAGCCTCACAATGTTTGCACCAAGAACAGCTGTCCGCGCATCGCGTGCCGTACGCGTTAACGCCCCAGCTCTCCGCCAGAACGTGCGTACTCCCAATGCTGTGGCTCCAGGTCATCACTGACCACCATAGGTCCGCTGCTACGCCGACTCAGCAAGCAGCAGCACTGGCGGCGCCCCGTCGTCCGCCTTCGCTAGCGGAGCCGCAGGCGGAGCCGCTGCCTCATTGCTTGTTGCCCTCGCATTCTACAACTTCACCGGAGTTGGCAAGACCGTAAAGACGGCAAACCAGATCAAGAGCTACGTCGACAGCACAGCAGAGCAGCTCAAGGTACAGTTGAAAGAGAATACACCCGAACCCAATGAAGCCATCGACGCCTTGAAGTCGACAGCCTACAAGTACGCCAGCTTCGTTCCAGGCGGACGAGAATACGTGGACAAGGTCTTCAAGGATGTCGAGATCATCCGCCAGAAGCACGGAGACGAGGTCGACAACATTGTAAAGGACGCATACAGTGAGCTCCGAAGCGCTAGCAAGAACGGCTTCAGCCTCGAGACCGCCTCGCAGATGTGGTTCGTCATCACGACCTACCTCTCCAAGCTCGCCTCACTCTCCGCCGACGCTGGCCAAGACATCCTCAACAACCACCCGCAGCTCAAGGAGCAGCTGGGCGGCTCTTTCGACCAGCTCAAACAATTTGGCGACAGCCTCGGTCCCGAGGCCAAGAAGCAGGTAGATGACACCTACAAGCAGATTCAGGACGTGATTTCCGAGGGCTTCTCCTTCAACACTGTCGACCGCATCCGCAAGCTCACACAAGAGAAGGTCGAAGAGCTGAGGAAGCTTGCAGATAAGGCATGGGAGCAGGGCTACGAGCAAGTCAAGCCACAGCTTGAGAAGAACCCACAGCTGAAGGAGTTCGTTGAAAAGAACAAAGACATATTGAAGAGCGGCAACGTTACTGAGGCCGTGGATAAAGTTCGCCAGGCAGTGAGCTCAGGTGACATGGGCAACTTGCAAGAATATGTGGAGAAGGCTAAGTCTAAGGCAAGCCAGTTCTCGTCGAGCAGCATCAGCGGCTGGTTGAACGTCATCCCTGGCGGCTCAGCTATTCTGCCCCAGCTGCAGAAGCTCAGACAGATCGCGGAGTCGAGGGGACCCGAGGCTGAGAAGCTCGCGAAGGAGACCATGAACGACATCAAGAGCGTCCTCGAGAAGAGATCCGACCAGATCGAAGACCTCTACAAGAAGGCAGAGCAGGAGGCGAAGAAGAACTAGATGGCTGATGAAAAGACAGCTTGTATGATACCAGTACCGCATTTCCAGGCGTTGAGAGCGAGCATCAGAGACTCGGAGTATGAGCGATCGAATGATATGCCTATGAGGGCGACTGTATTACTGCAGTATTTCAGCATGAGACCCACCTCTAGATCTTACCATGTCGCCTTCTGAAGAAGCCAGGAACAGAGCATGGTTTGATAGATCGCTCTCATTGGCTTCGACCCTCGGGCGCTAACGGCAGTCCCAGTCATGCAGCAATTCTCGCGTCACGACTTCGTCCTCTGGACATCAACTTCATCTGGTATGCCAAACGTGATCTCTGAGCAGGTACTCGGCACCATCGTCCGCGAAGTCAAGAATGCTATCAACAGTCTGTTTCCCGCTGGTGCTAAGCCGCAGAGGCTGGGTAAGTCTAACACGTCGTAGTCTGCACCGATCTTTGTTTACGTTTATGCAATACAGCCTTGTCCCAAGCTATGTCCACTCTGTCTTTGACCAAATACTGATGTGCATCAGGCCTGGCGATCAGCGGAGGTGTCGATTCCATGGCGTTGGCCACCTTGACCAAACTCGCAAGGAAAGACCCGACATTCCGACACACCTTCACTGGCTTTATCGTAGACCACAGCCTGCGTGACAACAGCGCAGAAGAGGCATACTCGGTTGCTGAGTCACTCAAACTCCTCGATATTGAACCCGACATTCTCAAGCTGGACTGGAGCGGGCACGGCAATCCTCGAGAGCTTGGCAATTTCGAAAGCGTGGCTCGGACTCTGCGGTATCAGGCTCTTGGAAAGGCTTGTGCGGCAAATAAGATCCCATATTTGATGTTCGGTCATCATGCTGATGATCAGGCGGAGACTGTGCTTTCTAGGGCCATCCATGGCTACACTGGGCTTGGATTGCAGGGCATTGCTACCACGGCTCCTATTCCTGAGTGCAACGGTATATACGGCATCGATCGATCTGGTTCTCCTCGGTCAAGCGACAAGGTCGAGGACACTGCGAGGATGTCCCGGGCCAGTCTACAGATCAAGCGATCTTTGTGGCGTGGAAGGATAGCCATCGAGCAAGGTGGCGTATCGATTCATCGTCCTTTGTTGCATTACACGAAAAACCAGCTCCAGGCAATCTGTCATACATGCGGAACATTGTGGCGTGAGGACGCTACAAACTCGGATAGAGCCCTTACTGTGCGAAACACCATCAGGTATTTGCAGACTGAAGGATTACTTCCGCAAGCACTACAGCGCTCTAGAGTCCTTATCGCAGCGGACAAAGTACGCAATAACAAACAGCGGATCCACCATGGCGCTCGGGAAATGTTCGACGAGACTCCGATCGAGCTTGATCTTAGATCCGGAAGAGCGACCGTCACTATTTCTGACAACGGTCAAGGTCAAGATTGCGGAGATGTGCCTTACAACTATCATGTGAAGGCGGCGTTCCTGCGCAAGCTGCTACTCCTTGTAAGTCCAGGCGCCGACATATCGTTGCAAGATCTCGATCAATGCGTAGACATGGTCTTTGCACCGTCTGGTTCACTCGGCAGTCCGCCTTCCTCGGGCTTGTATTCGACTCCGACTTCAGGTGTGCTCGTGAGTCGCGCAAGATCGGACGAGCAAGCTACACAATGGAAGGTCACGCTCCAGCGTGCCGTACCTACACGATCTGAGCGGAGCGGCAAAGGCTTTATGCAATTCCAATATCATTTGAGTGGATGGTCTTCTTGGCTCTTCTGGGACAATCGCTTTTGGATTCGGACATACGAGTCTGAAGCCACTCGCGACCCAGATACAACCACTCATGTGGCACATCTTACACCAAAATCTCTTGGGCAGCTCAGGTCACGCGTCAAGAATGCTGGACCCGACGACACGCGACACTTGGGGCGGTTTCTTTCTCGAGTTACGGGAAAGGAGCGCTGGATCTTACCTGCCATCATTTCGAGATCGAAAGTTGAGGATCGCATCGTAAGCCTGCCGACACTCGGCTGGGTAGATAGGGCTTGGCATCTCGGCGAGCGTCAGTCGCGTACTCGCAAGTGGGTGATCAGGTACAAGGACATTGACTTCCCCAAGCAGGAATGCCATAAGCTCACTTCTTCCTTCAGCGCAAGGCGTGCACGTATCACAGAGCAGGGGCCATCTGATCGGTACGGCTCAAAGGGGTCCGGCGATAGTATTCTAGCTCCAGGACCGTAACCATGTCGCTGAATACAGCCGAAGCTGGCTGTTCTTCTTGGCATTCGGTTCGAGGACTACACGAGTCTCAATGTCTCTCGCGTTGGCCAAAAGCGGCCATAGCGACGTCGCAGTGGTACGCGATGGCCGTATGCTGTCCCGATCCTCAGCACGTTAAAGTTGAAGTGTATGCTTTCGTTCTCAAGCATGTTCGTCCGTACATTCGGCAGTTCCCGCCCGTGCGATTCTGGTGCAAAGAATCTGGGTACACAAAATTACTTCGTGCCATACAAGACATGCCTGCTTGACTATAATAATATTGCTCCGGGAATATAGCGCCTAGCACAGCGGCAACCAGATGCAGGAACGCGTGGCGTTCCTGCGCGACGTCACTGAACTCAATTTCCCAAATATGCTGCTGACACCTCAGCTCCCAACCTCAATCAAACCACACCATCAGTACAGTCGCAGCAGTATTCACTACGATCACCGTATCAGTGCAGGTTCAACGCCGAAAGCGAAACACATGATCAACACCATGAAGATGCTGAAACTTGATCGCCAACTGCTGCTTGGTACCAATACGCCATCGAGGGGCTCATGACTCTTGCTTAAGCGGTGCGATCCACACAACTCTGGCTCGTGAGCATGCAGCCACTCTGCAGCTTCATGACTCGCAGTGGCCGAAGGTGAGGGGACTGACGTAGGCAGCTTAGAACTACCTGCACAACCACTGCGAACCGATTGCAGCTCACGGCCAATTCAAGCTCGGGTCTTGACTCGCGGAGCGGTAGATCGTCAGCCGATGATGGTATAGCACATGTCACCGAGTCAGAGACATCTCCCACCGCGTGCTGGGAGTCATTGGGATATGGTCTTCTGTGTGCAGACTGAGTCGTACAGCGGCGTCAACAGTCTCTGCGGAGATATGACGCTGGCCATCAACGATGAGAAGGCGGGTACTGCGCGTCCCCGATCGGGAAGCTCTGGCATGGCGCACAGATATGAGCCCACCTGAATCGATATATGTGGCCGGCTGTCGCCATGTCCCCAAATTCTTCAGCGTTCAATGGTCTTTCTGCAGCGCTGAATCCGGGTAAATCCCTTTTTGAATATATGTCTAAGGCCGTTACTATTCTGTCACCAATACCAGGTAATCCTTCTCCAGTCAACCCATTCATAGTTTAGCGGCTGACGGTCTCTCACCAGAGCGAGAAATGGGAATTTTCAACAACAAGGTCGAAAGTACTAAGAAAGAAGGCAGTACGTCCAGAAGCAGCAGCCCAGCGAAACAGAGCTCGGCTACATCCACCATCATCAACGCTGCTTCTAACCTCGCTACTGCAGCGTCATCGAATTTGAAAGTATCAGAGAGCAGCAACACAGATCAGTCCTCAGGAAGCAAGAGTCCAAGTCCGCAAGGTCGAAAGAATAGCAACAGCAGCAGTACCAACACGATCAATAACAACAACAACAACACCTCGACCGGTATGTCAGCGCGCTCAGCAAGTCGCCCAGGGAACAATTCATCGCCGTCTAAGGGCGGAGCACGTATTGTCACCATCAACAAGACGTCGTCAGACAGTTCCGTCAGCTCCGGCGGCTCTTCGGACTACGACGGTCGCTCAGCTGTATCCTCTGAGACTGACCGGTCTATTGCAGACACCATGAAGATTGCCGAAACGGGAGACAAGAGCGACACTTATGGCTCTTCTGGAGGCACCAACAACAACAATAACAACAACCATAACCACAACAACTCCAACTCCAATTCCAACTCCAACTCCTCGGGTTCGGACCACAAGAATGGCATCTCGTCGAACGATTACGGCTCTAGCAACGTTGACCGCAACAATTCCGGCGGCGTAACAAATGGCTATGGCTCGTCGAGCACTTCTGGCAATGATAACGTTAGTAAAGGTCGTCGTCGCCGTATTAATCCTTCTGACCTTGTGAATCAGGCCGAGAAGTCTCGCAACCAGACCAGCAACACCTCAGCCAACACCGGTGCTCAGAACAACTCCTCCAGCTCCAACCAGGGTACGTCCCAATCTGCTGGCTCAAGTGCCAAGATGCCGGGTGGATTCCCATCTGATGAAGAAAGCAAATCATCTAACACAAGTCAAGGTCAAAACCAATCTCAGTCCGGATATGGAAACTCAAACCAGTCGTCAAACCCGTCTTCGGGCTCTGGATACGGCGGCCATTCTTCAGGCTCGGGAAATCAGTCTGGTGGTTTCGGGAACCAGTCATCAGGTGGATATGGTCAGTCCCAGTCCTCGGGGTACGGCGGCGGTCAGAATTCTGGCTCAGGTTTTGGAGGAGGCAACAACTCGTCTTCCTATGGCAACAATTCTGGAGGCTATGGCGGCTCGGGAGGCAACCAGAACAGCGGTCGAGGTATGAGGAGCCCAAGCCCGCAGCGTGGCAACAACCAACGAGACCAGTCTCGAGGTTATGGCAACGATCGCTACAATTCATCGAACAATAACAATTACAATTCTGGAGGAGGGTATGGGGGTTACAACTCAGGCCGGCAGAGCCCAGCATTCGGCAATCGCAATTCGAACGACTATGGTAACCGTGGGAACGATTACGGCAATCGTGGAGGCGGTGGAGGGTATGGAGGCGGTGGAGGTTACGGAGGCGGTGGATACGGTGGAGGGTCGTGGAATTCCAACGATCGTAACGATCGAGGTGGACGGGACGACTATGGATCATCCAACCGCAATATGAGTCGAGGTGAGTATAAGGGCCCGAAACTTTGCCAGCGGGGCACGAATCTCGGCCTGCTTGCCTGCTGAGCATTAGTCGCCCAGACTACATCGCACGAGGCTTGAGTGTGGCTAACAGCTTTTCAGGAAACTCCAACTATTCGCGCAACGATGATTATGGCAACAACTCGTACGGCCAAGGCAATCGTGGTGGAGGTTACAACTCAAACAGGGCGTCTGGCGAGTGGGGTCGCGACCACCACTTCCGAAACGAGCGGGATGCTCGTGACCAAGGAGAGGAAGACGGTATGCGTGCGGCCATGAGGGACTTGAACATGGGCAGCCGATCTGGCGGCAACTATGGCGGAAACGGCGGAGGATATAACAGCGGATATGGAAATAATAGGGGCTACGATGACCGCAACGATCGAAATGACAACTACAGGGGTGGAAATGATTACAACCGCGGTGGTGGTGGAGGTGGAGGCTGGGGCAATTCAGGAGGTCGCAACAACAATGACAATTGGGGCAACAACTCCAACAACAATAGGAATTCCGGCTTCACCAGCGAGAAGAAGATGGATATGGCCTACGAGACCGGCTACAAGGACGCAATGGAACGTGTCAAAGCCGATATGATGAAGAACTTCAGATGACTAGACGATTATGAGGCTCAGCGACGAGACGTGCCACGTTACCACGGATGGTCTCGTCGTGGTAGGCGTTGAACTCTTGTCGCGGATGCGGGGCGCGCGCATATTTCTTGAGGTGGGCGTTGCCTTGCCTTATACCACTGTACTATAGTCTCCTTTGTAGAATTGCGCGTAACAAAATTGTTGTCAATATATGGGCTTGTTATTTCTCAAGGAAAGTTGTCTTCTTTCACTGTCATACGTACGTTCAGCTCGTGCTTGCCAAGTCTTGGCGAGTGTGTCTTCCTTGGGCGATGCTGGTCTCTTCACTTCTCGTCCTACCACCAAGGGGTGAGTTTCACGAGATGCGTCTGCTAAAGCAACATACTTACATACAACGTGTCGGTTGAGGCTGTCGATACTGTTGGGAAGAGGGATTCGATAGACACTAAATCTGCTCTACATCATCGTGTGTACCGAGCCTGTCGTGACCTGAATACCATCATTTCATCCACCCCACCAACTCCAACAGCCCCCAAACGACACTTCTCAACCAGTCTTTACATCGGCATGTTCTTCTTCTTCTTCGGCTTGACAATCATGCTCAAATCCACAATCGGCAAGCTTGGCAACGGAAGCTCCATAATCGGTATCAAGATCGCCAGCAACAGATACCACCCCAACATCGCCGCTGCCCAGAAGCACGATCCGCATCCGACGAGCAGGTTCGCAGCCAAAGCCATGTTACCGTTCGCAATCTGGAAGAAAGAGCCTGCTGCGAATCCGAATCCCATCGAGGCTGCGACGAAAACGAGGAAGAAGACGAGGTTGGTTCGAGTCGAGCACAGTAAGAAGATGACGGAGAGGATGCAGAGAGATAGTGGGTAAAAGCCTGCATTGCGATTAGTGGTGGCGCGAGAAGGAGCAATGGGTCTTTACTTACCATAGCTTACCGCGAACGGTTCCGTGATAGCTTGATTGCCAGCAGGATCTCCAAGGTAAGGACTACCGCTTGTGTAGGCCGACACGGCATTGAAAGCCGGGATGAAAGTGGTGCCAAAGGTCAAGAAATGCGCCCCGTAGCCCATAAACACCAAAAATGGAAACGTATTTCCTAGGAGGAACTCTCCCAGCCCGGCGAAGATCAAGAGCATGCCGCCGAACCAAATCGTGGCACCCACAGACGCCTGTCCTGAACCTCCAGCACCTCGCCAGCCGATCAGCTCTGCTGCGAGTGGAGTCAGACCGGTCGAGAAGCCCATAATAGCGAGTGGTGTTGGGTTGGCGAAGGTCTTGCGGAGGTCTCCGACGACGCCTTGGTTGCGAGGAGACAAGAACATGCGCTCGAATTGCTCATCGGTCATGGTGTTGTTGGTGAGCATCTGTCTGAGCTCGTTGGTGCTGCCTTGCTGCTCCAAGTTGGCGCCATTGCCGCTCGCGTAGTCGTTGTGGACGCCATTTTCGAGCTCTTTGCTGGAGTTCGACATCTTGTCTTTCGATCTCTGGGCTCGATCGCCGCGATGCGAAAATGTAAGGAAGGAGAAAAACGTGACGAAGACTTTGACCTAGGGCTCCAAATCTCATATGATTGCTACACCTCGTCCGCGCTGTTGCACGCGCCAATGTGGCCTACCGTCGCTAATCCAGAGCTGGCAAAAAGGAACGAACCATAGTCACCAGACTACAGATGCCATCCTCTTGCGACGCGCCAAACGCACGGCGTTGACGCTGTAGAACCATGCGGCTCTGCGCGCCCCGTATGTCAAGCTCCGGATGCAGCGTTGGCGCAGGTCCAGGATCGCGGTAAGTAGTGACATCGGTACACTCTCTGTATAGTGCATGAACCCAAGCAATGCAAGTTAATTGTTCGCTTCTAGTGCGACTACGGCGTCGTCATACCTGCCGTGTTGAAGCAAACATGGCCGAGGAAGAAGTTGAACTCTGTCTTCGGACGAGCGGGGGAGTCTGGAGATGATGTGGAGGGCTGGGACGGTGGCCACCACACAATCCATCTGTTTCCTGGTGTTTGGTACTGCGAGGAGGTGGTCGAATTCGGTTCTTTCATCTCGGTCGCCGGCATGTTGAGAGGAGACGAGCGGCTTGTTGAAGTTGAGCATGATCGTTGGCACGGGGCTACTCGAAGCCGGATCTCAACCGCTTCTCCATGTAAAGAGATAAAGGCGATTCTCACCAACAGAATCCCCAGAGCCAGGTTGATGCAATGCTTAACGTTTCAGCAGTTAGACGTCGTGAATTAGGTCCACAAAGGATATAAAGCCGCAAGGTAGCACATGAAAAGCCTTCTTCATTCATGAAAGGTCCATTCAAGATGCTCTCAAGTGCGCTTGTCGTATGCTTGTCGTATGCTTGTCGTATGCTTGTGCTCGATTGTTCTGCCCACTGCTGCTGTGCCAGTGCGTGAGCCAAAACAAGCGTTTAACTCGTCTTTGGTGACAGTTTCGGCGACAATGGTAGCGGGGCATGAATTGTCGGTCATGCGGCGAGGCCAGCAGATCCAACGTACTATAACCACACCTTCTCGTGAGTAGATCGGATGCTATAGGAACGGACCAGTATGGGCATCCACCCGCGAACCAATCCTCGGAGCAGACCTCGTAGACTACGCGACCGGCGGCTTCACAACCGGCTTCAGCGGCCCCAAGCATGATTGAAGTGCCCACAGCCTACGGCCAGGTCCACCGCTTCCTCAACGAGTCCGTTTCGCGAGAAGGAGATCTCTTGTTCTCCCGCTGCCCCCTCACTCGTTCGGGGCAGAAACGTGCCCGGAGTGTATGTGTCACTCTCTCAAGTCCCTCATCAGCTGCAGACTGCTGTCAACACGAAACGACTCGGATACTCCAGAGAGGTACCCACTGCAAACCGATATCGCAGTACCAAGTCTCGCTATGGTCGCTATGGTACATACAACCTCGAATAAGCCGCAATGTCCGTTCGGCAACATATACACTTGGTATAGTTCCTCGCTGCAAGTCCCACTCTGCACTCATCACACATACTCAAACAGCCGCACGGCCATACTAGAATCGTACGACCACTGCTCTGGCATACCACACATTGTGGCCCACTTTCACCCATGCCTTCCGCGCCGGACTCCCAAGTTCCTGACTTCTGTGCGCGTGCCTTGGACTTTTGACGTTGCGTGATGATGAAGTGCTCGAGATCAGCTTCTTCGTCTTCAGGACTGCTAGGCGCTGCGGCCGTAGGTGTTTTCGTGGCGGATCGAAGGCCAGTGAGGAGCTCGCCGCGCTGCCGGTCTGTGCTACGGCGGTATTGACTTCGTGTCAATGGCCGGTCAGATTTCAGGGTGTGTGACAGTAGTCTCGCTTCTTCGCGGTCGTCAGAAGATTGCGGGTTGAGGAGGCGCGACAAAATGCTGAGATCGATGCCCGTGTCGGACGAAGCAGGAGTGCCCTCTCGACTAAAGCGGTCGCCATATGGGTCGCTTTGAGTTGGCGTTCGTCTTCCGTCGTCTTCTTGATCATCGAAGTCGCTTGCGTTCGTGGACATGGAGATGACACTGGTAAGGTCATCATCCTGGCTGGCTGTTGATGCCGCGTAATCGCCACTTCGGTCGATGTCACCGAAGCGGCCACCTCGTCGCCACCAGTCGTAAACTTCATCGTCAACGCTTGCTTCGCCTCGAGGGCCACCAGAACGTTGAGCCCTTCTCCTCATCTCTGTTTCTACATCAAGATCTTCGAGCTTAGGTATTGTAGGGTTGCCTTTAGCATCCAAGACGTAGAAGTCTAGCATGTCAGACTTCTGGGGTCGATCGTGTGCGGATGGCTTTCGTGGTCGTTCGATGATGCCAGCGGCTTTGAGGAGCCAGGCCGGCCTATGCTCAATGCCCAGCCTTCGAAGCGTATTGAGTGCAAGTTGTGCCTGGAGGCCAATGACAAGCCAGCATATGCCTGAAATGAAGTCAAAGGTCAGCTGCATACGACTTCGCCTCTGTGTTAGTCCGAGCCCGCCGTCCAAGTCTGTCCCAGCTGGTCGTTCGCCGTCAGGCTTCTTCGTTGGCTTCGACTTCCGCTCACGTGCGTATGGCGACTGGCCAATGGCGATATTCTGGTGATCAATGTAGCCAACACCTTTAGCAATGCCGTCACCGAGCAGTTCTGAAGGTACTGCAGGAGCTTTACGCGCCTGCATGGACGCTGCCATCTCGTCGATACGCTTCTGCTCCAGCCATGTCATCTGTGCTATGTGCACTCGACTGCCTTCGTTGAGATACACGGCTTCACTGGCAGCTGTCAACACGTTGAAACCAATCTTCAGCAAAGTTGTATAGAAGTCTTCGGACATCTTAATCCGTATAGAGGAATTCGACGAGAATTGGACGTTGGCCTGTAGGTTGTTGAACGCCCAGGTGAAGCGCTGGTTGATTGACAGACCTTCGGCAGCATCTGGTGGTATTGAGAGGGCAGTGATCAGTATTGCTATGCCGTAGATCACTGAGCATATCACGATGCCGATCAGGATGAGTAAGTGAGGAATGAAACCCACGATGCACACCGTCGGGAAGCGCAACACTCCAAGATCAGCAATGTGATCGAGCGGACTGAAGAAGATCTTGCTGAAGCTCCACATGAACGCTGCCATGTAGGAACATGCCCAGATGGCTGTGTTGACCAGTCGGACTCGATGTCGGATGTTGAGAGTCGCTAGGAAAGCACTTGCGAGGTGGCTGAAGCAGGAGATGAGGCATACCAGAAGCACTTCCGGCGGGACGTTCAGCCTTTGCAGCAGTTCTGATCTGGTGATGAGTGGGCCGGTATTTTCGTTCCATGACCCAGAGCCATCAGCACCCTTGATACCGAAGAAGCCGAACCCGAGAGCACTGCTGATCATTGCTTCGCATTCTGCAAAGGCCAAAGAGTGCTCGAAAATGGTCATCCCAGTCTCAGGCATAGGTTGCTTCCCTTGCAGAGCACAAGTCAGGGTCTCGAAGAATTGACTCGTGCAGAGGGCGAGAAAGAAGCAATACAGTAGCGACATGGATCCACGGAGGCCGCTCCTATCGTCCTCCATGCGTACGAGTGACATTCCGCTTGCGTCGCAACAGCTCGCATCGTCTTGCCAGAACAGCAGTCTGGAGCTCAAGTGGTAGAGAAAGCCGCCTTCGCCGGCAAAGTCAATAGCTAGCTGTTTGAGCGGGTCACCATATCTCAGCTGTGGAAAGTGCGGTGAGGTTTGACATTTCATGGCTTGCAAGATGGTCACCAGCTGCATCATGAAGACCATGACGGGAATCGAGTACAAGATGAGTCGCATGTGGAAACGCAAGCGAAGATGCTCGCGGGATGAGGCGTAGAACTGAGTGCGATTGAGGACGATGGCCTAGGAGTATATATATCAGATGTGAATGGCCATTGCCAAACTCTGAAATATGACTTACTGCGGTAAAGGTAGTAAGTGCCCATTTCGAGGTCAAGTATGAGAATATGCCACCAAACTGCTTAAGCTTGCCCACGGCCTGTGCTATGCTCATGAATATGGATGTGGACTCCTCTTCTGCCGCGTTGCTCAAGGCTTCTCTTACGCTCGCTTCGATGGTGGAAGCTGTACTTTGGGCAAAGGCAAAGCTCGTATTCGTGATGGTGGCGTTCGTTGTCGTCGTCCGATGTGCTGTCGCGTGCGCTATGACACTGCCTCCGTTCATGACCTTGCCCGCGATGCCTTCCATGGCTTCAGGCATGTGGAACAGGCCGGCTCCGAATGATCCGGCCTTCTGCGCCAGCCTGGGCAGCACCAGGAACAAGTCCTGCATGGACGGCATCACCGACGAGTCGTTTGCTGCTGCCATGTTGCCAGCGCGACTACCTGCCTGCCTGTCGATGTGCCGGACTGCCTTCCTGACTGTACACAGCTGACTGACTGTACACACTGTGGCTGACTGACCACGAAACTGCAGGAACGGACCCGCTGACACAGTGTTACCACGGTGGACGGTTTGGCGCGTGCTCCTGCCACGACATTGCGCTATGCTACACGTCGGCACAGGCAGGAGTGATCGGGCTTCGTGTAGGAGGGGTTGTTGTACACGGGAAGGCGCGTTGACCTATGCAGAGGGGTTCGTGTGATCTTCTCCGATTGCGCGATGCTGCCACGCTCGGATCCCGGCTGACCATCACTCACCTTCACCCTCCTCACCTCAGTTTCATGTGCCATCGCAATACAACTTGGTACTGCATATTACGATACTGAAAGCGAGCTGGAAATACTCTTCTGGCTCATCGAAGGCTTCTGAAGGCCCTGGCCGCTATCGTTCCCTCGAGCGAATCGAGAAACCATTTCTGCCAAGAAACAACCCCTCAAAGACCGTGGCAAGGGGCATTTAGATCTCTATAAGAGTGTTGGCTCTGAAAGCACCGTGGGGTGTATGCTGGGCAGTGATTTCTTTTCTGCACCGTCTGTCTGCACGAACGCTGATTGAAAGTAACATCTATAGCGGCAGACATCTCAAGAATGTATGACTCCGTCACTATCCACCCACTGTCGGTCGAAAGTCCTCGTCGCAGGCAGCAAACCCATTGTCTTCTACAATGCCTACGGAAACGTCTCAAACAACGCGCCGTACCCCAAGTTCTAGAACAATGGCCATGCGAGCTATCTCCACGTCTTTCGTAACGCAGAGCGCGCGAGCGCTTCACTTCCAGTACAGGCGCTCTTGCTCGACTCGCAGAAGCGTAGCTGCCTGGCGAGGACTATAGTACTCTATACGAGGGGCTGAGCGTCGTGCTGTACGTAGGTCACTGCGTATTGCGTCTCCGATTCGTGCTCAAGACACTTTTCGGTATTCAGGGCGGCAAGGAACTTGGTCGCCAGCCCTCGGAGGACAGGCGTGAGACACGGTCGTCGTACTACATTGGCAGCTGGGAGGCGTGCAGACCAAGGGACTGTAGATTGCTGGGTGAATCAACTTGCGATGCTGATCTCGCTTTCCGACATACCACGCTAAGTGGATCATTACGGTGCCGCGTGCGTCGTTGGCTGCGGAGAGGACATCTTTTCGGCATACTGGCGGTGAAGTGTTTCATTGCTTGCCCATTTGTCTTTGGATCCTGCATCCCAGTCCGCCATCATCCTCGATTCGAAAATACCGATGAAGCTGTCCAGTTGAAGAGGATTCGCGGAAATTATTCGGGCCGTCGTGAAGTTGCGGCCCGTCTGTGTTATTCCGTCGTGAAGTAGTAGCACAGATGCCGCCGTAGGTGAAGACAGGAAACGTACATCGTGTATCTTTCGGTCAGAGGACGATATCAGCATTCGAAACTACATCTTGTCTGATCTTGGTGGCGCGTAGGCCGAAGAAACTGCGATAAGTCTCGGGGTTGCCTTAATCAAGATGCGCTAGCGACTCCATCAGCATTGGAAAGTGTAGAGAGAGAGTTACCGAGACGATCATGGCTGTGGCGGTTATG
The DNA here is from genome assembly GCA_001297265.1 of Mycosphaerella arachidis. Classification (NCBI taxonomy): domain Eukaryota; kingdom Fungi; phylum Ascomycota; class Dothideomycetes; order Mycosphaerellales; family Mycosphaerellaceae; genus Mycosphaerella; species Mycosphaerella arachidis. The sequence goes on from LIHB01000024.1 coordinate 246,355, forward strand.
CTTATCCCAACCGTGCGGTGCTTACCAAACGAGCGCTTCACCTCGTACTAAAGCAGACGCTCGTGCTCGGACATGCGGCAGCGTGGCTGCGTAGCAAGACTGCAGCAATCTAGACGAAGGTAGGCGCGTCGTGCTGTGCGGAGACGACTGCATGTCGAGTTCTCTGTAAGGTGTTACGAGACGTTATCCAATGAGTGGCAACAAAGTTGGTCGCCAGCCCTCGCGGTATGCAGTCACGACGCGGGCCCTTTGGGTGGATTGACAACGTCTTAGCTGTTCAGTGGCACGGCAGCATGTTCGAGCAATGGCATTTGAAGTGATGATAAGACTAAGCGTCTGAAACACTCAGCCAATGACAACGTGCCATGGATATTGCTTAAAATTCGTTGATATCTCTTGCCTACAGAGGTTGTCGAAGGCCAGTTGCAAGGCAAGAGGAGGAGTCGCGATTCTTGTTGTCCTCAAAAATGGTTACTGCCGTTAGCTGCCGCGATGAAGCAGCAAATCAGATACATATACCCTCGTCTAAATCATAGGAATATCCTTGGCAACTTTGTTTACCTCCATTCCGAAATCGCCTCCTTCCTTCAACCACGACCTTTCACATGTCCATACACCTGAGTGCTATCCAATGCTAGCATATCTAGCAGAGGGTAATCAACCAGCGAAAGAAGCCCTAGCCTCTAGAACCTACCCTCGCCAGCCCGAATCCTTGGTTCCAGCTGCGTGACATGCACTTGCGCAGGTCGTTATCATGATACCAGAGATGGCTGACCTGAGCTATCGAAGTCCTAGGTTGCTGATCACATCTTGCACTTCCTTTACGGGGAGATGATCTGCATCGTTTGACACACCGCTTCGGCTGAGGCCACGCATCAAAGCTGAACCCAAAGCCATGTACTGCCACTAAAAAGTCAGCATTGGCTCGAAGGAGATCCGGCCTGCATACTGTTAGCTCACTTTCCGCTCAGCACCTTCAGGTATTTGAGCCCAGAAGGTCACGGTCGCGGATGTATTCCAGTCCGCGAACTAGTCTTTGCGCAGCAGCAGCGTCAACATGCCACGTCTTGCGGACAAAGCCATAAGTAAGGACGCCAACCTTGACGAGTCTTGCAAGAAGCATGAAGAAAAACGTGACGACGCCGCTCCTGATGGAAGCAATTTCTATTACAGCAACGCCGAGCACGAGCCTGAGTTCCACATGAGGACCGCCGTTGCCGTCGCAGCCATGCTCATACTCAACTTCGTGCAGGTCTTTGCACTCCAAGGTCCAGCCACTATACTCTCGTACGTCGGCAAAGATCTTAATGCTACGGCACAGCAGGCCTGGATTCCTATTGCTCTGTCTCTTGTTCAAGCAGTCGTCGGCCCCGTCGTTTCGACAGCATCAGATACCTTCCAAGCACGTAAGGCAATTCTCATCGTGTCTTGTCTGATCTCACTGATCGGAGCCGGTCTTGCCCCTGGTGCAGAAACGGTAGGCAGACTTATCGTAGCCCAGACTCTGATTGGCTTTGGCTTCGCGACAGTGCCCCTGGCGTACAGCATCCCAAGTGAAATACTTCCGAGGAAATGGCGGCCTGCTTGTCAAGGCGCTGTGAACGTTTCTGCTTCGCTTGGAACCATCTCTGGCATCTTGAGCGCTGGAGGCATGATCAAGAAAGGTGCCTCTGGTGGGTGGCGACGATGGTACTGGATACAGTTCGCGCTTTGGGGCATCACCGCTCTCTTTATCATAATCGGGTACAGGCCCCCCAAGAGATATACTGTGCACGAGAAATCTACTGTCAAGCAGAAGATAAGCGCTTTGGATCTGCCTGGCTTTTTCCTACTCGTCACAGGACTCACTTTGTTCCTAATAGGACTCAATCTTGGTGGTGGCACCTATCGTTGGAGCGATAGCCGAACCTTAGGCACTCTAATCTCCGGCATCGTCACAATGGCGCTATTTGCACTTTACGAGTGGAAAGCCACTTCAAACGGGGTTTTGAACCACGAGCTATTCCGAGGCGGCAAAGCATTCGCGATTTGTTTACTTCTGATCTTTGTTGAGGGCGTCATGTTGTTCGCATTCGTCATCTTCTATGCACAGCTGTAAGTTGTACCATCATTTGATGGATATGAGACTGATCCAGTCTGACAGAACTGAAGGTCTTTTCGAGACCGATGCTTTTCTACTATCGGCGAGAGTCGTACCATTCTGGGTGGCCAACCTTTTCTCTACGACGACATATGGCTACTTCAGCTCACGCTTTCGCACAATCCGTATTCCGCTTCTAGTCGGAATCGTACTGTTTACGGCATCACAGATCGGCCTAGCCACAATTCAGCCCGGTGACTCGAAGAGCGCTCTCGTGTTCGCTGCTCTGGGAGGTATTGGCTTTGGAGCACCACTCATCCTGATCATAGCGGCAGTGCACCTCTCCATCCCGCACCGCCTGATTGCGACTGCTACAGCAGTAACCACTTCTACAAGAGCAATAGCAGCCACGGTCGTCACAGCAAGCTACACAGCTGCAGTCAGCAACAGAGCTGAGCGATATATCCCGGAATACGTCTCTGCAGCGGTGCTGCAAGCTGGCCTACCGCCACGATGTGTCTCGGACTTTATCAATGGTCTCACTAGAGGCACTCAGATTGGCCTTCCGGCATCGTGTGGCTTGACGCCACGGATCACCGCAGCCGGGGTCGCAGCTCTGCAGCAAGCCAATGCTGACTCTATCCGAGTAGTGTGGATCATTGCAGTGCCATTCGGAGCTGTTGCATGCGTCTTGCTGTTCTGGCTAGGTGATCTGAGCAAGGCGATGGATTATCGTGTAGAGGCTCCAGTAGAGAAGCTTCGAGCAAGACGACACCGTTGAAGCCCTTTTTTGCAGGCGCCACTCAATGCATAATCAGACAACGCTGCCGCAAGCGGAATCCACCGGTAGAAGAGATAGAGAGCGCCAACAGCTACAGCAGTCCCATACCCACGAACCCGCTCATAGCAGAATTAGCACTCGCGCCACCAGTGCGTGGAGCACTGTGTGATGACGGTGAGCTCTCCGGTGCGCCGGGTGTAGGCGCGAGTCGAATCGTAGTCGCATTGCCAGAACCCCTTCAGGCATCACTGAGCTGCTCAGTCGTGGGTGTAGTTGTTGTAGCGATGGTTGCATTCTTGGCTGAGGTGGTGAAGGTCTGGATGGTGGACGCCAATGGTATAGGAGTAGCAAGCACAATTGGCTTGACCGATGTTGAGCTGAGATCGATTCGCATTTGTTTGATACCGTGAGTAGGCGGACCCGGCCAAGATGGCCGTAGTGATGGCGATTTGGGTGAGCACGATGTGCGGTTGCAGGTTCGTGTGTGGAGCGAGCTTTGTAAGGAAAGGTCGAGATGACAAAAGAGACAAGGAATAGGAACTGAGGTTGTTTGTGCTTGTCGTAGATGCTGTGTGATTTGTGAGATGTCTGGTTCGACTGCTGATGGATATAGTTCTATGGTGTGATGCTGGCTGGTCCAAGCGGGCTTCGTCGGGCATGAACTCGAAAGGGCCCACTCGGAGGCTCGACTAGACCAGCAAAGCCACGCCATATGCGTGTATGTATGCTGGAGCATATATGCTGATAGCTTGCAGGAAGCGACGGCATTGATGTAGCTGCATGGCACCCAAGCGCTACCCGATTAGGCAAGTGCTACCGATTTGGAGCTGATTAAGAGCAACCGAGACCTGTAAGTGCCAAGGTGAGATACTGCTGTGAGAGAACTCCACGTTCCCATGGCACAGACTGTGGTCGGATAGAGGTCTCGCCGCGGCTTTGGTGCTTGTTGCTGGTGCGAGGTAAGACTCTTGGCCAAAATTTGCCACACATCAGCCTCACGGCCTCTGGTTAGCATCTTTGGCCCACGGTATAGGCCCATTGACTTGCTCATGCGCCTTCAAGGTCTCCTGGACGATGTTGAGGACTTCAGCATGCACGGCGGACGGAGCACAGACCAAACCATAATCTGAAGTCAAAGTCAGCCAACACACCAGCAGTAGATACTTCTTGACACCACTCACTCTCAGCCATCTTCCTCCCTTTCGAAAAGTCGATCGCTTTCCCCTCAAGATCTGTGACCTTGCCACCAGCTTCCTCAAAAATCAACACGCCGCCAGCGTGATCCCACATATTGCTTCTCCAACTTGCAAACTTGAAAATTCGGATTACAAGATGGCACCGTCCAAGCCCAAGTGCAGCATACTTCATCAATGAGCTGAACAGATCAACACCAGGCCAAGGCGTGTACAACTTGCTCGCCACTTGCTGGTGCAAATGCATGATCGTTGAGGTATACGTAGCGCAGTCAGACCAGATCAACTTGTCCATAGTGGCTCTATCACCATGGCGCTCAACTCTGGTAGCAGGTGCCAGCTCGCCATTATCCTGCATGGGTCGGACGAAAGTACCTTCGCCACGGACTGCGAAGATCATGAGACCGAGACCGTTGTGGTCGACTTCGTGCTCACTGACTGTATCCGAGTCGAGCAGTACATTTGGGCAGCCGATGATGCCGATCTGTTCGATGCCGTCGATGAGGAAAGCACAGTTAATGGCATACTGCTGTCCTTGGAGAAATGTAGCAGTGCCATCGATAGGGTCGAAGATCCAAGTCCTGCCATCGTCGCTTCGTTGCTGTTTGCCGCCCCAATTAATGAGATCGCATATCTCTTGCTTCGAAGCGGGAGTTCTCAGACTTGACTTCTCAAATGCAGGTTCGAGGTCTTCGGTGAGTTGCCACACTTGTGTAAGGAGAGCGTCGTCCTGTCTCAAGTCGTCTGCTGACTCCTCAGCCAGATACTTGTCGGCTGGGAAGGCGCCATGACAGGCTGAAGTTAGGAGTGCTTGGCTGGCAAAGTCGCCTATTGTGACTGGCGAGAAGTCACTTTTCTTGACTTGACCATCTTGGCTGATCGTTTCTCGTTGTAGACCCTGTGTGAGCACTGCGACGTGCTGTACGGCTTTGCAAGCCACATCAAGTTCTTGTTGGTATCTGCTTGACATGGTTGATGCATGCTTGGACGGTGTTTGATGATCGGAAGAAAGCGGTACGGTATCCATGCTTACGTAATCGGAGCGATCGCGAAGCGACTTCTTTGCTCCAAGTAATCAAAATCTGGCCATCTCACCGTCTCGACGCCTTTGTAGTTACATCGCCCATGCGCGTCGCCACGTCTACACCGAATGACCATGAAAGGCGGGACCTGGCCGCCTTACGTTCCCACCCACAGCTTTCACGTCCCATTTCCCTCAAAACATCAACAGGCCGTTAACCCTGTCCTGCTGCGTCGCCGGGTAGGCACTGCGGCCGTAGCAGCGGCTATGGCGGTATGCCATTTTCTGGGCGGTCTGCCGCCGCCACTACCACTACAATTCCCTCTCTTGCTATTGTTGTGGAAAAAAGAAAAAAGAATGGATTCGAACTGGAATCTGTTTGTACCCACTCGCTCGCCTCTTCGAGCACTACGTGGACTAGAACAAGACTCAAACCGCGAGGGCTGTGCCGCTTGTTGCCGAGGACATGTCTGTGTTTTGACATGTGTGGAGTAGGATGCTGCGAGGGATTGTCAAGATGGTCCCTACGAGTGGGGTTCTTGCATATAAAGACTCGTATGCCGCGAGAAGAACTGCAACAATATCTTCCCAGAGCGTGCGGAAGCTCCTGCGTGTCTTTCTTCCATCCCCTAACCCCTCCTACTCCCTATTCCTCACCCCCTAACCCCTCCCATAATCCGGATCCACAATCTGCACATCCAAATCTCCCTTCTCCTTTGGCTGCTCATACAGCTCCCACGCCTTCTCAGCAATATGCCTCGCCGTCGTCACCTTCGCATCATCCTGTCGAAACCACTATTAGAACCAGACTCTCTACCTCAGATGGGGGGCTCTAGTGGGGCATAATACCTTAACAAAACCTTCCACAACGATAAGCGCGCAATGGACACCCTGTGGCTGAAATTCCTTATACATAGAATGCACGATATTATACTGCCCCGCCTTACCTGCAGCAAGAGAAAAGAGGTCTGGGAACGGGTTCTTGTAAAGCCCGCCGGAGGTTACAAGGAAGGCAGGGACGTGGTAGGAGGAGGATTTGGCGGTGGTGAGGAGATGGGGGAGGGCCCATTGAGCGACGATGTAGAGGGATGTGACGGCGATCTGGGGTGTTGTTAGGCGGGCGATCGTCGCTTGCTGGGAACTTGGGTGGGAAATACTTGGAGATCGTTCTGAAGATCCTCAGCTGGGAATTTCAGCATTTCGCTCTTGCCGACTCGCGCGGCGTTATAGAGCACTGCTTCGATCGGAGAGTTGCCTAATCGGTCGTCGACTTCTTCGAGAGCTTTGCGGACGGAATCTGATTTTGAAAGGTCGATTTTGACGGTGATGACCTCGGTGGACGATGCTTTGGACTTGACGAAGTCTGCATCTTCTTTCAGGCGATCTGTGTTTCTGGATAGAAGGACGACTTTCGAGAAGCCGCGCTCTGCGAACAGGGCAGCGACGTTGCGACCTATGCCCGGGCCGCTGCCGAAGACGAGGAGGACGCCGTGGGTGGACATGGTGGTGGCGCTTGTGTTAAGGGAACTTGATGAAGATAGTGATTGAGTAGGAGATATCCCTGTCCTTTGATCGCTGATGTGCTCTTGTCAATTTCCAAACTCAATGCGGGACCTTGGAGGCATTGACGCAATGGCGGCACTGGAGCTCGAAGAAAGTTTGGAGAGCTTGAAACGGGAGGGAAAGGTGAGATCATTTCTCTCTCAAAACACTACTGCATCGAATGTATCTGGCACTCGTTCTGAATACGTGCTGTCTGCGTTGGAATTCTGGTCTGTTGCATTGCTAGAACATGAGGAATGGCTGCAACAGTGTTAATCGTCGCCCGATTTGTAGGCGCTAGCGCCAGACCTTTGAGATATTCCCGATCGTACGCGAGAGCCTGATTCTTGAGTTTGATGCTGGCAAAGGGTGACCCATGCCAACGCTGCAGGTCCGGAGCAGGATCAAGCTGAGACCCTCGAAGCTTGTCCATTCGTCAGCGAAACGGGTCCGGCTTCAGTTTCTCCTTACAGACTCCTCGAGATGGAGCTTGGGAATTCCGCTTGGAGGTGGAGGGTGTTGCCTCACCTCATCCATCATGCCTTTGGATGACTGTCTCATCATCTCTGCTGGTTCACCGCCTATTGCGAGGCCGCTGAAGGGACATTGCATTGGTGATCCTTCTATGTCTTCGACGTTGCGGCCTAGCCTCGTTTCCCTACTCCCGCTGGTGTTGCTGGTGCCATTGGTGTGTATTGAGGCGTCGTCCGCACCAGAACTTGAACCACCGTCGCCGAGAACCTTCTTGCCGTGCAGATAGCCTTCCGGCTCTTGTGCTTGTGCTTCAATCTCTTCCTCATGCGCTTCATCAAGGTATTGCTCCCCATCTCGTACATGCCACCGCGCCAACAGGTCGTTCTGAATCCATATGACTTTGTTGACAGCTTTCACGATTGCGATCTTGCGAGTGAGTTGAAGCTTTGGGTGTGAGAGGATCGATTCCATCATTGCATCCTGGATATAGCCGAGACAAGCTCCAAGGAATACGTAGTCGACGTGAAGTGGGTTGCGACGTCCTTTACCAACATGCATCAAGCCAACCTTGTCCAGATATTCCCAATATTCCATCTTGCTCGGGTCGGAGTTCAGCTTAGTGAGGTACCATCGCAGGAACATCTTTCGATTCTGTATGGCACTGCTCTCTTCGGATACGAATCTGTCTGGGTTCTCTTCATTACGGCTGTCTCGATTCGAAAATACTCGAGCGGTGATGTCGTATTTAAGGAGCTTCTTGTAGACCATGTTGACGATGGCTGGAATGACCATCTTGATGTATTTCTGACCATCGATAAGCGCTTCGACATCATCTGGATCCTGTCAATTTATGGTCGTTCCAGAGTGAGATCAACTTCCTCACCTGGCCCAAATTCAAGAAACTGATGTAGGTAGGTCACACGGGCGGGCAAAGACGTGTAGAGCTCACGATGGTCGACATGCTCCATGCCTCGTGGCAGTGGATCCATGTTAGTGAAGTTGCTCGAAATCGTTGTTATGTTGCTATCTCTTCAAAGACTGCAAGTGAGATTCACGACTTAATAAAGGATAGATGATGACAGAGCACATTTTGTGCAAGTGCAGCGGAGAGATATATGATATGGCGTGAGTCCCGGTTCTTGCAGGCGGTATTGAAGTGTGGTGTGACCAATTGGTGGACTGTGATCCGAGAAGAGGTCGTCTTGACGTACTGTTTCCATCTACAGTAGTCAACCTTCAGCTTCGATCCTTATACAGTCAATTTCTTGTTCTAGCCAACCGGAGGTACTACCGATTGTGTTTCAAGGCCTTGACAGTACAGCCGCACGTACTATCCAAACCTGCAATACCGTAGTCCGCTACCAATGTCGTGGTCGAAGAAGCGAATGAGACTTTCAGCATCCGGTAGATTACGATCAGGCTCAGGGTGGTGTGTGTAGTTGCAGCTAAATACGAGGATGGCACCACGAAACACGGCACGTGGAAGCCAAGCGCCCGATCGTCCGAGAGGCAGAAAACCAAGATGCACGAGGCATTGATGAAATCGACCATCGCCTGAAAGGTGGGAACACTGCAGAAGATCATGATAATTCCTTCCAGCGACATGCAGCCAAGCGAGGATGTCGTTGTCAACATCCTTCGGTCATTCGAACCTACGTCTCCCTCTTATCTTGGGAGTAGAGCGGTGTATGGCAGTCGTCCCATGATTCTTGGTGATATGTAGCCTTCTGACTTGCACCTCTTGCTTCGCGGTTGGTGTCGCAGTGGGAGAGAAGCGCAGGCTTGGGGACCTGCATTGGAGGCTCGATTGCAGTGCAGTATACATGCGTTGGAACAGACGTCTCCTGTAACAACGAAGTCGCAATCCCTTGTCCTCGGTGCCAGTCCTGCTACAAACACACTTCACTTCCACGTCGACATCGCGTGCAAACGATTGAACATGGAAATCTTCTTTGTAACGCGTTACGCATGACGCATATCTCGGCCAAGCGACCCCCATGGTACATCCGGTGCCTTGTCGGTATGCAAAACCAGGCGCTGACGACGCCTCGCTCCACTATGTCGCCGCGTACATGGACGCGAGTGTCGTCGCACGACAGCAGTATAGCTTACTCGTGTCTCGATTAGATAAGGTCTGTATATTCCCAACTCGTTGCATGTTTGTTGTTTGCATCTCGTATCTAGTCTGCTTGATCGTGGAGTGTCACTTGGCTACCTATACACCATGCGTCCACTCTGGACGGGTGTCCTAGCAGCTGCTGGTCTCGCATCTGCAAGCACCCAGGATCGCCGTCAGACACCTAAGATCGATAATGCCAACCACATCTTCAATGCCATCCACAGCTCCATGCGGCAATGGGGATCGTCACTCAATCACAATGGCATGAGCCTCTTCATTGCAACAGTACCAGAAGGTACAGAGCTATATCACGGCACGAACAAGGCCGATCGGGTCAACGGACCAGAGTGGCTGGCTTTCGAACCTGAACACGCACTCGTCTTCGCACGATCTCGACGAGGGCCACCACCCGGAAAAGGTGGACCACCTGGAAGCCCACCTCGGCCGCAACAGGAGCTGTACGATGGCAGAGACTGGCATCCGCCACAAGCAGTAAACGGTCGTGCGAAGTTCTGGTCATTTGGCCAAGATAAGCCTAGATGGGAGATCAAGGCGCGCTATCCACATGAGCCTCCGCACGATCGGCCACTGACCCATACAATGGCGCAGCGCGAGCGTGCGCGCATGCCGCAGCAGGAACCGCTGTTTAACCCTGAGCCTGGGCCTGATGCCGACGACGAAGGACATGGCTATCTCCATACCTACAAGCCCAAGCACGATCTTCGTCTCCTGTACATTGATGGGCAGTCCGCCGCCAAGTCATCGAAAGGTACACTAGACACGCAAGATATTGTCCTACTTCATGACAACCCGCCACCAAAAGAAGATGGCAATCATCGTCGTTTCAAGAACAAGGGCGAGAAGCGCAAAGGTCCACGTCCAGAAGGACCGATGAGCGAGGCTTGGCGCGCAGAGAAGCTATGCGAGATGGCCGAGCAAGAGTGGAGAGGACGCATCCATGGTTTTGTAAGAATGGAGGTAGGGTTTGAGATAATTATGTGCTCTTTCGAGCGCGATCTGGACGTTAAGCGTATTACTGAGGCAAGAGGAGGTGGCATGGGCGGACCACCCGGCCACGGTGACGACGGCGAGTCGATCAACTACTACCGCGCTGTGGCGTCAAGATTTGACGGCATCGGTGGAAATCGCGTCAAGTTGAACTACGATCACTTCGTGACCCTGTTCGCCAATCGGGATGCCATCGCCTTCAATGAAGAAGGTCTGCCTCGCGTGGTGAATGACTCAGATATCCTTCGCCCAGTTCACGACGCCATCAAGGAAATGGTCCTACATGACGACAAGAACGAAACCATCGAGTGGCAAGCAGTAGCCGATATGGTTGTCGCAAGATACAGCGATCGCATTGAATATCTCGCGTCCGGCGACCTCGACACCCTCGAATCTTTCCAAGCAGAAGCCAACAGAGCTCTACGGCCCTTCATCGACTACAGCGACCGCAATCGCTCCGCCGAAATCCGCAGATGTACATGGCAGTACATTCCTGCCCACTCAAATCCAGAAGGCCTCGCCGTTAGAGTGATTACGAAAGTCACCGCCACTCTTTGCGCCTCTCTGTCAGCCGCGGCTGCAAGCACCGACTACGCTGAAGCGATAGCGTACATCCGCAACCTCAAATCATGGCTAGCTTGGACAAGCTGGAAGAAGTGTCGTGGCTGCGAGTACAACCAGGTGTGCTTCGTGCCGATCTGGCCAATGGGTGGGAAGGAGGAGTATGAGAATCCCAGATGTATCTCGAACATGTCGGAGACGTCGAGAGGGTACTGGGGTGACTTTGGTGGGCCTGGTGGACCACATTAGAAAGATCACCACCACGAATAGGTTGTTGTGTGAGTTTCGCGTTGTGCATGATACCCAAGACTGTACCTGTCGATCACTAGTTACCGGACTCGCCGCCTCAATTTCCGCAAACGAATGCGAGAGCTCTTTTTCGTCACCGCACCTGCTGGACCCTAAGTGGACTCTTTCTCACGCGCAGCTTCGACTGCCTGCATAAACGGGCAACAAATAACGAAGCACGCCGCTTTTCACTTCGCTCTGGCCACAACTCTGCACCTGCACCCTCCATGACAATGCCACAAAACATCCTCCTCACCGGCGCGACCGGCTTCATCGGCTTCCGCATCCTCGTCCAAGCCCTTCAAGCAGGCTACCACGTCCGAATCGCAGTCCGTGGACCACAGAACGTTACGAAGATACAGAATGCACTGTCAATCCAACCTTACCTGGCGAATATATCTTTCACCCCAATCGCCGACATGACCTCACCTGGCGCCTATGATGAAGCGATCCTAGGGTGTGATTATGTTATCCACGTAGCGTCGCCAATTCCCATAAAAGAGAACACGCAGCAGGGTACTGAGGACGTACGTACCAAGAGACATTGAGTGGCTAGAAAATGTCATTTCGCTCGAGACGCGCCATCAGCTGACACTTTGTCCGCTGACAGGGCAAATCCTGGAAACAAGTATACTACTCCCCAGCCATCGAAGGGACATTAAACATTCTAAAAGCCGCAGACCGCTCCGGGATCGTTAAGCGCGTCGTGATCACCTCTTCCGGCGCCGTGCTCGCAAGTCTTAGCAACCCTGCAGCAAGCGCTACAGAGATCCGCGCCTGTCCAACAATGGAACAAGCCGAAGCTGTAACTGATGCGTACCAAGCGTACAACATGTCAAAGATCATGGCCGTCAGTGCTGCGAACGAGTTTATGAAAGATTCAAAGCGGAGTTTTGAGGTCGTGCATGTTTGCCCGGGCTACGTCCAAGGCTCTCATGAGTTATGTGGGAATCTTGACGATTTGATGAGGACAACGAGTCGTGCGACCGTGGATATGGTGACGGGTGTGAGATTAGGTGCACCGCCAGCAGCGCCGCATGTGAGTTGTTCGATTTGGGTTGGGGATGTGGCGAGGGCACATGTGGTGGTTCTGACGGCGGAGAAGGTCAAGGATGGGGACGTGTTGGTTTTGGTCGGGAATGGTGGGAAGGGCTGGCAGTGGAATGAGGTTGGGCGAGCGGTGCGTGAGAAGTTTCCTAAGGAGGTGGAGGGGGGAGTGTTAAAGCCGTTGGTGGATCAGGGAAGTATGGACCTGAACTTTGATAGCGAGAGCACGGTGGAGAAGTTGGGTTGGAAGTTCGTAGGGCCTGAGGTCTGGGCAAGAGAAGTGGTTGAACAGTATCTGAGGTTGAAGTAGCGTTTCATGACAGTATGGTGGCCAGCTTTTTGTCGAGATTCACCGCCTTGTCACGCTTTTTCAGGCTTTGTCAGACTTCGTGACCGCCGGACCATTACAAGTCGTCAAGTTGCATGATCTCAACTGTCCCCATGCTCAGAAAGACTTGCCAACCTGGGATCGGCCTGACATCTCTTGAATATGTTATCCCTGGCATGCCACACAGCTTCACATCGGTTTACAATGACGCTTTCAAGCCATTGAGCTTCGTTCTCTTCGCCCTGTCGACGTAAAATCCAGGCAGCGCGGAGCACGAGCATCCCAAAGCGGTTCCGGGCAGGCGGAAGGGCCGACCATACGCCTTCCACGCTCGATGGCCAGTTCCTGAGAAGATTCGCCATTGGTTTGCCCTGTGGGCGCGTCGGATGGTACGTTGCATACTTTGCACGCACCTCCTCGACTAGCGGAGGTGGTCCTCTACGCCACAGCTCTTCTACGATGAAGTCGAAAAGCTCGGGATCGCTGACGGGATACTGAGTGCTGCACAGCACAGCTTCTATTTCCATTAGAGCGCGCATGAGTAGACCTTTGGAATATTTCGACGACCAATGATGCCCAAAGGATGAGATAGCCTTCTTGAAGCATCGAAGCGCAGGATCTGGAGATGTGGATGACCATGAGAGGTGGGATTTGACAAGACCGCGCAGCAGAGTGCTCGATCGCCATGTCGGCGATAAGTGCTGTTCCGATTTAACATATGGTGTTCGTGGCTGTTCCAGCTCCCTCGCAATCCAGGCAAAGACGTAGTCCTCGCGGGCTTCAGGCACGGCGAGCCAACCGATAAGCTCCGAGAGGTCCCTGTCGATGTAGTGACTATCTGGATCACTCAATGCACGAGAGATTGACCATAACATCACCCGGCCCCCCGCTTGCTGCTCGGCACACGCATCCTGCCGCTTGTCGGCGGGCATCCGCTCGATGTCTGCCCGAGTCTGCTTCAAGCACAGCTTGGCATCAACTATGGTGGCTGTGTCATTTTCTGCTAATCTCTTGAAGTCATCGAGCGAGACACGTCGCTCGACCGCGCGTCTCTCTGCGGATCGAAGCACGCTCGTGCTGGATGTAAGGCCATATGCCGGCGTTGAGAAGGAAGGCTTTGTGTTTGGTCTAGGGTGCGCTGTGGACAGCGGCCGGAGGCGTTGAAGCGGTAGTCGACACCATGTTGAACGAGCGGCGGAAGTGCTCGCCTTGGAGCTGGAGCGGCTCAAGAGCATTCGTGATGTGCGACTGACTACATTGTGACTGTCTTCAAGTAGGAACGTTGGTCTATGGAGCTCGTGAAGCGTGAGAGCGGGTCTTGCGGAATTGTTCCGTAGCCGTCCTCCTCTTCCTCCCTTGCTCGCCACCACCGCCGGCAATCTTTGGACGTGCCCGTCATTGACACTCCCTTGCTTTGGTAGAGCTGATGGAGAATAGCCTTGTTAGCGCGGCACATGGCCGAGCAAGTCTGGGCACGCTAGATCTACTGAACCAGTTCGCTTTGTTAGTGCTGAAAGACGATTATTCTCGGCCCATAGAGCAGAAGAAGGACATTGTACATCTGAACAAAGCATTGAACAATACATATATAGGAAAACAAGGTCAATGGGTGTCGCGGCATGTTCGAAGTTTTTAGAAGCGCGATTCTGCTGGAAACAACAACTTTCGCTGCCAAGCCTGCTGACTGAGGCATAACATAGAACTAGTCGCGTCAACGAAGTCATTCTACACTGCGGGCTCGCTCATCGCCGACTACGCCTACCATCATCTTGTTCATCGCCTACGAACGGCAGCGAGCATATGGCGATGGAGGGAAGATCGAAGAAGCGCCTGGTCTCTCTGCAGTCTCCACACCACGTATCACGGCATAGTTCTGATTAGACTCCATCCTTGGTGGCTTTCACGGTTCATAGTCTAGCTTAGCCAGCCTCGACGACGTCCATTTTTATGTGAGTCAAAAACTGTGTCATTGGGTCGCCCTATATCAAATTTATAAAATACTCATCCATCCAAGAGCGTCTACTATGGTGGATCTTACCTTGCGTGGATATCGATCACGAACAGCAAACTTCCCTTCTTTCGCCTCCCGCAAGAACTCCGAGAACAAATCTACTCATACACCTTCGACATTATGAGCCCTACATCCAGAATTTAGACCCTGACTCCTACAAACCAGCTCTCTACCCATGGATCGACCTTATGCCGCCACCTCGTTGCGATGGAGCTCTTCGGCTCTGGCTAGAGAACGGAGATCTCATCACCCAACGCACATGGCATAATCGTCATCTTACTAACCGTGTTCATGATCGCGCCGCAATCCTCAGGACTTGTCGGAAGATGTACGAGGATGGCTCGGAGTATCTTCATGGTAGTACCGAATTTACGGTCTTCAATAGCCAGAGGTACGAGCGGCGATTAATAAAATACAGCTGGATCCTTCACTGGTATACAGAGGCGCAGCGAGGAGTGCAGCTGGTTACAGCTGATGCCAAGAGGTCCTTTCCTCACTGTGAACAATCCTGCTGGTGAGGTGAGGTCCCGCGTACGCTTCGGACGTCAGCTCGTTATGATTTCCTGGACACGACCTCGAGGCGCACTGCGCTTGCTGCGACGAGTCCTGCACCTCCGCATCTCGATCTTTGCGAAGAAACCAGAAGACCTGAGCAAAATGATAGCCATCTTGCCGAAGCTTTGTGCGGTTCTTCCATACTCAATGAGGACCTTGAAATTGGATCTGCAGCGCGCTATCAGGCCGTACGTGGGCGAAGAGGTGCTCCAACAGCTCGTGGTAGTCATAACGCGGCTACAGGATCTCGGGTCAAAGGATTCGACAATATCAACAATCGTGGATTCTGACTGATGTCTCGCTGCAATTCGAAAGCGGCGGATGGATTTTCTTGGAGGTCCGTGCCAGCCGGGCTTTGCTATCCATCCTTGTGTTCCATCATGCATCACCGATTGTACATCGAGTCCCCAGATCCCTGGAGGATTCCATACTGCGACTTCCCTTCGATGCGACGAATGGCTGAAGTGGCGGTTGGCTGCTGCATGGCTTGGAGAAGTGAGATGGATTCCAACTGAAGAGAAGGGGTCGAGAGAGGCTGTGGATGATGACTACTGGTTGATAAGAGGCTCATCGAGTCAAAATGAGCTCAGCTTCTCCTCCCCCAAGTCAGACCGCGGCTTCGCTCGATTCCGCCTACCTGCGTTCATCCCTTCTTTGAGAAGTACCTAGTACCTTCCTGTGGGCGTGCCTTCCTTCGCGGACACACAGGCTCATTCGCTGACCAAGGTCAGTTGAGCCGAACCTCACCCCTCCTGCAACACTGCTATAGAGCCGCAAGTCGCAACATCCACCTTCCAAATGCAACACCGACGCAGGTATCGAAGTAAAATGCAGGCATGATCTTTACCTCACAACGAGCAAAGGCAGGATGTGCTAGCACCACAGCAAGGCATGTCGCATTAATATCCTCACTGTTCCAGAAGATATGATGCTGACAAGTGGTGGCAAGATCCATCATATCCCGACTTCTGGCAGGTGATGCAATAGCGATCCCAAGACTGACGAGACTTCACTCACGGATTTGACCTTCACTTCCTACGGCGATTTGAGAACAACGCTCTAAGCAGCGATGACGGCAGCGCTGCTCTAGGCAGAAGCCGCTAACATAGCGGCAAGCGTGGCGCTGCGAAGTGAAGGTGCCGACCAGCAGTGCATCCTGGCAGCTCCCGACGTGTTCCATCTAGTGCAACTTGCATCCTCCCAAAAACGTCATAAATCTGGAGTAAGACTTCCCGGAAATGGACTGCTACTTATCGGCGGGCCTCTATGGAGTCTCCCGTTAGACCGCAGTCAATTCGACACACGACAGTGGAGTGCACAATAGCAGTGTTTTGGGCGAGGCTAGGTCTGCTATCAATATCCGCGCTTCACTCCAATCTACGTGAGTGCCATCTTGCGACATTTATATGCACGATTCGGCGCTTCCCGCCGCCAACGATCGGCGCTCTTGGCCACTTAATGGCAAGCAGAGTCGCAACAATGCTTGCGCGGTGTAAAGTGAGGATTCATATCGACGAGCGGCCTATAAGAGAGCTCTCTACATCGATTTGCTATTGTCGACAGCTCCAATTCAAACATAGCAACATTGACCACTCATCGACCGACCTCTTAGAACCGTGACAAACACAGACACAACGATTGGAACGGTATACAATATATCTAAGTATACTAAAGGGAGCGGATAGTGCTAACGACCGACAGAGAACATGTCCGACAAAAAAGGCAGAAGCAGCTGTCTTCGAGCTAGCGGAGGTCCACTTCCGGTCTCTTCTATACGCCACAGGTATGTTGGACGTAGCGGGCATTCGTGCTAGTGTACTGATCCTTGACAGACGCGTTCTACGCGATAGCATCAAAGGCAGCACTAAGCCATCTATCGAGCGCCTCGCTCGCCGCGGAGGTGTCGCACGAATCTCCTACGACATTGTCGACGAGACTCGTGCTACTCTTAGGAAGTTCTTGATCGAAGTAATGTTCTAGCAGTCGCATTGGCGGCACTAGTCACAAAGCTAATAAGTCTCAGGTCATCGAGCAGGCGGTCAAATTCGTGGGTGTGGCTACCCTAAGACCTTAAGGTAAGGGTCATCGCTAACAATACTACGGCAGAGCACGCCGATCGGGACAGTGTGACGGCACTGGACGTCACCTACGCGCTCAAGGTCAAGGGCAAATCTCTTGTGGTGTGTCGAGCTGACTCCACTTGTGTTGTTGTTGTACTTACATTGTTAAGGGATTTGGCAAGAGCACCGAGTAAGAGATGTTCGAGGACAGTTTCCGTCCTAATACCATGTAGGAGCAGTGAACGAACTGCGAGCCGTACGACCTAGCCGGAGACTAGGGATCACAGTTTATGAGGGTTAAAGTGAGTGGGTCACGGGTCCGTGCCCGTGAAGCTGGTTCAATAGCGGTCTTACTTCCACCTTCGTTGACATACAAAAAAGATATAAGAGCGCAGATCAAGAGCAGCTCAAGCCAGCGACAAGAAAAGGGAGACAGGTTATTCCCGCAGACTTTAGCGAATAGGTGCCCCTAGTAGAGGCGCGCATGGGAACTTTTAACTACGCATAATCAGAAACTGTAGCATTAGCATCCATCGCGAAAGTGCGACTGGAAGAGACTGACAGGTCTGGAGACGGTCAGCGGACACGTCGATTCTCTAGTGAGGATCACAACATTTCAATGGCAGGAACATATACTGCTACCACGACAAGTTCACGACCCCAAACCACACGAATCGACGCCACCCCGCGACCTCACTCCAAATCTCAAACAAACAAATTCACATCCCCATTCACTTCACTTCACTCGCAAACGAGTTCACATTGCCGCCTATTGTTACGTCACCATCTGAAAACTCACAATGGCCCGCTTCCGCCCTTCAAATGCAAACCTCCTCCGCTCCGATGTTCCCCACCAACTAACACAACCCACATCAAGCACCCACAGCTATCTTACACCACCACCAGCCATGGCGTCCGGCGGAAAGGGCTTGGGCCAGGGAGGCAAGACTGCCAAGAGGCATCGGTATGTTGACATTTCGAGCTTCCACGATGGTAGAGAACGAAGCTAACGCGCGCAACAGCAAAATCCTCAAGGACAACATCCAGGGCGTGACAAAAGGAGACACCCGCCGGCTCGCAAGACGTGGTGGCGTCAAGAGAATCTCTGTACAGATCTACGCGGAGACGCGGGCGGTGCTGAGGATTCGGCTGACGCAGGTGAGTGAGTTCTGCTTTTTCCCGGGTGTGACGAGGCCGCGTGCTCATCGAGACCAAACAGATCATCAAGGACGTTTGCGCGGTAGTAGAATCCTGCGGGCGCAAGACTGTTTGTACGACGGATGTTGTCTTCGTGCTGAATCGGTTGGGAAGGCCGATTTACGGTTTTGGCGAAGGCGAGAGGTGAGGTGCAGCGGGATATCACGCGCATGATTCGAGTTACAGGGCACGCACACAGAGACGAGTATGGGATGCAGGAATGATAGTCAGCGCTTGAGATTCACCTTGGAGCGACGATACCCATGATTGCCATGATGAAGGTGGATGAGCGGCTTGCTGTGCGGCATTGAGGCGGGAAACGACTTGCGCGGTGTTTACAGGAGGGAGAAGCATGGGCCGGAATGCAGCTCGCTGGGTTTCGGACGTACTATGTACAAGAAAGGCATGGGAATCTGCCGGTATGACCTTCAACGCAACCCAATTTTCAAGTGCCACTCCCGCCATCTAGGCCCAGCCCCATCCTTCTTTCTATCGATCAAAACGTCACCCTTTTGTCTACTCGAAATCTCTCCGGTGCTACTCCAGGACTATGTTCCTCCTCAAGCACCTCCTCAAGTTTCTTATACTGCTTCACAACTTGGAAACTCAGCCTATTGTGCCTCCATTCCTTTTGACTCTCTGTCGGTTCCTCTCCATCAACAGCTAGCGAAGCACTTGGAGTCTCGCCTCGCTCCGCCGCATCCTCAGCCAAAATCCCCGGTTCCACTCCCGTCAAAGTCTGCAGGGTATCCTGGATGATAGATGACTTTCTGCGATGTCTATGGCCAGTGCTTAATGTTGATATCGTTGGACTATAAGGTGTGGCAGAGCTTGTCCCCAAGTCGGTAAAGGGAGGCGAATCGGGGCCCCACGATTTTGAACTGTTAATGGCGTTCTTGTTTGCTAGGTGCGAAGTTGGTGCAGATTTGTTGCGATAAGATAGCTCATGTCTGTCTGACAGAGAGGGAACTCTCCACGTCATCGACTTTGGTCGGCCAGGAGTTGTAGGCTCGGAGGAGGAGCAGACTGAGTTTGATATAGCGCCGAGCGGAATGCCTGGGGACCAAGAAAGGGAGACATTCTTCCCTACGTGCGTTGCTCTTGGTGCTCCTGGAGTTTCCTGGTACCTTGGGAGTTGTGGCAGCGCAACGGGATCCTCGACAGGCTTGTTGACAACTGCAAGTTTCGCTTTGGGCGATCGTGGAGTTGATGCTATCTGCCGAGACTCTCGAGGAGACACGATAGTGCCAGCCAGCTCAGCTCCTTCCGGGCTCGGAGATGGTGGTGTGCGCGGAAGGGGCGTATAGTCTTGCGGTGAGGCATTGACGACTTGGAGCCTAGTCTGCGTGGATGTTGGAATGGAGTTTGCATCCGATGATCTGGGCGATCTGTTGACGTTTGCTAATTTAGCCTTTGCTAGCCTTGGAGTAGAAGGTATCTGGGAAGCAGAAGGAGGTTTGTTGGTCACCGCCAGCTGTGCTTTGCTAAGACGAGGCGCTGGTGGCATTGGCGGAAAACGGTCACGCTTTTGCTCAAGCGCCTGGATGTCGCACAAGACGTCCCAGACCTTGCGCTTCAAAGCAGCTTGGTTGGAATCAAGGCAGCTGCGATCGTATTAGCAGACAGTTCGCATAGAGTTGGGGAGAGTGGACTTACTACTCGTACATCTCCTCAACCGTCAAAATCTCCAGCATCACCTTCATCGTGCCTCGTGCGAACTCCTTGACCATCTGATTGACTTTCGGTCCCACCACCTTCTTTGCCATGCTCACTTTCTGCTGCCAGAGTCCGGCGTCTCCGAACGCCTCGTCTTCCGCTCTATCTTCTTCCCGCTGTCCCTCGACATCTGCAGGACCGGGGCCCATCCCTGGTACAGGTAAGACAAAGTCATTCACCTGCCAATCTCTCTTCGCAGACGGTTCGGCATACTTGGCGTTCGCGACGTCTGCCTCGCAGAATTCTTGCGGATAGTCTTCAGGTTCCTCCGTTGAGGGAAGCTTGCCGCCATCTCTTGAACTCCTCTCCAATGGATGATAGACCGTCCATGGATTCTTCTTATTCCACCTCAGACCATCATCAGCATAGTCACCATTCTCATCCTTCTTCGATGAACCTTCCTCGATGAAGCGTTTGACTTTGACGTCTGTATATTCCCGCCAGATGGGTTCACCATCTGCCTCGCTTTCCACCCACTGCTGGCCATCATAATGTCCAACGAGCCAAGGACCCTGATGTTCTGGATGTGCTTCATCTGGCGGGACATTACCTTCGTAAGGAAGATCCAGCCGCGGCAAGTGAGGACTTTGTGGGTTGGGTAGCCGAGGGCGTTGGCTCGGTGGCTCGAAAGATTCGATGGATCGTGTGGTCGAGAACTTCTTCACGACCTGTATTGGTCCATGCTCACCTGCGGCAAATGTGTCTTCCCGTTGCTCGGTGATGGTGTCGGGAAGTGGTGCGAGCCTTCCTACAGGGATGAGCTGCTTTCCATTGCTCTGGCCAGGCACGATAGACCGCGATGAGCTACTTGGCCCCGAGAGTGTCTCGCTGTAAGGGGCGGGCGAGCGGCCTGTAGCATCCAGCATAGCAGACGAAAGTCTGACGGAACTGCTTCTGTCAGATCTGGTAGCGCTGACCTTGACGGACGCCCTTGGAGTGATGCCAAAGCTGCTCGGTGCAGTCTTATTGCGCTGTGGTGTGGGCCTTGCTCTTCCGTCGGTCCTACTGTTGCTGCTACTAACGATAGATACTGTCATCCGTTTCGTCACAGGTACGACCTCGGGAATTGATCTATCACCGCCGCTGCCAGAGCTGCGAGTCGGAGGGCCGGAGCTGTAGAGTCCAGCGCCTGCTCCCAGATCGATGCCGAGTCCCGGTATATGTAATGCTGCTGGTATGCTGTCCCTCCATTCGCCAATGCCGTTCGTAGAACTGCCGATGGCGGACACAGATCTGATGCTACTCGTCTGGCCCGGTGAAACTTCTCCATCGAACATATCTGAATTCAGACGGTCTCCCTTGGGAATGACACCTCTATCGTACGGCGAACTTCTCCAGAACGTAGAAGCGATAGAGCCAAAAGTTCCGCGTACCCTTGCCCATAGACCTGTAGCCTTTGGTCCAATCTGGTCTGTCGAGTCCGCGTTGATGCTCGCAGGATCACGCTGATACTGCATGATATTACTAATGGCTACCTCGGCCCTGCTCCTGGCCTCCACATCCTGGTCTCTCGTATACTCGATCGATGAATGAAGGTGATCCAGCGCCCTTTCAAGTCCGTCTGGACCAGCCAGATATGCCGCGAGACCAGCGTAGTAATGAGCCTGCCCGGCGGTCTTTGAAAGATGACCAAGGTCCTGATGGCGAGCAGCAGTCTGCAGTGCGAGTGTTGTCAGGCCCAGAGCGGAATCTGCGCATCTGTAGGCTTCCTGATACTGGTCGCGACTCGAAGGTTGGCGAATCTGCTCAAGTGCTCGCATTAAGCGGATCTTGAGCACAGCATCAAACGCCAGTCGGCCATTGGCAGTCCCATATGCTCTGACTAGCCTCAGATCACGTTCGTGCACGGTCGGGTCTTTATCCCGAGGAGCTAGATTGTGCAAAGGAGTATCGACCTTCCCTCTCTCGGTGTTAATTGAGGTGATTCTCATTGAACTCTCGCTTTGATCTTCATCTTCGGGAAAGGCCGTGTGATCCGCATCGTCCTCGTCCTTGGTCGTCCGGCTCAATGCCCGCGAATTTGTATGTATCCGCGTGGTCTCATCACGTTGCCATCTGCTTGGATCTGGTTTGCCATAGTCAAAGAGAGCGAAATTGCTTGTCATAGCCCGTATTCCACCATATTCGATCGGTGGTTTGCGCTCCTCGCGAGCTGTAGGCTTACTCTCTTCGTTCCGCTGGGGCGAAGTCGCGGTCTGCATTGGGTCTCCTGTAGTTCCTGGCCCGGCAGCTCTCATCTTGCTCACATTTGTTGTATGTCGACGTCTTAACGTGACCTCGCCACTTCGCTTCCGAAAAGGCCCTGCAATACCTGCATCACGGCGTGTGATGTCGCTATGCCCATGGGATATGCACTGAGGCCCGCGTGATATGGTAGTTCGTTCTGCTGACCGGGACACATGCTTGCGACGAGGTTGCTCCAGGTCAGGCTCCTGCTCATCCTGAGAGCCTTCACGTTTCCTACCCACCTCCTTCCAGCGGCGATATCGCCAGTCACCTTGCTCTTCTTTCTCACTTTGGCCACCAACAGGCATCCTAGGTCATGCTTCGTATTGATGTTTTGTGGCATTCCATAGCATACGACTCGAGGTGCATTGAGGCTCCCCTTGGTCTCTTTGTGCTGGGCGGCATCATCGCCGGATCGACATATGCGGGTTAGAACAAAGCACAGCGAATGGCCATGCCGAGAAATGACAAAGGACCTAACTCTTCAATCTCACTATTTCGAGTGTTACTTTAGAGATGATACTGTGCTTAGATAGGGGATATGCCATACACGCTGTCACATGGAGCTTCCATTGAGAAGCTGCATGCACTGTGAGTCCATCGACATATCACCAAAGATCTCCCCGACCAAGGACAGATTGGCTTTTGACAAGACATGTTACGCCATCGTCACAACAGGCGTGGCAGTAGCTGATCGACCACGACGGCCGCGCTGTCCGCTAAACTTCTTGAGCGCGTTCGGATGACCATGGATGGAGCTCGCTTTCCTCCGGCATAGAGCATTCAGAGTCGTACGCGGCTCAACTGGCCTGGAGCACAGATTGTCTACCCTTTGATGTGTGGTGACACAAGTCGCACGAAACCAGGTCAGATCACCCGCCACAAAGAGGTGTCGATGAGGAGGCGGCGGCAGCATGATGTTACACACTGCCCTTGCGTATCTGAAGCCACGAGACTCTCCCCGGATCGACGACGCATGAAGAGACAGAAACAATAACGAGGCCAAGCCGATCGTGGAGTCCACCTGCTTACAGGACCAATTGTGGCTGCCGCGTGCTCTTTGGTCCTGGCGTCGTTCCATTTGTAGCATTTCTCATCCTGGCCACTCGCCATGACCGATGCTGATACAAACTTCCGTATGCAATGATTCGAGATCCGAGGGTTGAACAGCTTGTCATGTGCCCACGGGTACGGGCGATGAGCATTGCACTCGACGAACAAACAGAGCCAACCAATGTCACATCGTATAGGAAGGGTCGTACAAACAAGGGACGGGTTTCTTTGTCGTGACCGCCTTGCTTCGGCATACTGCCGAAAATGGCGTCCACACTCAGATGCGTGAACCCCTGCAGCTACACGCAACTATCGAGTAAAATGACAGAACTCTTCTTTAGAAGCTGGCAGGCTGTAGCCATCCGCTGAATGTGTCACATATGCAATCAGCCAGAACAAATGATGGGCGGACCAGCTGACTGCTCTTGGAGCAAATTTCGCGATTGCAGGCTGACCCGATTTCGCCATTCGGAGCAGCGTACGGCAGCAAAGACGGTCTGGTGGTCTCTGGTGGTCCCTGGTTAGCGATTCTGTTGAGCACAAAGCCGTGGTACCAGGCTGAAACATATCCCACCGCTTCAGCTTGCATTGACGCGGTGCGCAAAGTGCGAGCTGCCAGTCCAGGTTGGTGGCGGAGGGTTGATCGTAGATGTGCCAACCTTTTCGCGAGCTTCAAGCTGCAAGAGCTCGTCCAGCGCACCCACAAAATAGGGCGTCCACGTGCACTGCCTCGTGGTGTTGTTGTGTGAATGATATACTTGGCATGGCGGTTGGGCAGAAATGTAAGTCCGTGTGGCCAATCACATAATATCGCCCGCCTTAGCGCATCGCAACGCCCGCTGTTCTGCCAATCAAAGTGGGAAAGCTGCGCCTCGATGCAGCAGCGGCGGAATGGTGCAGCAATCTGTGGCCGTATGCGCTGGTCGTGGTCCACCTAAGGAGCATGCGTCCAAGGAGTCCGTCGTGTGTCTAGGGAGCTTCGGTGACCAGTGGCAATGGCCATACGAGCAGAGCTGCAACGAGCTCAGCTGGGCAAAATGCGCGCGAAGGCAACAGCTGTTCCATCCGGGACGGCCTGGTCGCGGGCAAAGCTTGACGGACAACGTTTAGTTTTGAAACGTCCCCTAGCGAGATACGAAGTGAGCGACAGGGCGGGTGGACGTTTTCGAAGCAGCGGTGCCAGGGTACTGGGCGGCGGATGGAGAGCATCCTGGTCGGTGCACGCGACGGGTGGAAGGGCTGCACAAGCGCCGCTGGGCATACTGCAAACGAACGTTACCCGCCGCTGCAGGAACGTCTGTTATTGGGTAGAGATGTGCTTCGAGACCTCCAGCACGCAGCTCGGCGTGGGAACAGCTGCAGCTCTCGTGGGCTACTGCAGAAGGCAACTTTCTCTCTGTCCATGACAGCCAGCGCGAACTGATTCATCAGACTGCGAAGAGAATAATATATTCTTATTCGCCGGCGCGGGGCTTTGGGTTCAGGCCTGATGGCACGGCCGGATATAGATGGGTGCGGTGTCACGGTCGTGGAATATCTGATGTCGGTGCTCCGGTCGCTGTCGCTTCGCCACGCTTACGAGCATTTCATATGCCGTCGATAGTGCTATGTACCTGAACACCCGCGCGAAGCCCAGAGATATACATGCAGCAGCGGTTGACCCGGATGCACAAGGCGTGGTGGTCAGTTGGTCGCTAGACCTGGCGGTGGCTTGCTCTTCGTTGTCCGGCAGATCCTATTCCACAAACTCAAGGTGCATCTGTATTATTACATATATTCTGCTTAGCGGTGCCGCAAGCAAAGCAAGGTGCGTCTCTCGGCCCGCCGACGAAGGAAACTCCATCGGCTGCGCGTTCCCGCTGGCTCTGCAGGCTTCCCCTCGCGAGCAGAAAACGCATCAGGTTGGGCTCCGTCTGCAGCACGCACCACGCCACGCACCACTCCTGTCGCTCACATCCCTCCGTCATCTCGTTAGAAACGCTTTCGACTCATACTGAGTCCAGGGGATGCCAGGGAATATCGCCAAGTTCTGCCGCTCCTGACTGGTCAACGGCGCGCACACAGACGGCGAAAAATCAGACAGTTTCATCAGCCACAGTCCTCGCACTCGCCCCTGGACCGGCCATCGCAAAGCACAAACTCCAAGTCTCAGCATAAACCTCACGCCGGCCGTCCAACCTCTTCTTTTCTCTCTTCGCACTCTTGAGAGAGATCCAGGCACCACCCCATTACTAAGGACCCGCATATCTTACCAGCGCTTCTACGGGATTCTCTGGGATCTCGTCTTGATTTGGTCATCTTCCAAATCACAACAACATCTCAATGTACGGACACAGACAGGAAGGGACTCGACAATCCTCCTCCTCTCGCCCTCCGCTACCACACTGTCGACCTCACGGTCCGTCATAGAGGCGCCATTCTTACTCGACATACTGGGTTCGACACGATATAACACCCAAGACTAGAGGCGTGTCTGGTCGCCTCGCCGTCCCTTGATGGCAACATACCAGACATACGGCGCGCCGCCTGGCTACGCAAACTACCACTACCGGTCACCTCCACAGACACCTCCGCCATCTGGAGGATATGCGTACTATTCGCCGCGCAACCCATCGTACAGCTACAAGCCTCAACACACCCGGAGAGCCACTGGAGATGGAACGACATTCACATACACCTACACCACCGCGATGCCGCGGAAACAGTCGCATTCGACGACACCAGAGCCCACCTACAATACCTCTGCGCAATCAACGCCGCAGCGCAAATCCGACCATGTAAGTGGCTCTGCTCGCACACGCGAAAGCACTCGCACGTATCGAGTGGCGACGGAAAGCACCAAGCAGCGAAAGTCATCGACCAGCAAGCAGTACTCGTCGCGTCCGCAGTATGTCGACCCATACTACAACCACGATCGATCATATGAGTATTTGCCACGCTATGAGACGCACGAATCGCATGCGCCGCCGCCGTACAAGCAGCGACAACAAAGCTACCACTACGCACGAGCTGATCATCGATCTCGTGATCAGGTCCCCATCTACACAACGGCTGACTCCACCAAGCAATCAGCACGCCCTCGTCGGGCATCTTACACGACCAGCAAGCCGGCCGACCCACAACCCCGACCCAGCACAGCCACCAAATCGCCACCGGCTCAGGCAACCGCCGACGATGCGCGTCGCGCTGGCATCCCCGCTGGTTACTCATACAAGAACTGGGATCCAACCGAAGAGCCCATCCTCCTGCTAGGCAGCGTGTTCGACGCCAACTCCCTTGGCAAGTGGATATATGATTGGACAGTCTTCTTCTATGGCCCGGCGACTCCGATGTCCGAGATAGCTGGCGAGATGTGGCTGTTACTCATACAGCTAGCGCACAAGGTCAAGCGCGCAGAGGAGTGCATGCCACGCATCCGATCCACAGCATCGCGCGATCTCGTGGACGACTTTCTCGAATCAGGCGAGCGCCTATGGCAGCGCTTCAACAAGCTACTGAAGATCTGCGAGAACTACATGTGGAAGGCCGCCAAGAAGGAGAGTGGCAGCGGAAAGAAGGTCACCATGGGCAAGAACAGCGGATGCGAGTTCGTGGATTCCATCTTTGGCCGCGATCGCGAGTTGGAGCGTACCGAGAAGCTCATGACGGGCATGCGGCTGTGGAGCATGCGATTCGACGCCAACTGCGAGGAGATTCTTCGCAACCCTACAGCATAGAATGGAGATGGCTGGCTGCTGCCTGGAGTCACGGTGGCAATCTGGGCCATCACATCCGCCTTCTCACTTGTCATTGCATCGCACTTCGCCTTCTGATACCCAACAACGTTACTTTATCACCGGGTGACAACGCATACTGGAGTTTCGGATACGGATGCTTACTATTACACGGGACCTACTGGGAGACACCTTTCATATCCGACCTCGATTTATTGGGCAAAGACTGTACGAATATACTGAACACGCGCTCCTGCATGGGACATGGACATGGGGGATTGTGGCGCTGCTTCTCTTTGATGCGCATGGCGCTCCGTTGGCGAGGATATGAGTCATCGTTCTGAAGCAACTCACGTTCTGCATGGTTTCGCCACGACGACGAGTTTCTTCATCATTCTCATTGGTGGGTGGACTGGTTGCATGGATACAGGAACAGGCAACAGGCAGGGAAAAGTTTGACAGTTGTCAGCGCGCGCGTTTGATCTGATGGTTTTGGTGCTTGATCATTTTTATCAGCGATATACCCATTTCGCAAGAGTGTTCTACCTTGCATCGTATGGTGGTGTCTATGGCGGGATCATTAATTTGTTGCGATACACTTCGCTCTGTTTAGATAGCAATGATTTTAATCCACACTGGATCTATTGGTACATCTCATATCTCACATCTCACATCTCACCATTCACATCTCGCGGCTTTTGAGATCACTGGCATCTAAACGATGTTCGACTTCTCAGCTTCCGTTCGCGTTACAAGATGAGGTCTCCCAGCCACGAGACCAACGGCAATGAGTAATGCACATCATCACATGCCCGAGCGAGACAGCATTGCCTGCATCGCTCCCCAAACCCCGGATCGCGATGTCTCAGTACCTAGACCCCCCCACGCCATCTGCACTTCGATGCACGGCCATTCTCAACCCACGTGTCTCTGCATGAAGATACCGAGACCGCAGCAATCCATGTGGCCGTGAACAGCATGCGAAAGGCCGCAGTCCATCCGACGGCAGGTGTTAAAACTAATGCAGAGAGAGGATCGGTTTCTCCACGAACTGCCAACGACCAAGCCCAACCCCAGCATCCGTTCGCTGTCGTCTCTGGAACGCACGGTCGCCGAGAGAACTGCGGGTAGATGTGAAGTACATTCTAGCTCGCGAGGTACCTGGCGGGTGTTCGCAGCTGTCAGTTGATCAGCAGCGCCGCAAGCGGGCGCCGGGCGGGACAGCACACGACGAACAGCGAGCAGGGGAAGGAAGCTGGTCGTGGTCGTTTGTCGTCTGCCGCTGCCGGGGCCGGGGCCGCTGCCGCTGCCGGCCGACTGTGCGGGATGAAGAAGGAAGCTGCTGGAGTGGTGGTGGTGGTGGTGTGAGTGGTCGGGCTCTTCGCTGCTTGCCGCGGAACATCTCTTTCTCATCACGATCATGACAACGCTTGTCTGTTGCGACGATATGCGATGATGATGGCAGAGGCTGGGGATGTGATGGTCTAAGCGCGCCCGTGCTTAGTCGCCACCGGTCGCCATCAGTCGCCACCCCTGCCTCCGGAATTCCTCATGTGGACTTTCGTTCAGCCCTACTCGCATGCTGCTGCGCCTCGCTTCTAATGCTGCTGACATGATCTGCATAGCGTGCTGCATAATTTTCGAGAAAAGTGCATGCGTCTATTTGAGATGCGGATGGCTGGGGGGGGGGATTGTGGTGCGAGGTGGGAGCCGGAAATGGAAGGAAGTTGCGATGGAATGAAGCTTACTGCATGTGATTCGCGGTATGCGAAAGAGATGTAGCACACGCAAGAGGAATTGCGCGCTCCAAAGAACAGCAGACTGCTGATGAGATCTCCGATGTGGGTGGCGACACCTACGCGGGACCATAACGAGCCTGGTGTGACTCGGGCACAAGTACAAAGATACAGCGGCCGAACGACACTGCATACACGTGCTGGTGCCAGCGCTTAGATGCGAGTGCCGGCATGGAAGCCCTGCTGCCACTTCTTGGCTCTGTTGTGATGGCACGGACGTGGTTCGCCCACGAGGAATGTCGTGCAGGTGACCTCTGCGGCCTCACAGGGACATGCACGTCGGTGAGCGGATTGCCGGTGTGCTCTATGGGAGTGTGAGGACCAGAAGACATTGTAAGTATGATGAAAATATTGGGATTTCATTGACTATAATGCTGTCCAGGTAGCAGCTAGTCCCAGTCTCTCTTAAAGGGCCCAGTGGGGAGTCTCCCGCTCGTCTGAGCCACCATCGATGTCCATGACATCAACCTCACCATCCCCATGCCATTTGAAGCCGCCATCGATGTCCATGACATCAACCTCACCATCCCCATAGACGTCTTGCCTCTGCTCCAGAGCACGCAAGCTTGCCGAAAAGCCACGCCGAAGACCATCACAGGAGTAATCACAAAATTGCATCGTCGGCCGCAACTCTGCTTCAATCCATCCGGCTTCTTGGCGCAGACGCCGAGAGTCGACTGGAGCATAGTGATCAATCGACGATATGGGACAACGATAATCGACTCTGGTTGTCGTGCGAAGCATGATCTGGCGACAGTCGCTGCTCACCTGCCTCCAGTTCTCAGCCCGGAAGAGCGAGCAAATGGTCGCCATGTGGACATAGTAGGCTTCGAAGATGGGCGCGTGAGCGGCTCGGATCCCGGACTGTACTGCGAAGTTGTCATAAACATACCTGCTATATTGCTGAGGACGCTCCACCGAGACGACCTTGCGGCGAAACGTGCTCGGCCTGCCATTAATCATGTACCAAGTTTTCCCGCCCGGCTCTCCATTGTAAGGGACGAACTCGATACGACCGCCCAAGACACGGTGCTCGAGCTCGTATACGTCGTCGGTGACGGGACTTCCCTTGAAGAAGAAGAACTTTGCGTGTTGCCAGCTCTTCTCGCCATCTTTAGCGCGCCAATGAGCGCCGCGTGCCGCGAAGATTGCGGCGTGAGTCAGCTCATGTGCCATGTCTCTAGCAATGTCGAACATAGCAGCCGCCCTAAACAGCGGATCGGCTCCTTCCTGCGCCGCATCCATGGCCTTTTGGACTTTCGGCTGGCTGAGGTAGATTGTGCTGAATTTGCCATGACAGAAAGGACCGCTGCCCTTGATGTCCTCGCCAGGGATCGTACAGCTATCCGCTTCCGGATCCTGGCTGATCTCAAACTTGACAAATCGTGCAAATCTCTGCATCAAGTCCCTGGTTTCGTCTCTAGCATTGCCGAAGATGAACTGCTCGTTGTGGTCGATAAATTCATGAGTTCGAACCGGAGCGCCATAAACTTGGTGAGTCCGGCCCTTGAAGATGGTGTGGAAGAGTGGCATCCCTAACTCGATCAGGCAGGTTGCCAGGTAGAGGGCTTGCTGGAGGCTGCCGTAGTGAAGCCCGGGGCATTCTTCCAGCACGTCTCTGAAGTTGTTCGCGCCAAGAGGTTCTGCTCGCGTGACCGTGAAGTTCCGCTGGCTGAGGAGTTGATGGATCTTGAAAGGAAGCTCGTGGAGATTCATCATGAAATCATCTTGGATGTTCTCCCATGGGGGATTGTCTGTGTAAGAGGTCATGTCGTAGTCGGTGAACTGCTGTACCTCCTGGGTACTGTAGCCTTGCGTCACTCTCTGCTGCTTGAGCGGCGAGGCATTGTTCTGGTGGCCTGCGCGGTTGTTATTATTCTGCCTATTTTGGTTCTGCTTACCTTGCCAGTTGTTATTAGAAGAGCCTGCTCTTCGGTTATTACGATTACGGTTGTTATTTTTCCCCATGTTGAACGTATGTCGTGTGGAAGAAGAGATCAGCTCTTGGGGAAGGGAGGGTGCATACAAAGGAAAGCAAGGAAAGGGTCTGTCGACAGATGATGGAGGGAACAGAGAGAAGAATTGGGGTATATATCAGAAGAGTTCCCGAAATAGATGATTACAATGGTCGGACGATAAAGCGGGGATGTGAAAGAGATGATATAGCAAGTGCACAATGTCAATCGATTGTCTCGACAAAGAGGAAGATAAAGAACCGCCGGACAATCTCGCCATAATTGTGAGCAGATTGTGAGCAACGCACGTGATTAAGTCCGGAAGTGTAGATGGGTTTATTGCAAGGGCCTCATTGCAAGACTGTAATTCAATAGCGGACTATGTCCTACGGTCCTACGCGCCTGATAGCATTATCAATACGCTCCATCCCTCTGCTTCCACCCAGTCTGCGGCGCCGGCTCAATAGGTCCAAACCCACTCTGCACAGGCGTCCCAGTAACGAGTTCAAGTTTCTCAACCTTTGCACCCTCGTTCTCCAGCGCCCACAGGCTGACGGCAACATAATTGCTTCCCTGGTAGTTCCAAATGCCCTCCGGCACAGGGAAATTATCCTGTGGCCCAATGTTGTGGACATACTTTCCGAACTGATAACCATTGACGTACAACTGGCATCGATAGCTCGGCGTCGTCTGGCTCGTGTTGGTACTGCTATTCGTGAACGAGAAGCTGAGAGGGATATCGTAGCCTTGCGGGAAGTCGAGGTCGAAGGTCGTGGCGTAGAATGCTACACCTGGGGCATCAATGCCTTCCATGGGTCCCGTTTTGCTGTCTTTCCAGCCTGAAATTGGAGCGCCTGGAAGGTGGTAGCCTTGGCGCTCAGCGTAGAGACCGCCTTCGTTCAGTGGACCACGGACGTGGTCTTCGTAGTCCTCGCCGTGAAGATTGCCGGTCAGTTTCCAGGTCACGCTGCTCTTGTTGTGACCGTTGAGGTCAAAGTCGATGACGCCGCGTGGGTTCTTCATTTGCTCGGACCCGACTGTGAAGTCTTCGTCAAGACCCATATTGTCGACTAGGACAGTGATGACGTAGTCTTTGCCGGCGATGGTGTTAGGGAGAGTGTAAGTTGTGTTCCAGGTATAGTACTTATCACCACCATAGAATGAGCCCACGAATTCGTTGTTGAGCCACAGTGAGTGGCCATACGCGGAGCCCCCTTGTGTTGACAGGTAAAGCTCTTTCTCGCCGCCATTGGCCTTGAAGTGGCCACGGTAAATCAGACTACCGGCGTGATACCCGTAATCGCTCGCGTACAGTGACGTTGGTGTAGTCAAGTTGCGGATTGTGTTGTTGCTGTAAGTCAAGTCCGCGACAGTCCATGCACAGTCATCGTAGTCTGACTCGATTTCCGGAAGGGTGTCGAGGACCTTCCAGCCAATCGAGGTCAAGTCTGGCACAGTGAGCTCGGGCTTTTTGTATTCGGCTGAAGCAGTCACTACGCCATCCTTTGCTTGTTCGAACTTCAGACCTTCGCCGTTGAAGGTCAGCTCGTGAAGAGGCTGTGGTGCGCCAATGACCTCGACTGGAGTAGTGCAGTTGATGTCACCAGTCAAGTGCAGGCTACTGCCGTCCACCTGCACTGTTCTAAGCAGGTAGCCCGCTTTCACAATTGGAGCAGATGTGGCGTGCTTGTAGTTGGTGTAGTTCTTGGAGACTGGATCGTCAGCTAGATCGATGACCCAGTAGTTGTACGCAGAGTTGCGATCTGCAAGGTTTCAGTAGGGGCTCATAATTTCTCGTCCGAGTTCACTCACCAACAATGTAGACCGTCAAGTCATCGCCAACCTCAATAACCTTGCGTTCGGAGCTTGTTGAGAACCGGATGACGGAAATGCCGTCCTTGTTGTCTGTATGGACGTCTTGTCCCTCGACACATTTGCCAGTCTGATCGTTCGCAATGCCGAGCTCGTTAGTCTCACCAGGGCCGCCGTATACCACTAGGACCTTCTTGTTGCCGTACTTCTTCCATGTGAAGATCTCCGCAGTCGAATAGAGCAGGTTGATTCCACCGACGTCATAATCGCTAACGAAGATTTTGGAATCTCTGCCGTGAAGTGAAAGTCCATCAACAGTGATGTTGCCCTTGCTCGTCGGAAAGTTGAAACTGTAGTTCGTTGTATCAAGCGTGTTGTATGCTGCGTGCCTCACGACATAGAAGTTCGTGACATTCCCAAGCAACGCAGTCGTGGCAATAGCGCTGTTGCCAGTGTATGAGCCATTGGCATTACTGTTGTTCTGTGGAACGGCTGTGAGATATGCTGGCGACGCTTGCAAGAACTGCGCTTGCAGCTTGGCCTGGCTATACTTTTCCCTGTCGACAGTCCGCTCCTCGGTGATGACTGCACCATAGTCGTAACTGGTGTAGCCGCCAGGGTGTCCGAGATTGCCCCAGTTTGTACCTCCATAGGTCATGTAGATGCTGAAGATCGTAACACCGAATGAGTAATCGTTCTTGTAGAAGACTCTCTCAAATTCTGGACCAAGTAGTGCAGTACATTCACCAAATCCTGGACCGCCCCATGGATCGAAAGATCCACCTTGGAACTCCGCGATCGAGTAAGGCGTGCTAGAGCTCTGATTCTGGTGGAGGTTACCATAGTTGGTTGGTAATGCTCCATCCGGCCATGTGTACGGATTCGCGCAGTCGAAACCGAGAGGATATCCATCGTGACCTGATCACGTCTGTTAGTCAAGGTAGGTGGACCCTTGGTATACGCAGTCTTACCGTAGATGTCGACCGCAGCTTCTTGTCGTGGTGGTCCTGGAGCGAAATGGCCTTTAGCACTTGCATCATTGCTGATGAATGGTACAACGATGCTGTTGTTGCGGAACTGGTCCTCCACGTACTGAAAGTACACCGGGTCTGGGAATGGTTCGATGGCTTTCGTCGCTTGCGAGTACTCATTCTCTGGCTGCAACAGTACGACAGGGCCTCCGTTCGTGATCTGAGCCTTGGCAATGATCTTGGAGATGCTGGCTACGTAGTTCTCCGTCGCTTGCAGATATTCTGGATCTCTTGTTCTCAAGATAGCAGGGTTCCGCTGAAACCAGCCTGGATAGCCCCCACCTGAGACCTCTGCGTTGATGTAAGGTCCAGGACGTGCGTTGAGATAGATGCCTGCGGTTTGCGCGGCTTCGAAGAATGGTTCCAGTGCAAAGATGCCCTCTGCCTCGAAGTTACCGGGCTTGCCCTCCAGCAGTGCCCAGTCAAAGTAGACCGAGACACCGTTGTAGCCTAGCGCTTTAATCTTTTGGAACACATCAAGCCACAGCGAGGGTACCGGTAATCTGAAAGGATGGAACTCTCCGGAGTAGAAGAGTACACGCTCGCCGCGGACGAAGAGGGAATGCTTGACTTTATGTCAGTCTGGGTCGGGCATTCACGACTTGGCTCAACCACTCACCTCGTCCCATGTCACAAGATCTTGCAACGCATCTCTCTTGTAAGACTTGATCATCACATTCGGCTTGCCGCCAATGGTCAACGCAGCGGTCTGGACTGCAGCCAGAGACAGCACAGCTGCCTTCAACAGCTTCCCAGATAACATCTTCGCCCGCCTCTCGAGAGACAATGCTTCGAGCAGCGGGAAAGCTCAAGGACATGATCCGGGCGAGGCACACGATCTTTGTACTCGCCCTTCGCTGTGTCTCGCTCCGAGAAACATTTCGTCTGTCAAGCTTCTGGCTGTGATGCTTGCTCAGACGGGAAGCTTGACCTGCCGATCAGGTACGGCAAGCTGATGATGCCACTACGGAAGAACACAACGCGAGCGGGGCCTGCGTTAGTTTACTGTAGCAACACGACGAGTGGAGAAAGTTGCCATCACACACAACACGCGGGGACCCAATCGTAATCCACCGGGTTCCTGTTAGAGTCTGATTCGTCTTTTTAACCACAATATTACTTGCAGACTACTGGGTTGTAGGGTTGATTAGTGCGCGCGTCTGTACTATTTAGGCCTTGGGATATAAGCGGTAGTCTTCTTCAGACCTCCGGTTGGCTACAACAAGGAATAGAGTGGATGATAGTCGAAGCTGACTGTGGCCCTGCCGTCCCCAGCTGGGGGGAAATGGGGATGGATGGAGAGTGAGGAGACAGAGTCGGGATGTGGGGGTGACCTTCCGCCGATCGACGGCAGTTAACAATTTCAGCCGAGTCTGTTTCTAACTAACCTCTCTTGACATCTTCCGTTGGATCAGTGGACTCCTCCGTCATTGTTGGTCACTCGCTCACCTCACAAATACTCCTCCTGTATACAGCAAGTCAGCCGTCATGGTCGAAATGCACGAATCGCTGTTCAAAACTCAGCACAGGCCTCGCTATCTAAGAGAAATTTGAGGTTCCGCATGAGACGGCTATGCGCGGAGAAGAGATTGATGTCTTCGGGAACAAGGCTTCGGGCTGGTGTAAGAGTGTACGGGCCAGGAACGACATACTGCCATCTCGACGGAGCAGAGATGCACTGTTGTTGCAGCATCGGCGTGATCGGATTACCAGTCTCCACACTCCGTATGATCAACGCAGAATTGGCGCATTAATACTGAGTGAGCAGTCTTGCACGGATTTGTACTCCTGTTCCGCACAAGCGCTGTGTCCGCGAGCGATCTTTCCGCTTTGAACCCAAGTGATGCCGTGAAACTGCCAGGGCTCGCGTTGTTCGTATAGTCGGATACTGATCGACTGAAATGCACTTCTGCGCAGCAGTAGGGGAAAGTGTCGCCTCCCTGAGTATGGCCATGTGCCGCATGGACGAAGCTCCAGGCCACTTGCGAATCATGCCTGGATCATCAAACATAAAGGGCGGCGGCAATGCCCGAAAGAAGCAGCTTCTTTTGATACAGAACTTGATCAGGAAAGCCATAATGCCATTCTTGACTATTTCCGCCACGGCTCTCTTCAGTCTTACTGCTATCGCCACTTCGATCCTGTCTGAGGTAAGTCTCCAGTCCATCGAGCAAGCCATCACTGCTAAGTCTGAGCAGCGACAGCAGGTGAACTGCCCCAGCGACCAGCCAAACACAAAGCTTGCATTCTGCGCATGCGGTCTCCCTTGGAATCGAAGTGGAACCTGCACACAGCGATATACATATGCCAGCCGCCCTGACGTAGCTGCCGAAGGGCCTGAGTATTGCTAGGTCAGCCTTTGTTTGCCTCTCAGAGGTTCGATTGGTGATTAAAGGGGTCTGTGTATTGTGACGGTCACATGACATCACCGACGATCGACAGTTTCGTTTAGATTGCATGCGTAGTCACGCTGCTGCAGGCCAACCCCTCGATTTTGTAAGCATCTGCACCAGGTTCTAGTTGTCGTTAAGACTCATTTGACGCTTGGTCATTTCATGGGCTAACCGGGCGTCCAGGGCTTTGGGCAGGGTAGAATCGAGATGCAATAGCAACAAATGCCACAGAGTGCCGAAGCCGTCTCGCGTATGTATCAAAAGGAGACAAGCCACCTGGAGCGACCGTGTCCCCTTGAACGCTGCCGGTAGGTCCTAGAGCACTGACCTTCCGCGGTCTGTCGTAGATCTGTGATCGACGAATGTCAGCAAATCTTCGCTGCAGCGCAAGGTACAGTATGGTCGATTGTTTCTTTTTGCTTTGAACATTGCTTAGCCTACCTAAATCGTTCCAAATTTTTGTTGCATTCTAGTTGGTTTCGTCCGATCATAAGAGTCGCATGAGCATTCCCTCGCGGCCGAGCCAGGTTGGCCTTGCCAGATGGGTTGCCATCTCACACCTTCTGCTCGCTGCAAGATACTATAAACAGCCGTGTAGGGCACAAATACCCTCCACAGAAACCTTCCTTGCTCCAAAAATGAGTCCGACGCCTGGCAAGAGCGCCGCGGCACCCAGCACAACGTCCAAGCCCTTGCACCAGCCGCAGTCCAGAGCAGGTGGAGACGTGCATGAGACAGTCGCTCTCAGATTGCCCTTCTTGCTGCTCGGCGGACCCGCGTTTGACACGAAGATTTCGACCTCGTGAGGGACCACGGACTTCAACACTGGCGCCCATTCAACGCACTCCCTCGTTACATGGGTGCTTGGATTGGTGCCTTCATGCTCGGAAGGCGCCCTCCTCAAGCAGCGCGACCCTTCCTGAACTGTCTTCTGTATGCCATTCAACTTCGCGATCACTTCGACGAGCGTGTGACCCTGCCTGCGCATGAGCTCCCAGTCCGGCGTAGCGACATCGCCGCTGAACTGGACGCTGCAGCCCGAGGACGGGGTAGATCTTTACAATGCAGTTATCTGGACAAGTGTCGTATTCGATGGACTGATGATGTTGCGCAATATTCTGATTAGATAGCAGCGCGAGGACCGAAGAGCCGGACAGGAGACCGAGCCAAATTGCAGAATGCATTGCAAAGAAGAGCTGGCGCAGCAAGGAGGGTTCTTGATTTTTGATGGACACTGGACGAGATGTCTGGCAAAGTATATGACCATTGTATCAGTGTGCTCCAAGAAGATCAGACCATAGCTCTAGCTTTCAGCCCGCCTAGAGTACCAGTACGGTAGTGAGCAAATTCTGGTAAGCTGACAGGAAATACGCTTACAGTCTGCATGATCAGGCGGCCTGGATCATAACGCCAAACGTCGAGTTGTGGAGAGATTACTCATTTAGACATTGCACCTGTAAAAGTCAGCATCTTGGGACAGCTTAAATGGACGTCATATCCGTACATAGGAATAAAATTCGTAGAAACCGCGACGACGGGAAGTAAATAATGGTCCGGGTATCTTCATAGATGATCGCGACCAATTCGTGCTCCACTGTGAGGATATGCATCATGCACATCTCGACATTCTTGCTACGGCTTTGTTCAGGCTCAGAGCCGTTGCCAAGCCATTGGCTGACAGCCTATTCGAAGTGGTTTTCCGTCAACGCGGCTGATGTATAGATACTGCTTTCATCGTAGCATCAGACCATACACTTTTGACCGAGCGTTCAGTCCGGTCAGGCCATCGTAAGCTATGCATGCGGCGGCTCTCCTCATCCCACGGGTACTTGCTTCATTGGTGAATTTCGGGTCACGCTGGAATGTTCTTGGCGTGTTGGCTTATCGATATTCACCGCCGCAGTCGCCCAGCAGGTGAATTAACTTGTCTCGCCTGCTCCTGATCAGGATCTCCTCGACGGAACTTCGATCTTGGTCATCTAGTCGCCAGCCATACGAGGCCAGATTGTCTTCAGCGTGGCCACTAACGCCCATCCTGGTCCCTACGATGACTGCCCCGACATACGGGAAGTCTAGAACCCAGCGCGTGGCTACATTCGAGATGGAGACATGATGTTTCGTTGCAATCGTCTTCAAAGTCACCAGCAACTCCTGGAACAACTCCCAGCCACCCCAGTTGATGATCATCTCGTAGTACTTGCGTTGGCTGGGCGTAATGTCCTTGGCAAAGAGTTCTGGGTCGTCTTTGCCTAACCACTTCTCGGAAATCCAGCCTCCGCATAACGTGCCGTAGGTCAAAAGCTTTACATTGTGCTCCTGGCATACCTTTCCCATGCGAGATGTCGGCCGCGAGTCGATCAGGGAGAATTGCACCTGGTTCGTGCGGATGGCGATTCCAGTATCTAGAATTTCTTCCATTCTTGCAGTGTCGAAATTGCACAGACCCAGCATGTGGACTCTCTCATCCTCCTGCAGATGTTGTAGGGCTTGCACGTACTGAGGATCGTCATATAATTGCCAGTGGAATTGGAGCAGATCGATGTGATCCGAAGCCATACGCTGGCACCTTTCTGTGACGTTGGCACGAACCACCTCTTGGGTGATGGTAGTCGGAGTGAAGATACAGTACTTCGTTGCACCAAAGAGCACATCAGGATTCCTGCAGGCCGAGCGGAACTTTCCAAACAAAACTTCGGCATCTCCGTAATGGTCTGCCATGTCGTAAGACGTGAATCCTGCTGCTGCGTAAGACTGAAATTGTTGTTGGATCTGATCAAGCGAAGCGACTCCCCAAGAAGGACTAGATAGTTGCCACAAGCCAGAGAACAGTCGAGGCAGGATCTTCTCGCCCAGCTGGAAAGTTTCAATAGCACTTGACAATGGCTTTATTGTAATAGTCGTCGATTGTTCCGGCAGCACCTCTCTGCTCTCATCTGGCCCATTGAGTGAGGTCGAAACGGCAGCTAAGCTCCGCTCGAAAGGATAGACAAGACATTTCTGTGAACAGCTGTGCTGACACTTGACAAGAGCATTTCTGAGTGCAGTCAGATTTTTATGCTCGTCCTCGGACAATGCTCGCGAGCCTTTCGAGTTGAGCAGAGTCTTCTGAACGGCCGTCAGAGCCTGAACTATGTCGCCGTCGATCGACTGAAGCGCTTTGGCTGTATTCACAGCGGTTGGTGTTGTTGTATCCAGCTCTGTGTATCGCAAGATGAAGTTGACGAGAAGCTCGATACTTTTCCAGCCCATGCCACAGCCAAGCATAACGCGGCATTTTTGTTGAGCATCCTGGAACTGATGCGTCGGCTGAATAGAGCCTCCGGAATCTTCGAATAGTTGATCGATCTTCGAGTTGCTTTTCACTAGGTAGTCTCTTGCACGCTCTTCGAACAGTGTCGTTACAGTAGGATCGGACGCTAGCATGGACCGTACGACTGACCGCAGACCTTCCTCCGGTAGACTTGACACGATCGTGTCAACCATTAGATTGACATGTGACATCTTGGCGTGCATATCTGTTGGCGTTGCCATCGTGAGGTACAAGCCAGCTGAATTTGTTCTCCGCGCAGGTTTTGGTGTTAGACAGGTATACAGTTGCGAGACAGCGTCAGTCCGGCCGGGTATTATGCCTGCTCCAGCGTCTGACTGCTGTGCAGTGCAATGTTGATGCCGGCGTGTACAGCGACATCATAAACAATCAGGTGAAAAAAGACATGGTATTGTCTCCCGCTTGGTGGCCCACGAGGAGAGGCTGGCAAATGTGGAACCCCCGGGTGCACGGGCCGTGCTCTGTTTGTTGGCCTATCGCGCCTTTCCCTTCCTTTCTCTGCCTCCTAACCATCACATCGCCTGCAAATGCCTCCGCCGATATCTCAATTGCAAGTCGCCCGGCGCCTTCACTTCGCCTGGCGGGATGCTGTCCTTTGGCATTCATCCAGCAGCTATGCTACGGGTGCAACCAGACGACGGTCTGGCCGCGCCCGCGTGAAATGCCAGGACGCTACAGGGTCTTCGAGCAGAGGCTCAATCTCTGTGGCCTTCAGTCGGTATACTTCGTCTTCCTGTCGGGCAGCAGTATTGATCATCGATTTTCACGATCGGAAGCAGGTGGGCTCGCGACGATGCTTCATCTCTGGACACTAATTATAGTGGTTGTCTGTTTCATATGGCATGCGGGAGCGCTGGACGTCGAACATCAGCCATGGCTGAACGATTGACTGCCCGTTTAAGAGAGATTGCAGTCTTTCCTGGTGCAGCTCAAACGCACACAGAAGTACTTGATGGTCCAAGGTGATTGATACTGAGGTCAGGATGTCAGCACAGTGAAAGTATGTGATACTGACAAGATATAACTCGACAACAATGGTACAGGAATTAATCCGTGCATTGGTCACATCTCTGGAATGGACACCTGAGGCATTTCATCGATTTGCATGGTCGATGGCGCTGCAGGAGTTGGCAATTCGCTCGATAATGTTACGGCATTTCCAGCGCCCGTAGCTGCAGCCAGCTCTTGGAACGTCTCCTTGGAGTAAGCCTATGGCCAAGTTTTGTCACAAGAGCATACGGTTTAAGGTCGTAATGTTGTTCTGTCGCCCACTATCAACATCCTGAGGTGGGTGGGATCAGACAGCAGAATTCCAGTGCTTATGTCATTCACCCATTATTCCACGTCACCATCGTGGGCACGAGCTGCGTAGACATTCGCTGAAGAACCACGGCTAACTGCCCGGATGGCTGTCGTCGGAGTTCAAGGCGTACAAAGCCAAGGCGCTCTCGCTTGCCCCAGGCATTTTGCGGCTGACAATCAAGACACAACTCGTTTCGGAGACGGCCCCAATTGGGAGACTATAGATGTCTATGTCGACGTCCGTGTCCTGCATTAGTTATCTCTGCCAGCTTTCGAAGCGAATGTCCGAGAAGCCAACGCGTCCTCAGTGATGTGCTCGTACAACATGCTCGATGGGTTCTTCACATGTGAGAACGACTGGCTTCTGAATCAGACTTTAGGACAAGAGAGGGATTCGAAGGATTTTTCGTTGCCGACTGGTACTTCTCCACGCGCAGTACAGTCGCTGCAGTTATGGCCGGCCTGGATATCTCCATGCCAGGCGGCTCGCTAAAGATAGAATACGGGTTCCCTGCGTATTATGGAGATCTACTAGTCGCGGCTGTCGAGAACGGCACGATCCCCTTCTTTCGACTCGATGACATGGTGTTCAGATTGTGGCGCTACATGTTCAAACTTGGTATGATCGACAATCCAGTCACTGGCGACGCAGATTCCGTTGCGAGGACACAAGCCCACTTAAATCTGGCTAAGCAGATGGCGGAATAAGGCACAATACTGCTGAAGAACGAAGGCGAAACGCTCCCACTATCGAGAGCCAGTATCAGAGAAATGTTAGGCATGGATGGTACGAATCAAATCCAAGTATCAGAGAACCATGGGGGCTTTGGCATCGATGCGACTGTGGTAGTCCGGTCACCGCTAGATGCTCTTAAGCGGCGTGGGCAGCAGGGAGGCATCAAGGTGGTCTTCACTAAGGCCTTCCGGCACGGACGCTTTACCAACCAGCAGTTGGACCGGCAATGTCGAAGAGGACTGTCGTTGTCCTCAACACAACTTCTACCATTCTCATGCCGTCGCTGTGTGAAGTCGACGCTGTCACCGGATCCACCGCTGCAGCACAGGTGGTGCAACTGTACGGCCGCTACCCTGGAGCCGCTCAAGAGCGGCCAGAATTGCTCAAATCTTTCATGAAGATTATGCTGGAACCAAAAGAGAGCACTCGGGTGAACTTCGATGTCGCTTTAGATGATCTGCGGATCTGGTCGCCAAAGATTCGCGACTGGACTTTGGTGCATGGCGAGTACAACATCATGCTTGGCTTCTCCGCAAACAGAAATTCAACTTCAAGTTGCGATGGATCTGTAGATATATGATGCGAGCAGAGTTATCCGCAGATTCTCGCCATATCCAAATTCAAGAGTCGCTATGCAGCGGCACCGCTGTCGTCTCTGCGTGGCTGAACTCTCTCCTGCCGACCCTCGTAATCTTGAGCTGTGACTTGCAATTGGGATCTGGGCAAGCCACTATAGCATCAGTCGACATCCAGTCATTGGCGTGGGTCTGTCGCTGTTTTGCGGCAAGAAGTGGCAGCACGGCAGCTGAATTGGATCAGCCGCAATACCTCACGTGCGACATGAAATCATTGAACATACAGAGACTGTATATGCTGAAGCCTTGCTTCTCGGGTAAATACAACATCTCGCCGCGAAGCACGAAGTGATCGCCTTCCTTGGCCCCGCAGTATATCTTCTCGCCTGGGGGGCAAGTCACTTCCACCTTCAGATCATACAATTCAAATGAGTCGGCCATCTCGTTCGGGTTGGCCAATCTAAGTCTTTGCTTGTCAGTATTAGTATGATTATCCTTCCATACGAAGCAGCTGTTCCACGAACTTGAACCTGCAGGAT
This sequence comes from Mycosphaerella arachidis, assembly GCA_001297265.1. Lineage (NCBI taxonomy): Eukaryota > Fungi > Ascomycota > Dothideomycetes > Mycosphaerellales > Mycosphaerellaceae > Mycosphaerella > Mycosphaerella arachidis. The sequence goes on from LIHB01000024.1 coordinate 288,795, forward strand.
GACGCCTATCGCGGCCAAGCTTTCGGCCAAGGACAACCCGAGGATGCGCCTGGAGTCAGTGGGCGGCATGGAGGGTTGACCGGAAGATCGCGATAAGCTATGCAGATGTGACATGCCTGACCGATAGCGTATCCTGCTGGCGACTCTCAGCTGGCTGAGCTCGACGTGAAGCTTATGCCAATAACTTACAACGAGCACAAAGAGCTCTGCGAAGCAGCTAACGGCTGAGAAGATGGTTACTGAGAACAAGATACCGGTTGTCGACGTAGTGATCACGCGCTCAGATACCCGACGCGGTGATGTTGAATCTCTTGCCAATCGCGATGGACAAGGCAATGTCAAAAGAGACTTGCAACGCCGCCATATCAACATGATCGCGATCGCGGGCATGATCGTAAGACCGTCCAGGCATGGAATCTAGATGAGTGATTGACCATTTCCCAGGGCACAGGTCTCTTCCTAGCATCAGGTCAAGCCATCGCAACCGCTGGACCTGTAGGCGCTCTTTTCGGTTACATCGCCATGGGCCTCATTACCTGGGGCGTTGCTCTCATGACTGGGGAGATCAGCGCGTTCATGCCGGTGACAGGCGGTTTTGTCAGACACGCAACCAAGTTCGTACAGCCTGCTCTTGGATGTGCCACAGGCTGGAATTTCTGGTACACAATGGCAGTCACTGCTCCAGCCGAGCTCTCGGCGGCAGCCACGGTGATCAACTTCTGGAATGCTTCGATCAATCAAGCTGTCTGGTATTCCGTCTTCATCGTCGTGATTATGGCGCTTAATTTCAGCCCCGTCAAAGCTTACGGTGAGAGCGAGGTCTTCTTCGCGGCGTTGAAGATACTGCTTATCATCGGGTTGATCCTCGCTGGTATCATCGTTGACCTAGGAGGTTCGCCCGGGAAGAATCGCATCGGCTTTCGATATTGGAAGGAGCCTGGGCCCTTCAATAGCTACCTGGTACCAGGAGACACTGGCCGCTTTCTCGGCTTCTGGTCAACTCTGATCTCTGCGGCGTACTCGTACGCAAACGTCCAGGTCATAGCCTTAGCAGGAGCAGAAACTCAGAATCCGCGCAAGGTGATTCCAAATGCCGTTCGCATGACTTTCTGGCGGATCCTGGTGTTTTACGTGCTTTCCATCTTTGTGGTCGGTAGGTCATCGAGTACTCAAATGTTCCGCGACTGCTGTTGACCGTTTCGTGCTAGGTCTTCTGGTACCGTACAATGACCCAAACCTTGGCATATCGACAGGCACCGCGGAGCAGAGTCCGTTCGTCATTGCTTTCCAACGAGCTGGGATCAAAGTGCTGCCAAGCATCATCAACGCTGTTGTATGTACAAGCGCCTTCAGCTGTGGAAGCTCATGCGTTTTCTTGGCATCTCGTACATTATATGGCCTCGCCGAGGAAGGACAGGCTCCACGCTTCTTCCTCAAGACGAACAGATTTGGTACGCCTTGGCTTGCAGTGGCCGCAAGCTTGATCTTCATGCCGCTGGTCTATCTCTCGCTGGGCAGCAGTAGCAGTGTAGTGTTTGGGTGGTGTAAGTCTGAATCAGAACCGCTTCACAACGAGGATGCTGATCAAAAGTAGTCGTCAACATCACCACCATCGCCGGCTTGATTGGCTGGGCAGTAATATGCGTGACATACCTTCGCTTCTTCTACGGTCTTCGACATCAAGGCATCAGCCGCAATCGTCTCCCGTACAAGAGCCCGATGCAACCCTTTGCCGCCTGGGCCACGCTGTTCGCGTTGTGCCTGGTGATCCTGTTCTCCGGATACAGCGTCTTCTTCCCGGGCCGATGGAGCACATCAAGCTTCTTGACGCACTATATCGACATAGCAATCTTCATCTGCTTATGGGCAATCTCTTGGCTTTTGTTCAGGACGAAGATTGTACCATTGGACGTCGTGGATCTGTCTGAGATCTTCCTGATCGAACAGGAAAGAGAAGACGAGAAGCGAGCGCGAGTAGTCGCACCTCAAAAAAGTGCCTCGTGGTGGCGTAGATGGCTTCTCTAGTATCTGACTGCTTGTGAAATAACCATATTGTAGTATCACAATGCTCGTCTTACGGATAAATGCGCCTCCACAACCTTGCACTCACCGCACTTGCCAGCCGAAAAGTCTGATGAAGATAGTGACAAGGTCGTTCGGAAAGAAAGGTCTAGCTTCACTTCAAAGCGTTTCTTCCGGAGTGTTAATGGTAGCAATGGCCAGACTGCACCACTGACACCAGGCGTGAATTGGAGTATGGCGACGTTCGGTGTTAGCAAGCAGAGTCTGCCTCGATGACTGTCTTCCATGGTCCCCCACTCAGCCAGTCAGTCAGCGTCCGGGGTTCACATCTGGAAGGACTGCGACTACGTGACGACAGATTCTAGACTCTCTTGCGTTCCAATGCTGAGGAATTGTTCGAATCTCGCCAGCAGAAGTCATCAATGCAGCCAGGACCGCCTCAAAAGTAGCGCTAGAATCCGAGATATTCATCTCGACCTGCTCGTTTTCTCCCGAGCGTTCATACTTCAAGGCGGCCAGACCCGGGTTCAGGGCTCCTTGAAAGTCATACATATTCTGCCGTGAGCCGACGATCACATTTGGTAGCTCTTGATGAAAAGTAAAGTCGATGAAATGGTGCTGGTCGCATGTCGATACCAAGGGCTTCATCGTGGTGTCGCATGTCTGACCATCTGTTGAGACTGATCTTGGCGGAGCCGTAGCTGCAAGCAAGTAGTGGTTGAGGCGAGGTTCTTGCTCTGTCAGAGCTCTGATCCGGACCAAAATGCCTCCCGGATCTCGGAGCATGCCGCGATGAGATCCTTGAAGGTGGTGCTGACCCCTTGAAGGCGCAGTGAACTCACGATTCCGGCAAGAGCTGTCTATACTGATCGGAAGTCGAGGCCGGCGGCTAGGAGATTTTCCTTGTTTCCCGGTATGTCGGTGGACCACCAGCAACGGATACATTCGCTTCGCCCGGACGACATGTACGATTTCTTGTTTGTCCTCGCTGGAACGCTTGATCGGAGTTCGACGGTGCCATTCCTCGTCTTCAGGGATCCTTCCGCCACAGCAGCTCCCACGTGGACTTTCTCATAGCGTTTACAGACCGAGACTGTAAAGTGTTCAGATGATGAGGCTTCAGCATGGCGTGATAAGCGTACTCATGGCCGTGGAGTTCCTGACCCACCAGCTCAAGTAGGATCAAGACGAGGAGCTCCTGAATGGTAAAAACACGAGATGCTGCAGAGTCCATAACCACCGTCAAGAAACCAAAATTATTTTGCCGGTGCGATTAAGATCAAGTCAAGCAAGTGGGCATGATCGCCTGGACAATAGAGCATGTCGCCTAGACAGGAGTCTTACCTCGTGCACCGGTGCCCTCCAGTGTCCGATCTCTTGAGACTGCATCATACGGACACACTGTAGCCCCTCCCAGAGTCAGAAGAACAACCGCGTATTGTGCGTGACCATAGAAACATTGTCGTGTTCGGGCATTCCTCCTTGTGCCAAACATGTGTACGGCATGAGTGAAGTCAAGATCGACCCCGAAGTCCACAACCCACGCAAATCCACCGTTCTTCGGTCCGCTCGGCATCCTTAATCACGGCGCGTGCGCTGCAGGATCTACGCGTCTCAATCTAATCTACATGGTATACCACCACATCCTCCACTTCAGCGGCACTCTCACCACAATTCACACAACGCACCAACAGACTACCACAATGCTCGCCTTCTCCACATTGTCTACCTCGTCCGCCTCTCCAAATCCCCGCAGACTAGCCCCCAACATCCTCCCCTGCCGCATCGCCCATTCAGGCCCCATCTCAACCCCCCAACGCTACTGGAACCCCTCCAAAGTCCACAAAGACTCCACCACCACACCGACTTCTTACCTGCGAGGTCGAAAACTACTCGGCAAGAATGTCAAGCTCCCTGCGAATTGCACGGGACTTATACTGCAGAAGACGGACAAGATCCTGCCTTCACCTGCTAAGGAAGAGGAGGGAGACGATGAGGAGGGAGACGAGACGATGGAAGTGAAAACGATGGAGGCAATCGGGACTTTTGACGAAGTGGTGGTCTGGGGACATGAGATGGTGCCGGAAGAGGGGGAGGATGTGTATGTCAAAGGACTGCAAGAGTGGATCGGGTTTGCTGAGACGGTGAGTAGACATTTGTCTGGGGCCATGTGGGTGTAGGAGGGAATGCTGACTGGGTCTAGATGCACTCCTACGACATCAAGGACGAGAGGAAAACATGAAGCTGCACTTAAGCCAACGAAGCCAACGAAGACACGAGCCACACCACATCAGTTTGACAAGCCACGCCCTTGTCATCACGCCGCTCAGGTACACCACAAGCCAGTCTGAAAGGGGACAGCTTGCGGACAAGCTTGCAGTCTGCCTGTATATGCTACAGGATCGGATCTTATCTTCTTTCTATCGAGCGCTCTTACCTCTTGCGTGAGGACTTCGCTCCAGGTTCTGTTATGCGCCAATCAAGAATGAGGATTAACCACCATCACCACCACATGATGCACGCCAGCAATGGCAAGCTTTTGTTGGTATTTCGTTCCGTGCTTCGATTCATGTCGTGACAGACTACAAGAAGTAGTCGGGTGTTCGGCGAGATACCATGGGTTCGCCGGCACGCGGGCAAGGGTCGAATTGTAGGCTAGATGAAAGGGTTAGGGATGGTCAGCGTGAAAATGTGGATGGGAGACTTACAAGGTGTATTTGAGATGCTCGTCGATCTCCATGATGGCGGCCTGGTTACCGCAGCGGTAGCAGTAGTTGGGTGCTGTCAAGAGTGTGAGTACAGCACATGGCATGAACACGTTCGACTCCATCTCACCTGAGAATATCGTGACCACGTTCCGGTCCTGACTCCAGTTGTATCCTTCCATAACCAGCTGATGCGCCCGCGCCACCAGTGTCAAGCCATTGTTGTGGTTGAAAGCCTCGCTGATATCTTGCCCGAAAGTATACCCAGCACCTCTCGGGCTGATTCCCCATCCACACCTGTCATCCGGATCCGACCACAGCAGATCGCACATCGGACCCTCATGCGGCACCTCCTGAATGCGGTCGAGCGCGCGAATGTTGTCAAGCGTGTCGATGCTTGGCGACAGACCTCCGTGCAAGCAGAAGATCTGGTTGTCGATGAGCGCAGTGAGTGGAAGGTAGTCGAAGAGGTCGGTGAAGAACTTCCACACATTCGCATTGCCGTACTTGCGCAGACACTCGTCATAGAAGCCGTACACCTGCGTGATCTGTCGGCTCTCGTGGTTGCCGCGGAGGATGGTAATGCGCTGTGGGTAACGGATCTTCAGCGCGACCAGGAGGGTGACGGTCTCGACGGAGAAGTATCCGCGGTCGACGTAGTCGCCCATGAAGAGGTAGTTTGTGTCCGGGTTGGGACCGCCAATCTTGAACAGCTCCATCAGGTCGTGGAACTGGCCGTGGATGTCGCCGCAGACCGTGACTGGACATTTCACGGGCTGCACATTGGACTCGTCTTGCAGGACCTCGCGCGCCTTTTCGCATAGTCTCCGCACATCGTCTTCGGACAGCTGCTTACACGCCATTAAGTTCTCGATCCAGCCGTCGAGACAGCCTATTGAGGGCGGGTCGACGGGTGTGCCCAAGCTGTGCTCCACCTTGCCTGCGTCCTCCATATTCGTGTCGGCTGGCTGCCTGAGCGCGGCAGCCTCCATCTTTGCAGTGTCAAGCGATTGGCTATTGGGGGATCGCCGTGTGTGTTGAGGTCGGTCGGTCGTAGGTCGGCGCAGAGAGGAAGGTGTTGTTTCAGAGCAGTACGTGCAGCGGCGCGTTCCAGGAGCTGGCGCTGGCGATGTGTATCGGCGGCGATCACAAGCAGAGTATCGGTCACGTGGGCGTCAATAGGTATAGTGCGCGTTTCGCTTGTCGTTATGCTACGGCGGTCGTGGTGTGGGATATGTGTCGTCAGTGTCGTTGTCTATCTTTACACCAGGAACGAACGACCAAAACGTCACAGAGTCTTGGCGAAACAGGGGGAAGGAGAGCTCTGCAAAGCTCAACCAAGACCTCACGCGACACATTCACCAACGGCATTGTCACCTGCATTTACATTCTGCGGGCATACGTTCTGCACCTGTAGTCATTGTCGCGGGAAGCTACTATTACATTGTAACTACTTGATTGTAGTGGAGAAGTGAAAAATGCTATTTACCAAGTCGAAGCCTGCCCCACCCCATCAACCAGACCGGCCTTTGCCTTTGGGATTCGTGCCTCGAGCAGCAGGCAATCCAGGGAAGGCCTCCGATCCAGCAGTCTGCTTGCTCTGCTCCTCTGCTAGACTGAGCTGCAAAGCAAAATCGAGATCGCTCATCTCACTTGTCTTGCTTGCGCCCGCCAGAAGAGGCGAAACCGGTGCCGATGGCCGGGCTGAGGAACCTTTCCTCTTCTTTGGCTTGGCATGACGGATGGGGATGTCGTAGGCAGGTGGTGAGCCCGCCAGACTCTGGCGAATAGCTTCCGCAATATCGGCATCGAGCTCTTCGTCAGTCTTCGGACTGGTCATTTGTGGGGATGGCGACTGAGCTGGCGTGACATCAGTAGTCGGCCACACGCTGTGGTCATTACTGCTTGCGACTGTGCTGGCAGCAGTGCTCGTGTCGGATGGCCTTCGCCTGGACTCCTGCTCGAGCGTTTCTTGACTCAACATGGCAGCGTAAGCTATCATCTCTTCCTCACTCGCACCTTCGAGCAACTCTGTCCCGAAGCGGCCTGCGAAGCGTTGCTGATCCTTCTTGCGCTGCTCTTTTTCCCGGTTGAGTTCAAATTGCTCGTTGTCAATGTAATTCTTCAGGTTGACCCGAGTGGCACCTGAGAAACGTTCGCCACCATTGTTGCTGCCGCGCTCTGATCGGCGTAGACGGCGCTTCTGAGACTTGTATTGATCTGCGGCAGAGGAGCTGAACGACCAGTACCGGAGCTGATTGCCGAGGGACACTACGCCGCGAAGTGTGGTTGAGTCTGGATCGAGGCATATGGCGCCGGCAGCAAACATGTTGATTCCGACGCCTTGAGGAGACGCCTGGGCCTGCGCGAGCCGACGTCGAGCACGGGAAGAGTGTCGTGAATGCAGGACACGTATTGGCTGCGTATCCGATGCAAGCGGATCCCAGGCTTGCACAAGACCATCGTTGCCGCCGTGGACCACATAGAGTGAAGACAAGGCCAAGCAGGATATCTGAGGCGAGTCGGTGTGGATGATACGAACAGGGTCAATCGTGTTGATGCTGTCCATCGACCTCGAGACAGGAGCGCGCACATTCCAGAGTACGACAGAGCCAAGCTTGGTACCTGCGGCGAACAGCCGAGCGCGCTGACCAGGGACATCGGCAGGATTGGCGGGAGGTTCAGAGCCGAGCAGTGGCGTGAAGGATGGCGAAGATGCATTCGAACGACCGGAGAAGTTCAGTAACGGATCTTCGGACGTCGTTTGCGTCGCAAACGTGGACGTGTCGACAGCGGTTGATGTAATTTCGACCTTCTTCAGACCGCCAAGAGAGAACTTCGAAGTTCGCCATTCCTCGGTCATAGGACGTGGTGTGATGGACCCCGTAAAATCTTCGTGAGTGAGTGAATCTTCCAGGCCGTCGAATGAGAACGTGGACGTCAGGGCAAGTACTGGAGAAGCAGTGCCAATGAAGCGTGAGGGCTGACTGCCTGACGGTGTGCTGCCCGAGGTCAAAGGCGGCGTCGTGGTGGTGCTCCTGATTGGCTTGTCCTGGAAGCGGGTTCGACTATACCGCTTGACGCAAGAAACAGTGTCTTCTTCAGTGCCACAATCAAACACCACTACGTGCTCGCCGGCATTACTGCCGTCATCACTGGCGAAGTCCACTTCCAGTTTCCTACGCATGTCCCAGCCAGAACAAGAGCGCTGGAAGTCTCTGGGCTTGCGTGTGGCAAAAGTTTCGATTTCTCGCGTTTCCGCTTGGATTTGATCTTTTCCCAGGCACATTCCATTCCACGAAGTTCGTGGCGAATAACTGCCATCAACAATAGCATCTGCGTAGGGGTCAATCTTAGCGACTCGTCTGCTTGGTTCGACCGCGTTCCAGTAGACACTTCGCCCAGTAAGCCATGCCATACGCTCGAGCGCTTCATCGTCTAGACGAGCGGCGCGATCCACATGAGGCCGCTTAGGAAATTTGGTCAGGTAGAACACCTCACCGAGAGCGTTCAATACTACCGCCCAAATACGGTTCTGGGCATGACGCTTGAGTGTATACTCGTTGTCGATTACGATGGCCACGATGGGAACTCCTGGACTCAGAACCCAGCGAGCGGTGATTTCACCACGGCCAAAGCGCTGATCCCGGTTGTTCGATCCGCTGATGGCGCCAAGACTGTACGCTGTGAGCACTCCCAGTGAGGACCCAATTAGGATGCCGACGAGACCGTCCGTGAGTGACGGGATCGAAGTCGACTTAGCAATCCAGACTGACGTGATAGCTTCATTGTTCGAAGCGATCCTGGGAATGCCAAGTTCGGGGACAAAGAGGGCCGAGGAGAACTGCAGAAACCGGCCACGCATTTCTTCCGTTGAGCGGAAGTATGCCATGCCTCCAGGCGAGCCTTCACCGACGACCATACCAAATGGCTGACTAACGTCCATCACATTTGGCACGCCAACGAGTTCGCCAGGACCCAGACCATACTGAGCATCGCCGGGAAAGCGCTCGGCGAACTGCAGAAAGGACTGCGGATCAGACAAGCCCCAAGCATCACACTTACCAGTGGTTGGATCGCTGCTTGTTGCGGTACCAACGTCGTCGGCTCCGTGCATGAAGCGCAGTGGGCGCTTGTTCAGGCCTGTTCCAAATGTGGCATGGAGGTGATTAATGGTGGTGAACAGATTGGATGTGTATGTAGCGAGTGGCGCAACGTTGCTGCCGTGGCCAGAGCGAGAAGCGTGGGCATTCGAAGCAGGCTGGACGGGCTTACCACGGCTGAGTGACCGCAGAAGTCGCGTTCGCATGATATACTCGCTTCGCCACGATGCTAGTGCTGTGAGGCGCGTGAAAGCTCGTCTATCCGACCGAACGATGATTTGCACTTCATCGTCCTCTCCGTCCTGGAGAGCCGCGTTGATCGAATCCTGCCCGGGGAAGTAGTGGGCAAAAGCAGTTCGCCATGCGTGTGGACCCGTGACGAGATCGTGAAATCGCTTCGAAACAAGTGATACAGATGCTAGATCAGTAGGCGACAAACGTGCCAATGCATGCGTCAAGATCTCTGCTGTATGTCAGATCTGTTCACTGTCCAAACTCTGCCGTACACTCACCATTTGGCAGCTCTTGAATGGGTGCACGCTTGTCGCTCGGGCTACGCTGCTTCTTGATGACTTCGAACTCAGGCACTTGTCTCTTGCGCACAAGCGATGTAGATGCTTGCTCATACTCCGCGATGCGGTTGCGCGCAGGTGGCGAGGGCGTGTTGCTAGCGCTCAATCTCCGCTCCCCACCAGGCGGAGCACCATCGGCAGCTTCTTGTAGTGATGTAGCGAGTGCGGCATCGAGTGCAGGCTGGTCGCTTGCGTCTGGTGTATCCTCCGCGCCGGCATCGTCTGCTGGGGACAGAGCGACTGCTGGGCAGTGGTCGTGGAGAGGGAGTCCATGCTGGGAGATTGTCGACGGGGATTGCTCGGTGCTGTTCTCTGTGGCTACTCGTGAGGAGGTCGCAGAGGGCTCGGGTTGCATAAAACTTGGTGCGGGAGGTAAGGGCTGTGGTGGACTGAGCCAGATTCTGCTGGGTCAGTCGAAGCGCGTTGAGGCTGGCGAGAATGGTGAGTGGTGCTGTTCTTGTCGAGGCAAAGGAGTCGGTCGTGACGCAGCGCGGGATGTTCGTATGGACTCGGACGGAAGGTTTCCCGTGTGCACGAGCAGATGGATCCACTCTTCAACCACTGCACCTCTTCTCCCTCCTGAGAGCACGTCTTACCACTCTACAGTATCATCACTTGCACCTACTGTCCAAGGTTCATCCGCCACCACGATAGAGCCCACTCTCTGCATCACATGCTGGCTTCCGCCGACAAGCAACGATGATCTGAACTGGCGCACCAGTAACGGTGCTGTGAACTGGTATATTTGCCGCCTCGCATCAGTCGCTTGGGCGAGCATAACGACATTGATATGGTCTCTTGCCACTGCATTGCTTCCAAGCTTTGCTCGTCTAGTGCGAAACCTGATGCACAACAGACACGTTCGTGCTCCTCTTCAACAGTCCCCACAGGATGCTCGAGCAGGCAAGCACATGCACTTATCGTGGACAGGCATCGTGTGTCACGCCCAGGGCGCCCGGCCACTCATATCTCGTTGCATCGCCGCCTTCCCGAATAGCGTGGCAGTCTACGGACAGCTCATTTCGCAACCACCCGGCATTGCAACAAATCTTGCCGAAAGTTTGCAGAGTGAGCCATTCATTGTAATATCTCCTCGCTCAGTCATTGTTTCCTCTGCAAACGTGATCACAAAATGCTCGCGGACTCATGTCCGCGCAGGGTTGAACAGCGGCACTGGTATACCTCGGACCATTAAATGCCGGCAGCTTTCAAATTTGGATGCACGGATCGTGAGATACCCTGCATTCACGTGGAACCCAGGTCGCAATGCATGGATCAAATACAACAATAGCGTTGGTGTGCCGGGTCGCGTCTTGAGGGAGTAGTTCTACTCGCAACCTCGTCTTCTACATGCACCCACAACCAGGTCTACTGGCACCATCTGGCCTCGAACGATGGCTCTGCTACCGCGCAATTATGGCGCGATGATATGCCATGGACCTTTCAATGGTGGCACTGGACTAACCCTCAAGGAAGCGAAGGCCAATGTCGTGGACTTCTGTACCAGCATGGCTGGCGCGAAGGTAAATGTGGACACGAACAAGACGGCGACATATAAGACCTCGCTGGGCGACTCAGATATGACTGTTTCGATCGAGTACGCCAGCAATTGCGGGTCAGACGCCGTCTACATGATTGACATAAACGCATGCGAACAGACCTTTTACCGGATACTGGAAGAATGCGATAGCAATTCGCAGGGCAATCTGGGGCATTTCGGCGGCAATCTCGCCACCGAATGCGGCGTCTATGGTATCTCGACAGAGGTCAAAGAGATCGTTAGATGCGGCGGCAATCCGTACGACAATCCAATGGACTTGTACACTTCAGCAATCGACAATGCGATCTACGAGTACTGCAACAAGAGTCTCACGCTGAGCCCGAGCTTTGAAAACAACGACAAGTTCTTCCAGTCCGTGCCTCCTGGACAGTCGCATCACAACTACGTCTCGACCACATTGCTGGTCAGGATCCTGACGCAGTTCAGCGATCAGGGACAGACTGATTGTGCTGTGGCAGCGGACTTTGACACAAAGGGGCACGAATGTCGACGGAAGCTATCGACCTTGCGCGATCAATGTGGGGTGCAAGGAGGTGGATTGAGTGAGAGTGGGAAGAATGGATGTGTTCTATGGACTATGTGGGGACAAAGACTACGCTGAGATACAACACTGTCAGACCTCTGATATCAGATCGTCTGCGCCATGAGCATCTCCTCCAACATTTGGCCAGCTGCTACCCGAAATATCCGAAACTTGGATCATCTACTGAACGACATATGTTGTCCATCCATCAAAGAAATGGCGACAAGAAATCATTCCGGGTACCACCATCTTGAGCGTCGCTCTGCGACTCCGGCCTCTTAGTCCCAGTGACCGGGATTGCCGGTGGGACTTGTTGATCGAAGTGCCTTTTGGCAACCCGTCAGTCTTTGGTGTCATTACACGGAATTGACGACCAATAAATCACCTCATAGGCCCGACAGGCTCGAAATCAGCTTCTGGATCAGGCATAATCGGCTCCGGTCGCTTGAGATACTTCCAATAGAAGGTCAGTCCAGCGACCGCCAGAGTCGCGACTCCAACCACGGTCACAAGGACATCGTGGACATTGGATGGAGGGGGGTCTTGGACGAAGTCGAGTGTCGATCAAGCGAAGAAAGCATTATCGATGTTGCTGTCGACAATGCCGGAAGGGTCGAGGTGTTGTAAGCACTGTCGAGTGATGATGAATTAATCATGATATATGGAGTGGTAATAGCTTGCGCTTGGGTAAGAAGATGATCACCACATGAGATGGGCAGTACAGACATGTAAATCCTTTGTATTTGCCCATGGTATGCGATCTCGACCTGCAAGCCACATAGCGTCTGACGGGCAATGTCGGTCTGGTGTATGCAGCGCCAAGCATCAAGCAGAACCAGCCTGTAAGGTGTGTCTGTTATTCATGTGGATTCGGAAGTAGCGTTGCCTCCATGATCAAACCGAAAGAGTTTGAGGCGCAAGCGCGATCGCGTTGTATGTGGCTGTCTGTACGGTTGCACAAAGAGTCAGCACTCTAATGCCATTAGCAACCTCAACCTTAGTGTGGCGAGAGTGAGCACCATAAATTCTGAGACGTGAGCACGCTAATTCATGAGACGTCGGCACTGTAAGTCCAAGAAGTCAGCACGTTAGTAGTGGGTTTCGCCTGAGGCATGTACTTATCTGAAGCTCCACAAACAGTAGTAAGTAAAGCCACACGCGAAGTCGAGGCGGTCGTTACGCAAGTACCAATGTCACGGAACAATATAGTAGGTGATAGCTCTGGGCAAGACATGCTGCAACGAGAAACGGTATAGCTGCTACAGCGCAACTTAGCTAGCACCAACAACATACTCTTTCCCCCCGGGTCCGAACAAAATATGGGGCTTCCGCTCGGCGATATCCAAAATCGTCTGTGCAAAGACACTGTTTGCCCAAGCGAACCAGCTGCGGGTGTAGTCTCGGATGCGCTCCACATTGACACTTTCGTGGATCAGACCAAGCGGCGAAGCCTTCTTCACGGCATTGAGCAGCTCTGTGATCTCCTCGTCGTCATCGCTGGTCATGGCTTGTACCAGCAGCGACATTGGCCAGGCATTGTTGAGACCAATGTGAGGTCCACCAATGCCTTTGAAAGCCTTGCCCTCGAGGAAGTAGGGGTTACCTTCTTTCGACAGAATCATCTTGCGTGTGTTTTGGTAGGTGCGTTCCTCTTTGCGGAGAAAGCCAAGGAGCGGGAGAGCGAGAAGTGATGGGAGATTGGCATCGTCCATGATAATGGAGGAGCCGTAGCCGTCGACTTCGAAGGCAAAGACGGAGCCCCATTTCTTGTGCTGGACAACCCCGTGCTCCCAAACACCTTTCTCGATAATCTCTCCGCGGCTCTTCAGCAACTGGGCCACGTGTGGCTTGCTGGCTGCCGTGAGCATTTCTGCGGCACGCTTGAGCTCGACGGCCATCATGGCGTTTGCCGGGATGAAGAAGCCGAGGATTGTTGCATCGTCGCTGGGCCTGAAGGCAGAGCGGACCAAACCAGTGCCCCAATTCAGCGGATTACCATTGCCAGCAAGATTGAGCGTCTCGGTGCCGGTGTTTGTATTCCTTTGAAAGCGGTATGTCTGCCGCTCGAAGGAGGAGTCTTCCTGGCTGAAGGTGGGCTTACTCTGCTGATCGAGGACTTTGAGCAGACTTCCAACAGCCTGATACCATCTCTGCGTCAAGAAAGCTGTTGATCCAGTATTCTTGTAGAATTGATTCGACAGGGACAGAAAGTGCGCCAACGAGTCCAGCTCGTACTTGCACTCGAAGACCCGACTTGGCTCATATGCCGGGTGGACATTGTCGCCTTGGCCATTGTCAGTCGGAGTGAGCTTGCTAGGCGGTGGTGGCTGGAAAGCATTGCAGTACGGCGACTCAATCACGTATTCCGCCTGCGTTGCAATCGCACCCAGTATCAAGTTCTCGATTGCCTTGTCCTTCTTCGCCAACCGCTGATATTGCGCCAGCTGGTTTGTGCTGTCGCGCAGCCACTCTGCATTGATATCGCCCGTCACGATGAAGCTCTGCGCACCTTCCCACGCAGCTGATGATCCGCCAAACGTTTGTTGCAAACTGCTCTCTGGCTCCTCTGTCCCGTCTACATGCCACCTGACCGTGGTGTCGAGTGTGTTCGGGAAGGCGTTCTCGAAGAGTCTAGCCAGGTCGCGGTCTATCATGGTCGCGTTCAGGTCTTTGATGATCTTCTCGACGAGGTCGCTCTCGAATGTTCGGCAACGGGGTGAAGGCCGTTGGTAGGGCAATGCCATGGGTCCATGGCTGTATGGGTGACTTGTGGTCCTGTCAGTATCCCTTCGCTGGAGCAATGTACGATTTACATACTGCACAAAGCGGGCATAATGCTCATATGCCGGGCACGCTTCCCGATACTTGGCCTTTGTGCTGGCATCGAACTGACTGGCCTGCACAGCTGGTCCGTAGGCGAGCCCAGCAAGCACTACGAGTGCTCCCGGCGTGATTCCTCGCATCATGAAGAGAGGGATGTGATGCTCGTTGTCTGCCGACCCGCGCACCAGGACGACTATAGCACGATCATAAGCTTATCTTGCCAGTTGGCGCCGCATGCCGACACGTTGGTCAAGTCAACAAGGTCCATGCAAGGAGGCAGGTCGACCGAAGTAGTAATATTGGCGTCGAAGCGTGGCATGAGCGTGTGAGCACCGTGTTTCCGACTTCACGATGCACTTCTCACTACCACAAAGGCATGCCCTACAGCCAAAACAATAACGGCACAGACACAACGTCGAAACACAGTTCCGGCGCCTTCCGCCTCATATCGACCTCCTCCGCTTGACGGCTTCGTTGCTGATTTGGATTTGAGGCAACAGCCCAACGAACTACATCTCACTGACTCAGACATGGGTTGCAGCAATGTCTATCGTCTCTTCCGTGGCTCATGCTGCAATGCAAGCATTTCCCGTTACACTCACCGCGAACAGGCAGGAGGACTTGCTATAGCAGACTCGAACGAGATGGCCTTCGATCTAGCGTCGCTCGGGCACATTATTGGCTGACCGACAGCTCATACTGTGGGGACACGCCACAATCCTCCAGTCCTGCAGTCGTTACAATGACCAGCGTCTATTATGCACAGAACCATTATCGAGATGAATCCTCTGCGGGCAGCTTCTAAACCTTCCTCGGGTCACGAAATTGACAGAGATGATGCTTGGAGTACCGATGAACATGAAGCGCTCATCAGGTTCCTCGTGGCATGGCCCGACTGGAAGCGCTATTTCTCTGTGAATGAGATCGCCAGATACATCCACGACGATCTCGAGGGCTCGCCGACTAGCATTCGATCTGGCCGTGAGGTCGAGGCTCATCTTCATGAGCTTTCAGTTCACCGATCTATGCTCCCTTGGACACGAGTGGAGGTCGATACCTTGGACAGTATATGCAAGCTGCATCCTCTACTGTCAGATCGAGAGGTGGCCATGTCGTTCCGTCAAGCGACTGGCGCGCAGACCCGTACTGAAGTCACCCCTGAGCATGGCCGCTCGATGATGCAGTGCGTCGAGGAAGTCAAGAGAAATCGAGCCAGTCTGCTCGAGCAATACGCTGAGCTCTGCGATCAACAGGCGAAGTGCGAGAACTCGCTGGTGGAGACACTTCAGCCTGGTCTGTGCGAGTTCTGTAAAAAGCTCGACTTTGGTCGCGGACATGAGCCTCTTTCAGAGATGGGCGAAGAATCCGGCCGGACGCACCGCAAAGACGAGTTCCATTCCTCCATCGCCGACCTTGATGAGTGTGCACAGCACTGCTGGTGTTGCGGGTTTATCAGTCAGTGTGTGAGAGACAAGCTTCAATTGCTGAAAGATCCTGCTCCTGAAATGGAGAACTGGAAATTGCAAATCATTGACACAGGACACAGACCTTCTCTCAACTATCAGTACAAATGGGGAATGAAAAAGCAGGATGTCATGTTGTCTTTCCATACTGTCCACGGTGGGTGCACCATGAGAAGATTGAACAGTAAGGACTGTTTCAAGAGTCCGCTGACGAGTTCTCTAGTGGCGGACTGGGGCATAACGCAAGACAGGTCTTCACCTTCTACAATCAAGCGGCTAACCAATGCCTCATCAAAGAGTGCCAATGTAGCGCCACAGATCAAAGCGTGGATGCGGACATGTCAGAAGTATCATCGTGCTTGCCGAACTCCTTCGCCGTGCACAATGCCCGATCGTGTTCTTGACCTGGGCTGCGAAACGGCGCCAAACATCAGACTAATCTCGAGCTCCCAGCTAAATCATCCATATGCTGCTTTGAGTTATTGCTGGGGCACCAGCAAGCAATACCTTCTCACTTCAGAAACCACGGGCCAGCTTGCAGCCGGCGTTGAATACAAGGATCTTGCCAAGACCACAAAAGATGCAATCGATATATCAAGGGCCATTGGGCTACAGTACCTCTGGGTCGATGCATTGTGCATATACCAAGATGATCGCGCCGATTGGGAGCGACAAAGTGCGAGAATGGACAGCATATATGCGAATGCACTCCTGACCCTGGTCGCCTCCAACGCGAGCTCTACAGCAGAAGGCTTTCTGCGCGACAGATCACCTTCGGAAGCATACTGTGGCTATACCACTTTCAGGTCACAGAAGAAGGCGGTATACCTTTGTCAGCCGTCCGTCGGCTTCGAGGTTGCCACGTTCTACGAGCGGTCCGATATGGTAGCGCACGAGCCTCTCAGTGACAGAGGCTGGGCACAGCAGGAACGCTTGCTCTCTGGCAGAAAGGTCTTGTTCGGTGCTCGCCAGATGTTCTGGCAGTGCCGGGAAAGTACATTGACCGAGAACGGTTTAATGCCAGATGACGACTCTCTTGGCTTAACCGCTACCGTTGACGCAAAGCAACCACATGCCGCTTGGATTGCTGCTGTCGAGAACTTCTCCAAATCAAAGCTTACTCGGATGTCAGACCGCCTGCCGGCTCTGTCAGGTTTGGCTAGTAATTATGCCGGAACGACAGGAGACAGGTATCTTGCCGGGCACTGGTACAACGATATAGCCAAAGACTCACTGCTCTGGCGGGCACAGGCGCGGCATTCCAGACAGGGAGCCTCCGCATACCGAGCACCCTCGTGGTCCTGGGCCTCCATCGACGGTCCAGTCCTGTACCCTGAACAGGAGCGTGCGCAGCATCTTGGCACATACTTCTCCACACTTGGTGTGAAGAAGTACCCATTGGCTGCCGTCCACGATCATGAAATCACTGTTAAAGGGGCAAATTCATTCGGTGAAGTCATCGACGGCTGGCTGGACCTACATGCGTCAGTTATACCTCTTCGCAATGGCGCTCTCCCCAACTTGCTGCGACTTCCACGCTTTGACAGCTATGCGAGCGACGCGCACACGGTTCTGCTACGTCCACGTGGCCAGCCCGGTCCCGATAGTCTAGAGTCCTTCTTCGACCATACCTGGCCCAAAGGACTAGGTGATGTAAGGATTTCGATCGATGAACCTCACACACTCGTGGACACGCCTGGGTATTGTGTGGCTATAACGGAGGAGTCTTCCACGTACTTCAAGGGAGATAGAAAGCGCGTGGCCGGAATCATCGTCACGCCGACTGCAGCAGGTGAGAAGACATTCCGTAGGTTCGGGGTGTTTTTTGGCTTGTGTGATATACCACTTCCAGAGCCTTCGATAATCAGGCTGGTATAGAGTATGCCGTTTGGAAAATCGAGCAATGTGAGAGGCCCGAAGAAATTCCATCTCTTTGCTACGTAATAGAGCAATTGACATGCTGGCTCAAACCAGGCCCACCAGCATGAGATCTGTGACGTTGTGAAAATGGCACCTCATTGTCATGTCAAGTCCGCGCTCTTCGCACGTCTTCCTCCTCAGCCCATCTCAACCCCTCGCGTGAGAGCACTGCTTATATCCCACCACTTGCCATTCTGGTACGGTCATCCGGTCGTCGTCGCTTGCAGTGTCATCACTATCGATCCGTCACTACATAGCTCCAATACCTCGAACACCTCAGCAGCAGTTCCGCTTGCTGCGACAATAACATCTCGTGATAGAAGCCGAACTTGAGTATCGGGGTATTTTGTCGTCATCTGCTGCATTCTTCCTAGATGCTCAGTTAGGGGCATAGGGTTTCCATCGATGCAACAGGGCTGGTCCGCCACGCAGTGACTCCAACCCGGCGAGTTGGGTTCTAAATCTCGACGATTGCTGGCCTGGACGGTCAGTCTAGAGAGTCTCTTGATTTGATGCGCTACAGCTTCTGTGGTGGGTGCCATGATCCGATTGTTCGATCTCGAATAAGTGGGATATTTACTCGCATGGTATGCCTAATCATGGCTGTAAGGCAAACGCGAATGGATTCGGAAGTGGCTTCATGCTTCATGATCGAGACCAGAGGTACAGCAGACGGATTGCTTGGTCGCCGATCATAGGCGCCGCCTCAAATGTGCCCCATGCGGCCACGAGTGGCAATGATAACTCCATCTTTGCGCACAGCACTATATATCTCCATAGTGTTTTGAAGAGACATTGTGATTTGTCAACGAGGCAGTGGCGTGACATGTACGGATGAAATGATGTAGATTGATTGCCTGTGTCGTGATTTAGCGACAACAACGCGGGTCGGGCATCGCTGTAAGCACATAACTATCACCGTCTTGATTGTGATTGAATTTTCATGCTGTTACTACCATTGCCTGATTCCGTGTCGCGGTGTCGCTCGGAGCGAGGCCCGATCGTCCGCGGATGTGGCCGATTTCAGATCTCAACTTCAGCCTCTGGTCTTTCAGCTTGTCATCAGGCGTCAACGATGTCTGCAATCCTTTGAGCGTCTTGAAATGTCCATGATGATCATCAGCATCAGTATCAACACGTACAGAGCAAGGCATTCCTCCCGCCCACAATTTTCAGGAGCTGTCAACGGAACGTGCTCTCTCCTCCGACCACAGGAGAAAACGGGTGTTGGAAGAACTGATTAGAAGCAGATAACACATGATGTATACATCGGCATGAACTGGTAGTTGCTCTCGAAAGTGGTACTAATCAACCACCCGCCGCACACTTCTCACTATGTGGAATGAGGTCCAAAGCAGCACAACCAAGTAACCACCCCCCCCCCCCCCAGAACAGCCCGTTATGAAACCCAAACCGAATCTCTTCTGCCTTCTCTCTCAAGCTCTTCCTCAGCCGCCTTACACCTCTCCCCAACCTTCTCATTCTCTTCTACTGCTCTCTCGATCCCCTCCCTCACAGCTGCTCCATTCACCGCATACTTCTCATACACACTCCCCACCACAATATTCCTAATCAGATCCTTCTCCTGCTTCTTCAGATGCAGAATTTTCGCCCGAAGTTCTTCACGCCGCTCCCAACCATGTTCGCGATCTTGCTGTCCGGTCAGACCGAAGGGGCCAAAGGGCGAGACTTCGCCGCCGAGTGGCGAAGGTGTGAAGGTTCCGCCGTGGAGGCGTACGAAGGGTGGACTGAAGTGGTGGAGGACTGGGAGGGTCTCGCCGCGTGCGGTGGCGGATGTGGCGCAGAGGACGGAGGGGCGGATTGTGATTTTGGTGAAGGGAGGGAGGTCGAGGGTGGACGGGGTGTGGATTGTGGTGATCTTGATTGAGGTGGGATGTTAGCTTGCTGCACGCGGAGCGGTGAGATTGAAGTGGCATACCTGTATGTCTTCATGCCAGAAAGTGATATTCTCTGTGTTGGTACACAGCGGACACGCGTAGTCTTTGAAGTGGGTGATGAGTTGTTTCATGCTGCCTTCCGAGGCCATTTGATAGACGCGGAGAACGCAGCCTGTGGCGTCAACCACTGAGATCAAGATCGGGAAATCTGCCATGGCCGTAGTGCTGTTCGGAGGAAAGTCGTTGCAGGTGCATGCAAAGGGTGACAAAAGCAGGCAGAGCTTATCGAAGGAATCTTTCAGCACGTGTCAAGCAGAAGTGAGCCGAAAGTGAAGGAGGCATGCTGACATATGACAGGCTATTGTGAGCCTGAGACAATAAGGAAGTTTCTGAAGGAAGCAAACAGTCAGCGCTCTCATTCATCGATACTGCGCAAGCTCTACAAGCAGTTGGGAACCATCCTCTTTATCTCCTGAAAAATTGGTCCATGACAGAGCCCAGCGTACCTTTTCTCAGCGCCTTTGCCACGTAGCCAGGCGCTCCGTGTTGACTGACATCCAGAACTCTTTCGAAGAGTTGTGTTTCCAGCTCTCCTTGTTAACATGCTCGTTTTGTTCAGCTGTTAGCAAGTCATCGCCGACGTAGACTTTGTCAGCTCCTGGCCTGATCAAGCTGCTTGTCTCACCCAATCGTCTGAGGAAATACCCTGCGCGGCTTTGACGGCTAGAGACGGTGGCTTTACCCTCGTGTGGGCCCAAAATTCGAGTCTCCTTGACGGGCCTGACGAGCTCTACGTTGATTCTGGCCTCTAACACCCAGTGGTATAGAATGTATGCATCGCTGACAAGGAAAGTGCTCCGATCGTAGTATAGCTTCAGAGTCTCGTTGTAGGTCTGTTCGCAGGCAAGGATGAGGCCCGCATTGTTGTCGACAAAAAGTCCGCAGTTCAGTAGAGAGATTTACGAAGTGATTGCGCTCGTTATCTGATTTGCTCAAGCCATGGCTGCGGAGCTTGACGACGTTTGTGAATTTATATCTGCATCCTATTAGCTTGGATAAGGGACTGTAGTATGGTGATCATCGTACTCGTATATCATGTCTCGCAGCTCCCGCGGCAGTGTGAGAAGTGATGGCTTGCTTTGTGCTGGCGCCATGGTTGATTCGTGTTGCAACTCCACCGAGTATTATAATGGCTGCTCGAATGCAGCTGAAGTAGTAGCGCAGGAATTGACCCTCTGCAAACGCGAAAAGGCTCCGCTTACTCCCGCAATCCCTGTCAATGACGCTTGCCAAGCTGCATGTGAAAACACGGTTCAGCGCATCCCCTCGGGGAACCTATGCCATCATCACCCTCCAAGTCCTCACACATGGTTCAGCCAGTACATAGTCATTGTACTATCATCTCTTCTCCCATCTCTCAACTCATCAACCGCCCTCCGCTCCCAGACTCGGCGTCCCTCAGGTCCTGGATACTTGCCCTGATGACCATCTTTGCCCAAAGTGACCGACATCTCCAACCAACCCTTTCCCAACAGAGCTCACCCATGGGAATATTCCGTCCAAGCCTCTCCCGCCCACATTCTCGAGAACTCGCTGAAGGGTGCAAGAGGCTTGTAGGAGGCATCATGCGGCCCATCTGTGGGACGAAACTCGCTGATGAGAGTGCGACGAGGGCTCGATTGTATTTCAGCCAGTCGGCCAGGACTTCAGGCCGCCGATGATGGTGAAGGGAAGCATGCTTGTAGCAGACCTCGAATGGTCTCGTGGTGGAGTTGCTTGCAGGCCATGGTGATCCCGGCGCTGGCGGTGCTGACTGTTCGGGGTTCGACCTCGACGAGTCCACGGGCTTGGATGTCCATGGAGAGGTCTTCGAAGATGTCGTCGAAGATCATGCCGCGGAGCTCTTCTGTGAAACATTTGTTAGCGTGCTACCTTCGGGGTTCTGGATGGCGGTTTACTTACACGGCAGACCCAAGAGATTGGCCTGAGGGGTACGTGGCCGTTGTTCTGCCATGTTGGTGCTCATCTGTTGGCTTTGCGTGGCTTGGGGTCATTGGTGTTTCGGGATGGTTTGTGCAGTCAACCTTTGGTTCCCATGATTGAAGTGAAACCATAGCTGGTCTGATGCACTTTCGAAAGGACGGCCGATCACTCCGGTGAGCTAGAAATCTACAAACCTTTTGCGCATGCACGGGATAGCTTCGTCGCCTACAGACGAGCCTTCTGGATGGCGACTGTGCCCAACGTGCATGGCACACCTTCCCCATTTCTATCCCCTCACCTCAAACCTCAACCTCATCCGGACTTCCACTCCACTCGTGATCCCACTCTCCAGTGAATCTGCTCCGTGTGCGAACTAGCATCTTCAGCACACCCTTTCTCAAACTAAGACCACGATCCTTCATCTCCGCCTTCAGTCCTTGATACACACACGCCGTATTATACCTGTCACAGTCTACATCGCCCCGGGGTGTGGGGCACGGTAGGTAGTCGAAGCCCTTCGGTCCGTAATGAATATCTTCAATGATTTTGCGATGCTTGGCGGGGATCTTCTTACGCCATAGCTAGAGGAAGGACGTCTCGTAGCCGCCGGCGGAGAAGGTGGCGCGGCTGTAGTAGTGCTCGACGGTTTCGATTTGAAAATGTCTGCAAGTGAAGGGCAGGCCAGCGTCGCAAGTGGCTGTGCCGCGAGATCGAATGTCGACTGTGGCATCGTTAAAGACTTCGACATAGATCTGGTCGCGGAGCTCTTCTGCGATGAGTCAGTATCATATTTACTGACCGAGGTGACTAAAGTGGATGAGATTTCTCTTACGTGGCAGGCCGAGCAGGTGCGCTTGCGGGTTCCCGGCCTTGTTGGTGGTCTTCTTGGTGGTCTGGCTGGTCGTCTTGGTACTATTCTTCGCCATAACGAATATGGTGGTTGTGGTTGCGATTTTGGTGGCGGTAAAATACCCTCGAAGTGCTAAAGCTTTATGTGGTGAGCTCAAACTCACCTCAAGTTCTGCTAGGTCAGCTCCTACAATGGTGTTGTTGGCGTGCTCCACAGAGGTGTTAGCAAGCCCACACCGCGTTCCAGTCCTGGATTCGATTGATCTTCTGAATGTATAATGGTTTTATACAAGCCATGAGATGAGATCTCGCAGCACAAGAAACAAGCTGCCAGCGCCCGCTTGCTCCCTATCTATACGCCGCTAATGCATTCTTGATGCTCTTGTCACTGCCAAAGACTTCTGGGTTGAGATCTCACGCTATAAGGACATATTTGGAAACTCGAAGCTCTTGGTGCCCACTCTCGTACAGCGCACTTCTCGCACGATGTGTTGAACGTTCGTTCGCTCGTTCGGACTAGTGGTGGGCGTGGTGTGGGATGACTGCGTCTGGTTTGCTTTACTCGACGTTGCCAGCTGAGCCGGCGTCGGAGCCGGGGCCAGAAGAGCCCGTGACGGATATGCTTGGGTCGACTGCAATCATTTCGGCGAGGATGTCGAGAATTGGCTATGACGTTTGTGTTAGCAGATTGGACACGCGGTGGTTCACTCGTGGCACGCGTATCGCATTGTGCGCGCGCTGAGAACGACGACTGGACATACCTTGGGCACCGTCTTGTCATAGATGCTGATCAGATCCCTCGGCTGTGGGTAGACCTTCAATGCCTTGTAGAAGCACAACGCCGTATCGACTGGGTCTGAACCGTCTGTGCACATGCTCTCTCCTCGGGCAACCTCCTGCATAAAGTACGCCTCGGTGTCCTCCGGGTCGCGTGGGAAACCCTCCTCGTTGGCCTGATCCACCACTTGTCGGATCTTCTGCTTCTGCTCGCGCTCTGATGCCTTTGCCGACTCCTCCGAGATCTTCTGCACCTTCTTATGCTGCTTCTTCAACGACTTCCTGAATTCTGGATCGCTTCTTCGCTTGTAGTCGAAGTAGAAGGCGTATGCTAGGAGCCCGGTAGCAACGACGCCTACTGTTGCAACTGCGACGGTGCTTGTCGAAGGGCCTGATGAGGGTTGTGTGGAGGCCATGGCGGTGGGTGTGGGAGCGTGACCAAGCGGGGGTGAACGCAGCGACGGTGTCTCAACAGCGATGGCGATGGGCGATGGACGATGTTGTGTGGTGTTTCGCGGTCGAGTTGTGTTTGGGCAGTGGATGCAATACGGACATCGACTACCAAAATCTGGAAAGCAGAACTAAAGTCGACGAAACATGCCACCGGCCCGAGCTCGAGCTTCGTCATACCGTGGCAGCGCATTGTGACCAGCATCACCGCAGTACTGCAGTACTATACTACAGTACTAACTACGATACTACACTCACGTAAATCGGCAGCATGTCGGAGAGCAAAGGCATATCGCTGCGTCGCAAGAAGACGTCGGCCAAGGCGGCGAAGACGACAGCGCGTCCCACCATCTCCGCGCCCGTACAACAACAGCAACAAGCGGCATGGACGCTCGCGACGCAGGACTCGGGTGCGAGCGGCGCAACATGGAGAGAACGGCCGAAGCTGGGCGGAGACCAGACCAGTGACTTGGTGAAGAGGCGATACAGCACGCGCTTCGCCGGTGGGATCCCTCAAGATGGCGCTGCACCACCCTTGCCAGCCATGCCCGCCCTGCCTGCACAGTATGCGGGAGACGCCGCTACTCTGCGAGGAGTATCACGGCCACCGCCTTCACGCGACGGACGGGCGAGTCCGGAGAAGGGGAAGGGCAGGCTGAAGGTCGATCTGCGTGCACTGAAGGACCCCAATCTGCAGGTGGACAACTACGTCCAGAACATGCTGGCCGATGCCTCCGAAAGCGACATTCACGCCTTCCAGAAAGACCTGCAGAGTATCAAGGCACATACAGACTCCGATCTCCAACATAATGTCTACCAGAATCGAACACAGTTCATCAAGATCTCGAAAGAGGCAGATAAGCTCAAGTCGGAGATGCGCACGCTGCGTACCTTAATGACCGAGTTGACGGGTGCCTTGGGCCATGCTTCAAGCGCCGGCGGAGCGGATCTGAGTTCGTCCAGTACGCTCAGTGTCGCCGATAGGAAGCGCGCGAATAGGAGCAGCGTTGCCAACTTGGAGGCCATGTGGAGCACCCACCTACAGACCTTGTGGAAGAGGGTCGAAGGCAGTCAAAAGTACCTACCTGCATTGCCCGGCAGACATATCATCATGGAGAGCCAGCGATGGGTGGAGCTCAATGCGGCGACATGGAAGCCGAGACGAAGAGTTGCTTTGGTTTTGCTCAACGACCATCTCTTGGTGGCAAGCGAGAAGAAACGACCTGCAGATGCCACTCCGCAAGGGAAGGGTAATCGCATGAGCATGTACCAACCTGCCGGACAATCGCAGACGACGCTTGTAGCCGATCGATGCTGGCCTTTGCATGATGTCTCCCTCGCAGACATCAGCACGAGATCGTCGACCTCACTCGGACACAACAACACCAAGGAGAACAGAGCTATCGCTAATGCGATCAATGTCCGTGCCGGTAATGAGAGTTTCACGTATGCTACAGCAGACAGCACTGACAAGGCTGGCTTGATTGTGGCCTTTCGCAAAGCACAAGAGGACCAGCGTAAGCAGCTCGCTGCCGAACATTCTGGACGTGAGAAGGCCTTCCATGGTCTTGCTTCTCTCACTGGTCGCGACGTACGCTCGCTGAAGAAAGCTGCTGCTGCGGGCAACGACTTGGTGGGTGAAGATGGCAAGCTTGGTGGCCTGAGCAGAAGCAACTCGGTTCTTGTCGATGCCGATGGCCGGCCGCAAAGCATAAGGTGGGTTGAATCTCAGATCGACGGCCTTGACATCGACATTGCCCTACAGCGCTTCGAAGAGGCTGTTTCTCGAGTGGAGAAGCTTCAAAAGATGGCACGCGGGATCAAGGGTAACGCCATAGCACAGGAGATTATCCTAGCCAAGGTGAACGAACGAGCGAGTAAGCTTGCGAATAGCATTGCCAGGCAGATCAGCCACTCCAGCAGCGGCATGGAGAGGACGAAGGAGAATGTCTCCTGGCTGCTCAGACTTGGCTTTGAAGAACTGGCGCGCCAAACATATCTTTCCAGCCGAACGGAGACTATCCGAGTACGGACGCGACAGCTACCCTTCACCGGCGCTCTTGAGCCCTACCTCAAGGCACTGGCTTTTACTACCTTCACACTGCTGCTGCATACTTTCAGGACTTTCAATCAGTCATTCCCAACAACTAGCAGCAGCGCAGTCGTGCGGTGGGCGAAGGAGAGAGTCGACGAACTCAACGCGGCCCTCGAGCGTCAACTCAGTAGTGTCGACCCGGACAGCGAGATATGGGGAGCGTGTATCCAGACTGTAAAAGAGCAGGCTGTAGTATTGGCGGAGGTGGGAGTAGACTTTAGAGGTCTCATCGCCAGAGAGCTACCGGCTGATGCAGCCGCGGCGGTGAATGCCACTCAGCCCATTGGTCTCGGCGTGCGCACTTGAAGGAGATGTCACGTCATGAACAACCAGAAGAACATACATATATCTACATCCCGGATCCTGGAAGCGAACCATTACAAAAGCGGAAAACTCGGCGTGACGATGAAGGCCTCAGCGAAGCCGGTTCCCCGGACCGGCAAGCAGCCATTCGCCAGATAAGTGACTATGCGAAGTGACCTCTCTCGGTCTCGGACGCTCGTCGTATTCAGCAAATAGGACGTGGTGAAGTTTCATGAACAACACAACGATGGACAACGAATCAGGTCCACGTCCGATACGACACTCGTGCGTTGGGTTCATGAAGGGCATCGCTGTCGAATTTGCGGAATCCAACCAAACTCAGTACTATTCATTCCAACACGATCATATCCGGTCTCTCCCGAGATGACGCCGACCAAGTTTGTTTCAACGAAACGATACGCGTCAGCCTGACCGAATCGGTCGCCGACGAGATAACGACTGAATTGATCAATCACCAGATACCAATGGCGGAAGCAATAACATGATCCTTCTCCACGAACACCTTCATTTAGCGACTCACTTGTTCTGCTCCCCGCTAGTCACGTGACCGGCGCCCTATGAGTCGTCGAGGTTCACGCTTGTTCCGACAAAGACCATTTCTAAGCATTGGTCTCATAATTTCCTCGTCTCCTGTTCCCTAGCTCCGTTACAAGCTGTAAAGCGCTAGGATAATGCATGGATAGCAGGTTTTAAGGGTAATATAACCTAATTAAGCGTTATAATTACTTGCTTTTAGGAAATAAGGTTAGGTACCTAAATTATAGGGATTAAGGGTTTCTTATTAAAAGAAGACTTATATAAGTACCTTAAAGATACTACTACTTATAATAAACATAGCTTTTTATACCCTAATTTCTAGACTTATACCCTTGTTCTAGACTTTTAAATCTAGTAAGCTTATAGTTATAAGCCTAAATTAAGTAACTCGGGTCTCTATATAGCATTATATATATCTAATAGTCTAATTTAAGGGACATAATAGATTTAGAATAATACCTTTAGGACTACCCGTCCGCTATAATAATTAAGGAACTTAATTACTATAATTCCTTAAAGTTTAATAACTTCTATCTTTAAACTTAGGTAAAGGTAGTTAGGCTAGACCTATAGAAGTATATAGAGGGTAAGTACTTAGACGGTACGATAACCTAGGAAATAGATATTAATCTATTACCTAACCCTTAGGAGCTAAGTATAGGCCTACCGCCTACTCCTCCTAAAGAAGATAATAATATAACTACTTAGACCTTATATAGTAGAATTAGTATATTATATAACTACCGCTACGTAATGTATAGGGAATAGAGAAAGGAATACGAGGACTTCTTAGGTTATAAACGTACCCTAAAATCGTACTTTAAAAGAACGATACCTTAGATATATATTAACGATCTTCTTAGTAAGCCTAATACCCTCTCTACCTAGTAGACGTATATTAAGGCTAAGCTAGAACCTAAAATTAAAAGTAGAAGGACGATCCTTTAGAATTAATATAATAAGCTTATTAAGGGACCTAAAAGTAAGAATATAGACTAATTTCTTATAAAATAGCTAGAGCTTAACTAAGAACTTAGATAGAGGGGCTATCTACTTACTCCTTAAATAAAGAACGACCTCTACCGTATAATTAAGGATACTATTAATGTAGCTAAGGGAAGAATTATCGCTAAGTTAAGTAACGACCTTAAATCCGTAGTTTAAAGGTATCTTAAATTTGCTCGGAGAAACCCTAGTAAATATAAAGTAAATAGTAATATTAACAAAGGTACCTCGTTTACTATACTAGGTAACTAATAGACTACTAATTAGTCCTTAGATAAGTTAACTAGAAACCGTTAGAGACGTACCTATACTAAGATAACTAGAAAACCGGCCGATAAGGTATATTAATCCCTTAGAAAGTATAATATTATTAACTACTATCTACAACTACCCTAGGAAAGTATAGATAATACCTAGAAGAGTTAGATAAAGACCTACCGTAAGTATTTAAAGAACTATCCTAGCTACTATAAGTTCTAAGTAAATAGATTTAAGGATCCTAAGACCCTTAAGTAAATAAAGAATCCCTCCTCTAATAATAATAAGGACTAAAAGACGGAAACTATAGAAACGGATTTAAGGCTAAAAGAAGTATTTAGAGTACTCGTAGTTATAACCTAGAGGGTATACTTAAGTAACTACTAGTCTAAGGAGGACTCTTAGCTACTTAATAGGGTATCTAACGTATACATTATAAACGAGCCTATAAAGGCTAAATTTACCCTGGAATTAGTTTCTAAGGATATAATAATTATTAAGGGAATATCGTAATATATAGTACGCCTACGACCTACTAGTTGTAAATAAACTAATTCTTACCTTCTATTATAGACGCTGTACGCGTCGTATAATATACGTATATATATTACGTACGGCTTACTAAGCTAGGCGTAACCGTATATTATATATAAGGGTTAGCCTAGAGGCTACCCCCTTATAATTACCTCCCCTCCTACGCGAGCTAT